>JBBPDH010000034.1:4663965-4679811 GCA_037974565.1 Clupeocharax schoutedeni | reverse complement strand
TGCTATGACAGCAGGATTCACTGCATAATTCTATATTTGCTTTTAATTTATTTTATGATATGCTCTCTTTGAAACACAGAGGTGTCTGAAATGAAAGTCCAGGAATGCAACAAATGATCAAATTCAACATTGTGAAATGTTCTATTTTATTATTTGTGTATTAACAAAACATATTAACAATACATATTTTCACCCTTAAATACACCTTAGTAAAGTCATTGCATCACCTTCAGCCTGAAACAACAGCCAGTACACGACAATGACAAAGTAAATATTTCAGTAAGATCACACCATCAGCAGCTCCTGCTTGAGCCACAAACAAAAGTTTTATTTGTAAAAAGGTACCTTTAGACTCAAAAGTGCATAATATGTGAAAAGATAAATGCAGTCCTACACTTACTACTACCAGGCAAGGTGAGCCACAAAGTCCTCACGCAAGGAGACTTGGGATGATCCAATGGGAATCCTAAAAAGAGCTTTAAAAAAACAGAGAAAACAAATTGAGATTGCTTTAAAATAGGTCATCCACTGTTTCTGGTACCAAAAACCCCAAATTGAAAGGGTCTTAGCTAATGCAGAAAATATGTGAAAATAGTATTAACTCAAGACATTGATACTAAACACATAGAGTTGCCAAGTTATTTCTAACATGCTGGTAATGCACAGGTATGCCTGCTGTACTGAGAAGTGCCAACAGTGGTCCTGTTGCATCATTTAACAAGAGGGTGGGGAAAATGTGCATAGCAAAACTTGGGCTATAAAAAAAAGTGGAGCAATACAAAAAACAAATAAAATGGACAATGAAAGAAGAACAGATTAATCTACTTAAGTGGTTATGCAGTGTAGATGCTGTATATGAGACACATAAAATTAAATAGAGGTTACACTGAAAAAGTAGAACAAGAAGTTAATTGATCTTATTTATGAAAGTGATTGTTCAATAGTTACTTTGCATTGCTTTGTTTAAATTAAAGTATTTGAATAAAACTACTTAAACTGCCGAACTTAAACTGATTAAACAGTAAAGGTGAGGGGAAGAGGGCAATAAACTACAGGAGCAAATGAAAACACACTCTATTGGGAAAAAAAAGAAAGATCTCTTATTGACAGATCTGAGCTCCCATCCAAAGAATCATCACTTTATAGATGATGTCCATGAAGATGAAGGGTAAAATCTAACAAAACGAGAAAACATATTATAGTTTAACTGCACAAATAATATTCTTAACTGATGCCAACATTTTAAACAAAATCCACTAATTCCAACAAAATATCCCTATGACAGGAAGGTCTCTGATAACGGTCAAATCCTGCAGGAAGAAAGCAGACACCCAGAATCACATGATTGCACCATATATATTATATTGATCAATATGAGGAATGTGGGTTACATAGGTGCTAGGTTACGAGGACGCTGGACAGACTGACGCCGCTCTGTCCGGCATGTTTTTATTTGGCATCTTATAAAAAATTCCTGATTTAATGTGAATATTCATATGATCAATACATAGTATTATATGGTCTATATATTTTACTAGTATTTTAACTATTTTTTCTCATGGCTATTATGGCAAGAACAAAGCATGCCACGAGGGTCGCTCACAAGACACTCTGGCAACTGGTGGCGTGAAGAAACCTCACCGTTACAGGCCCGGCACCATGGCTTTGAGAGAGATCCACCATTACCAAAAATCCATTGAGCTGCTGATCTGCAAGCTGCCCTTCCATCGCCTGGTGCGTGAGATTGCTCAGGATTTCAAGACCAACCTCCGTTTCCAGAGTTTCTCCGTCACGGTCCTGCAGAAAGCCTGCAAGGCGACACTTGGTGGGTCTGTTCGAGGACACGAACCTGTGCGCCCTCCATGCCAAGAGAGTCACCATCATGCCTAAACTGGAACAGGGCTTTCAGTTTGAAAGGGAAGTTTACAATCTTGGGTAGGTACTGTTATAATGAAGACATTTATCAAACTTATTTCGAAATCGGAATAAATAAACATATCTACATTTCATGTACAGTGAAAAGGGATTAAGCCACCACAATACTTACTGCACAGAAAATTAACTCTCCATCCATCACTGCAGACACTTGTTGTTGAGATGTACTGCTCTTTTGTCATGGTTGCCACCACCATGTCTGACTGTGGGGATGGTGTTCTTAGGGTTGAAGGCTTCGCCTTTTTTTACATCAAATGAAGGATACATCATTGTGGCCAAACAGTTCAATTTTTGTGTCATCTGACTATAACACAGAGGACCAGAAGTCTTGCACCAGAAGACATACCTGTGCATTACCAGCATGTTAGTTGTCCAGATGAGCATTTGCAAAGGCCAAGTGGGCTTGTGTGGCTGATCTGGAGAAGTGGCATCCGCCGCGGTCTGTGTATGTGGAACCTAGCATTGTACAGTGTCAGTTGGACTGTCTGCTGTTGCCACCAGCAGAGCCCTGATTCACTAGGATGGCCTTGATGGCGATTCATGGATTCTTTTTCACCTTGCTCACTATCCTCCTGGCCAGCACAGACGTCACATTTGGCTTCAGACCACGTCTGAGATTTTCCACAGTGCGGAACATCTTCTATTTTTTAATAATACTTTGCACTGTAGTCACTGGAACTTGATTATAAATAATTCTGGGCTTGACTGTAAGTTAGACTACGTGGAGCACTTCTGTCTATCTATTAGAAATTTAATGACGTTTATAGAACAGATGACTTTGAAAACTAAATCAAAGAAAAATGTAAATCATCCTTTTTGTTTAATTGCCTCTGCAGTTCCCCTCGTTGTCCGAGAGCTCCAGATTTACTGAGAGGCTCCAGATCACTCTGCTACACTCTTCCTTCATGACAGTTCAAACTTGCATGCTCACCTCTTGTTAAAAGGCAAGAAATACTTTTCAAAAGCATCCAGAATTTTCATAGAATGTAACAGAGTACTCTATGACTTAGTAGGAAAAAAATTACACATTACTTTTACAATGCAGTTCACTGGGTAACGTCAGTATTTATTTAGAATTGTTATTGTTACTTATTTATTCAGGTAGCCAATCCGCTGCATGGATTATATAATGGTACAATTTATTCTAATTTATACATTAAAAGTTACAGTTACACCTAATAACAGTTGTATGTAGTTTTACCTCAGATCCAGCAGATCCCAGACAGAGGATCTGACCTGTGAAGCTGAGGTCACACAGTGTTCCAAAATAAGTACCTCACTATTGCTGGACACTTCGGTCATGTGAAGAACAAGCCACTTGATAAATGCGATCTTGTTTTTTTTAAGTAATTTATTGTATTGGCTCTATTAAGCACTAATACCAATGTTCGTATCCATTGGCGTAGCACCAAATTCTGGGCCCTATGCACAAGCAATGGCCATGGGCCCCTGTAAGCTCGAGGTTCAACTACCTACAACTAACCTTACTACTAATCTAAGAACTCTTATATGTATAGTTAATGCATGTAGTTTCAACAAATTTATTTCATGGATAATAACAGACAGTAGCAATGCGTGTGTTGGAGGTTTTGGATCTACACTATGTGAATAAAAGTATTTGCGTTTACATTTACGGCATTTGGCTGATGCTCTTATCCAGGGGACCTACTCGATGTGTTTGAAAGCAGTGTCAATAAAGTGTCTGTCGGCGTACTGGTCAGGCCCAATACTTTTGTCCATATAGTGTAATAACGACCAACAGGGGGCGACATTTGATCTCAGGAGGTCGTCCATAGCAAAGGAAAGTTGTCATTTGGAGAGACTCTGTGCGTCAGTCAACGACTGAAGTTCGGTTCCCTTTATTACTGTTCTAGGTCCTGTATTACCGTCCTAGATATTTAATAACAGTCCTGGTTCTTTTATTACCGCTTTGCTTCTTTCATTACCGTTTTTATTTTATTATCGCTTTAATTGTTTTATTACCGCTCTAGGCCTTTGTTTGTGTTTTAGATCCATTATTGCTGTTTTAGATCATTTATTACCGTTCCAAATCACTCATTACTGTCCTATTTTTTAATGACCATTTTCTAAATGAAAATTTAAAGAATGACAATTTTATTAATGTTCTAGATGACCATTCTAGTTTTCTAAATTACAGGTCTTTTCTAACTGTTCTCGTTTTTTCATTACAGTTTTAGATCTTTTAATAATGTTCTAGTTATTTTAAAGCTGCCCCAGTTCTTTTATAACCGTTCTAGCAATTTCCTTTTCTGTTCTTGATCCTTTACCATTCTGTATTAACAGACTTTTATCACTGTTCTAGTTATTTTATTACCATTCTTGATATTGTATTGCAATTCTAGTTATTTTATTACCATTCTAGCTTTTTTTATCACTGTTCTAGTTATATTTATTAGAAGAGATGGCAGTGGAAGTTTTGACCAAATTGTTTACAGAGAGTGAAAGAATGCCTGAAGAGTGGAGAAGTGTACTAGTACCAGTTTTCAAGAATAAGTGTGATCTGCAGAGCTGTAGTAACAACAGAAACATTGAAGTTTTGGGAAAGAGGGGTGGAAGCTAAGATCAGTATTGAGAGTTGTGGGCAGATTGAGGAGATATACTCTGGAAAGGAGATGGAATAAAGGTCAGTAGGACTAAGACAGAATACTTTGAACTCACTCACACATGCACTGTACCCGTGTACCAGAGACACGTGACATGAAGATAAAAGTGATTTGATTTGCCTTAATCCATAGGCTACTCCTTAAATTATAATTTGCAAAAGAAAATAACTTCAGATCAGATTTAGCTGTAGCTGGTAATATTCATTTACCATTTAAGTCTTTTCTGTGTTTTGTATGTCAAATTTGTGTTTACTGACTGTTCTACTTTCTGACAGATCACATCTATGACAGTGGAGTGTTATTTTATTTTAGACCAAGTATCTAAAATAAAACATTAAAAAAATAGTATGATAACCTTTTATTATGTTGATGGATGGTGGATGAAGAAGGAAATTGATGCACCCTTATAAGAAAATGATTGTAGTATAACTGCAGTTAACTATGAGTGAATAGTGATATTCATAATAGGCTACTGACAAGGCAGTACATTTACATTTACATTTACATTTACGGCATTTAGCTGACACTCTTATCCACAGACATACATCAGTGCTTAAGAATTCCACAACTGCAGTACAGAAGGACTATTTTACAGAGGGGAAAATGTTACATTTTATTGCAAAATTAAATTGTGGTTTGTAAGAGAATTATTAATCGTGAATCCCCCTTTGTAATACTAGTACTTTATTTTTAATTCGGACATAAAAAAAATAAAAGAAATAACATTAGTCATGACAAAATAGTTTAGATGTCCAATGTAAAAGTCCAATGTAGCAAAATTCTGAGAACTTTATTTGTTATTTATGTAAATTCACAGTTACCACAGTTTTTTCAATACAGAACTATGAATACATTTGTATAGAACAATCTAAATATTGTATTTTCTCAGTATTTTTTTGTATTATGATTTGTTATGATTTTGTTATGACCTATGTTTGGTCTAGGGTTTAGTCTTAGCACATTTGACTGTAAATAAAAAAATATTCCGTCAAATTAAGAGATAATTGATTATATAAACTGCATTTGATATAATCATATATTCATTTTCTTTATTTAAACGAGCTAATTATAGGCGATATGGAAAAGTATTGGGACGCACCTGTTAATGGTTGAATTCTTGTCCAACATCAGTGCTTGACCTCATAAATGCTCTGAAGAATACTCACAAATTCCCCACAGAAACACCCCAAAATGTAGTGAACCATAGCCTTCTAAAAATAATGAAAGCTGTTATAGCTTCAAAGTAGGTATGGACTCTATAAAAAGTCTATGTTTTTGAATGCAGTGTCATGGTCAGGCGTCCCAATAGTTCTGTCCAATTCGTGCATTTACAAAAGAAGTTTATTTTTGTGGAGATGATTTTACGTCTTCATACGCGTGTTTGGTACATAAGTAGACTTTACTTTCCTCTGCTCGTTAATGGAAGAATTAAGGAGGGATTAGGAAGAGATTTGAATGCGATATCAGTGATTTGTTTGGCCGCTGCGAGCCTCTTTAGCGCCACCATCACGACACGGGAGGAGAGAGGCGGAGAGACACTCACTCGGATGTAGCGGCACTGCTAAGCTAGTCACGCTATGCTTTCCTTTACGACATGAAATGAAGAAAACATGGGGGCCAAAGAATCAAGGATTGGTTTCCTCTCTTATGACGAGGCCATCAAAAGAGGTGAGGGTACACACTTGCATTATTAAGGTGTTTAATAACGCCAAACAATGTCCCTGTTTGTGGAGCTTAGCAGCGTTAGCACCCTAGCTGCAGCTTGATCCTCTTACAAGTGGCTTAGACACGTTAGCCACAGCTAGTCAGCTGTCAATCCCAGGACTGTTTGGACCAAAACAAATAAAACAAAGGGCTGTTGTTGTTGTCATCTGTCTTACGGACTCCAGTGAAGCCCCCCATGGCTGAAACTGTTTTTTAGCAGTGTGTTCATGGGAATAGCCTTCATTTATTAACACATTTAGACAGACACTGCAGCTGTCATTTAGCTCCTGCTTCTGCAGAAAATGCATTAACCAGTCTTGAAGCAAATTAACACACGAAAAGGTCACTAAACCAGACAAAATGTATTTTGTATTTGACACTTTCTCTTGCTGCTATTAAAAGCCCACAGGCCTTAGTTTCTAACATTAGCTGGTTTGTTTATGGTCTGTGCACTGCACTGGGCTGGCCTTTTACGCAATTAGTCGATGTGAATCCTCTCAAATGTCTGTAAGCTGCAGTGGTAACCTTTGGCTCCACAGCTCGTTTTTACACGTCTTGCTGACTTGTTTAAGAGCTTTTAAACCTTCACTAGCTCTTTGCATCTCTCTTACCACCTCCTGTTATGTCTTAATAGCTGCAGCATACCAATAAGCCTCAGCACTTATTTTAAATATGTGGTCTAAAGTTTCATTTATGTAATTTCATTTATTTTGCATGGAAGATCATAATAAGCTGTAGGTATGGATCAACTGTTTGTAGATGTTCAGGGTGTTTTTAATACCTGAGTTGCAGCTTGTTGGTTTTTGCCTTTTGGTCTTGATTCTCCAGTAACTGATTTTCTCTCTTTTTCAGTGACTGATGTTGAGCTCAAAAGGCTGAGGGATGCTTTCAGGAGGACCTGCGGTTTGTCCTCTTATATGAGTCAGCAATGCTTCTTCAAGGAAGTGCTAGGGGACATGGTTCCTCTCAACATCTCAGAGGTATGACAGTCCTGGATCTTCAGTAGCTCTTGTTGAGGTGGTTGTTTGAATTCCTGGAGTCCACAGTGCTAAAATATGGTCTTGGTTTTGTGGAATGTGCCTCTGCGAGTTTCAACATGTGATAACTGCCTGTGACAGGTTTTAGTACAGTTTTCTCAGAAGGACGACGTGAACATCTGCACAGTGTATAATGTATAATGCATCGTCTGACATGAGCAATAAAATATGTCATCTGAGGTGATATGAGCCAGATCGAAATGTTTTCACTTTTCATTATTGTGTCCTATATAGATTCCATTTCCAAGTATCTTATTAATATTTATTCAAAGCTTGGCTTTCTGTCCACTGAGGTCTCTGACAATTCCAAATCCAGCTATGCTAGAGAGTCAAAGAAAGCCCTGCTCACATTGGGTGGGTAAGATGGGCCTCTCTCTAGCCAGCATGTTTGTCTTTTAGCTGATGTAACAAAATTTTCCTCCAAGTGTGTTGAAATCTCCTTAGCAGCAGTTTAAATAGATGTAGTGGTGCTGTGTTTCAGAAGAAGCCTGCTCTGGTCTTCAGCTTTCCAGTGGTGGTAGCACTGTGTGACTGAGCAAATCCTTGCTGCCACATAGAATTGGGGCACCAAATTGGGAAAACATATTTAGTATAATGTCTGCTAGAAATCTAGACATAGTTTCTAATGAACTGTATATCATATCACCACTGGTTTGTAGGCTGTATAAGCTTGATTCATTACAGGCCCCGTATATTTTGTATTTGGCTTTTTTAAGGTGCATCAGTTGCTGAAACAGGTGTTCAATTGCGCACACACAGCTTGTATAATCTCCATAGAAAAGCATTGCCAGTAGAACGAGATGCTCTGAAGCATAAACCGAAAAAGCAAACTCAGCAGTGGGTACCTAACACCAAGCTTCACATGTGTGAGGACTTGGCGTTGTCTTCTCAGCTTTAAAGCAATATGGGAATCAATATAGCAAGGTGTATCTTATTTTATGGAAGTGAGACAGACCTCCATTTGCAACTTTCCTCTCTTTAGTCTGACATCCAAAACTTCCAAATGGCCAAATGGCATCAGCAATCTCATTAGATGAGTCAGAAAAAAACATGCAGATCCGTTGAATGTTCTTGTGGGCTGCTGACGCTTTTGTTGGCAGTTGCGTGGGCTCGAAAGTTGCACAAGGTTGGGACCCCCTGATCTAGTCTAAAGCCTTTCTAGAAAAGTAGAGACTGTCACTTTAGCAAAGACAAACTACCTTTTAAATAGAATTAGCATTGCATGAGGTTGAGTCTACAAACGCTTGGATGTAGTTTTGTTTCTTCGGGAAATATTTTCTGGTGCAGTTCACGTGTTTGATCTTAAGTGGAAACCATCTCATGTTAAAGTTGGCCAGGATCCTAGGACCAGCTAATATAATCATATCATATTCCCACAGTCATATAAACAAATTTCCTCGTGGAACAGAGTAAAGCGACTTCTAATTGGTTACATGTGCCACAAGGGAGAAAACTGTGCCCCATATATATCTGCAGTGTGAAACGCAAGAAGAAAACAACTGATTCTATTTCATGCCCCCCCCACCCCCCCCACCCATATTCCACTGTAGTGTCACAATCGTTTCAGGAAATATATTTGCTTGGAAGCCGAGGTCATATGCTTGATAAGAATATGGCATTCAGAGGTAAACAAACCAACCTTTGTGTGCCAGGTAACACAGAGCTCACCACTGGAGCTTATGTCTTTAAAGCATTGACTGGATCAGAACATGTTATAGTATAATATACTGTCTTACAGTGTTAAATGTTATAAAATAATCTCTTTGGGGACGTATCTGTTAACCTCTTTTGCAGTCTGAGTTTCAGTATTAATATTCATCATTTATTCTCAGTTCTTGCAAATACTTGTCGATGTATGTTTCAGTTCTCATGAATTTCCACATTTGTCACCACTTCCTGTTCCTGTACCTTACCTGTACTTTTTCTCCCTAGATCGTCTTTTACAGATTTATTCAGTGTTCGGTGAACAGCACTGCACTTAAGAGACCCTTAGACTGTACCTGTACTTTGACACCATTGCGTAATATGGTTTTATTACCAGGATCTTCTGTACAAACTCTTAAACACCAGTCAGTCCAATCTCTCAAATGTGTGCTAGAAAAAGCTTCAAAGCAGATGTGGAACATTCTGTCTAAAAAAAAAAAAACAGACAAAATTGTTATGGTAAAAAAATATACATAGAGTGAGCAAAAGTGATCAGCTAGTTCAGGTAGGGCTGGGCGATTTGGCCTAAAATCTAAATCTTGATTAATTGAACATTTTAACTCGATTACGATAAATGAACGATTATTTTATTTTACTTTTTTGCCCTCATAGTTCACTGACAAGTTGCTCAGTTGTCTCAGTGTTTAAGCTCTCCATGCTTGACGTGTTGGCGGAATAACGTAACATAACGGAGCGGGGTCACGTAACTCCACGTGCGGTAGTGTTTTTAAAGGGAAAGTAATCGAAATAATCGACCTGGAAAAAATTGAGCGATTATAGGTTCGCAATGTTGATTTCGATTACTTTTCGATTAATCGGCCAGCCCTAAGTTCAGGGATAAATTAATTTGGATTCTGATTGTTTTGGAACAACCTATTCATGTTCATATCCGATTCTAAAAATCATTTAGTACTACTTTTCTCTAAAATACTACTCTTACCTGAGAAAATCCAAATTTGATTGTGTAAAGGTATGAACATGACAAATATTTCATATATGTCTTTCATGGTATCAGTCACTATAAATCAGAATAAAGGTGTATGCTAGTTAATGGCTTTTCTTTCTTCTTAGGTAATCTACAGTTCATTTGGTGGTACATCGAAAGGCCTGCATTTCAACAGTCTTATCGTTGGCTTGGTGCTTCTGACTAGAGGACGTGATGAAGAAAAGGCAAGATGTGAGTGACCTTTCTAATGGTTACGTACAAAATGTTAAGCAGGAAATAAAAGATAGTCCTAAATCATATGTTTGATGTTGGAGTTGAAAGCTTGTCTTTTTGTCTCCTGTAGACATTTTCAGCCTGTTTGCCAGTGATTCAGGCAGCTACGCTACACGTGAAGACATTGAATCTATGCTGCAGGCTGTGGATGGAGAAGTGCATCCCTCGCTCAGGAAGTGCTTTACAGAGGTAGGCTGTTTCCTCAAGGGGGGAAAAATAGATTTCAATGCAGTTTCATTTTCTCACACCCATACAAAAACATATATTTGCACCACCAGAAAAAAAATAAGAGACCACTGCAAAAATGTTCTGTTTCTCAGGTTTTGTTTTTCATAAAGGAAATGACAATACATAAAAATAAGAGAAATGATGCAGTGTTTACAGAGCTTGAATAATTCAAAGAAAACAAATCTCTCGTTCGCTTTTAAACAAAATGGTAATAATTACTTTTGAGGAACTTCTAGTAGTGTTTTGCCATCAAACTGGTCACACTGTGAGAGGAGAGTGTGGATTACAGCAGTGTTTTATACTTTTCCTCATTAAATAAGATGTGATTCAGGTGATCACTAATCAGTACCTCATGAAGCAGAATGAGGTGCTTGTGTTGGAATTTAACTGACACTGGCATGGAATGGTATTCATACTCAGAGTTGCTGAATTTAAAAATAAATTGGTCTTATTTTTATTTATTTTTTATTTTTTTATTATTTTATGCCTGTGACGATACACCAAACCCATGATCACGAGTAAAAATTCTTTGGAGACACCTTATGTTGCCACAAAATTATAAATCAATAAATGCTTAAATACCTATTCCTTTCCATTGATACTGCAGAAAAGGCTTCAGAGAACACGGCTCTCTTGGTTCAACGCTCCGTTCAAAAAAAAAAAAAACACTCCGCCCAGCTGCCCGGAGGCCACAAAACTCGCTCAAAACACAAAAAAACAGTTACACAGAAACGCCAAAGCGGTTTTATCACAACCCAGCCAGCTTATAGATACTTTTAAGCCCAGTGTGATCCAGTGTCATAGCATCCATGTACTAAATAAAGCAAACAAAGAAGTTGAGGTGAAAATCCTCCTATTACGGTGAAAAATTTATGTTTCTGGGCGGGAGGGGGAACGAGAAAGATGTGGTAGTGTTGGATCTGGATGTGTCGCGTTTATGGTTTCATACCGCGCATCAGTACAGCCCTGATATAAATATATATGTATGTCTGTGTGTGTGTGTGTGTGTGTGTATATGTATGTATATATAAAATCATAAGTTTGATATAGATAATGAACTTTTAAGAGAATGTAATAATTTTCTGCTGTATGTGAGCAAAAATGGCTTAACTGTATTACGTCTTTGCATGTCTTGCTCGTCTTATTTTTCCTTGTCTTTGTGTGTCTTGTTGAAGGGTCATCAATGTTAAAGAAGATAACTTTTTCAAACCCACACAGCTTGAGGCGTTGCCTAATGATTGTCTTTGTGTTGTCTTACTCTGCTCCGGTCTCTGACAGGCGGAGAAGGTGAATTATGAAAAGTTTAAAAGCTGGTTGCTGCAAAACAAGGATGCTTTCACCTTCTCCCGCTGGCTTCTGTCTAGTGGGGTTTGTGTGACTCTGACTGATGACAGTGACACACCTACATTCTACCAGACTTTAGCTGGGGTTACACATTGTGAGTACATTGTTTCTGTTCTGTTTGGCTAAAAGGCATTGAATGTTTGTTATGTATAATTTAAGAGCTATTTCAGTACTGTCTATTATGTTCTATGGAAAACAGACAACTTTAACCATGGTCTTGTGTCTCTGATATAATGGGTCCAGTTACAAAGTCCCAACTGGTCACTGTATCAAATCTCATCATCCTCTTCTTTTAATAAATGTATGATATACAGACAGTTTCCACACTCATATTAAACCCAACTACAGAATAAAACGAATGCCCAGTTGTGTTTCTGCAATGGCACTGCATTCTAGTCCAACTCTAGACTTATTCCATGTCTGGGGAGTGTGCCTGTTAAGGATAAGTGTGCATTGGATGTAGTAATGTTGGTTTAGTTAAATGTGGCCCATATATCCTCGACTACATTTTCTACTCAATGTGTTTTTTTGCAAGTCTCTGTTGCTTAAAAGCATGCTGTTTAAAAAATGAATGAATTGCTGCAATTACAGTAGAAGAATCAGATATCATTGACCTGGAGAAGCGGTACTGGTTACTGAAAGCTCAGTCAAGAACAGGACGATTTGACTTGGAAACATTTGTCCCACTGGTATCTCCTCCTATTCATCCATCCATTAGTGAAGGTATGTGGTCACTGATTTGAGACTTTATTTCGTTTTTGATTAATAGTTAGATTTTTTAAACGCCTTTGATAGATGCATTTTCAGTACACTCTTTTCACTAACAAAAATTGAACAAAATTGAACAAAAAAAAAGTTTAGTTGGATCATGATGAAGGATGATGAATCGTGCTTTTGCTGTCCCTCAGGTTTGTTCCATGCTTTTGATGAGAACAGAGACAATCACATAGACTTCAAAGAAATCTCCTGTGGGTTGTCTGCATGCTGTAGGGGGCCTCTGGCTGAGAGACAGAAATGTAAGTGGTTAAGCTTGCTGCATTGTTTATACAAGATCTATAACAGCCAGTACAAGCCTTTTGAGCAGATAACCTTTTATGCAGAGGAAGTCAAGCAGGTCTGAAGCACTGTATATTAACACCCAGTTGCTGGATTTGAATTATTTTGTAGGACAGAATTTATTATCATTCATTTGAAAAAACATTTATTGTAAAGCAAACAACAAATAGGACAAAATACTTTGTACAACCACCTTTTGCTGCAATTACAGCTGCAAGTCGCTTTGGTCTCTATGAGCTTGTCACATCTTGCCACTGGGATTTTTGCCAATTCCTCAAGGCAAAACTGCTCCAGCTCCTTCATGTTGGGTGGTTTTCACTTGTGAACAGTGATATTCCAGTCTGACCACAGATTCTCAATTGGATTGAGGTCTGGACTGAGACCTGGCCATTCCAGCGCATGTAAATGTTTCCCCTTAAATCATTTGAGTGTTGCTTTAGTAGTATTTTTTGGGTCATTGTCCTGCAGGAAGGTGAAGCCCCGTCCCAGTCTCAAATCACAAGCAGACTGACAGGTTTTGCTCAAGAATATCCTTGTAATTAGCACCATCCATCATTCTCCCATCTCAGACCAGTTTCCCAGTCCCTGCTGCTGCAAAACATTCTGACCATGTTTCACTGTAGTGGTGGCGTTCTTGGGGATGTGTTGGGTTTGTGCCAGACGTAGCATTTTTCTTGGTGGACGAAATTTTTGTCTCATCTGACCAGAACACCCTTCTCCATACATTTGGAGAGTTGCCCACATGCCTTTTGGCAAACTCAAAGCATGCCTTCTTATTTTTAACACTAAGTAATGGCTTTTTTCTGGCCACTCTGCCATAAAGCCCAGCTCTATGGAGTGTATGGCTTATTGTGGTCCTATGGACAGATACCCCAGTCTCTGCTGTGGAACTCCTTCAGGGTCACCTTTGGTCTCTGTGTTCCCTCTCTGATTAATGCCCTCCTTGCCTGGTCTGTGAGTTTTGGTGGGCGGCCCTCTCTTGGCGTTCTTTCCATTTGAAAATGATGGATTTGATGGTGCTCCAAGGAATCATCAACGATTTAAATATTTTTTTAAATAAAAACATATGTCCCTGACTTGTTTGGAAAGCAACTTGGTGTTCATGGTGTGATGCAGGAGGTACTATTTTTATTTATTAAGAACTGAAAACAAACCAAGCACTGTGGCCAAGAAACACAAAACAAGGAAAACCCCTAACGAACACAAACCAGGCATAACAAGATGGTGAACCAACAAAGGAGAGGACACAAAACAGACTATTTATACAGGACAGTGCAAACACCTGAATATAATAATTACAAGATCCCTGGCCAGCTGTGAGTCCTTGTTATTAGAAGCCACACCCAGTGTCAAAATAAGAGGTACCCCATATAATTGTCCAATGCCGGCCTCTAGTGGCCGCCGACTGGGGGTGTTATGGGGTGAATAATTTTTTAAGGCCCTGTATAACATGTATTATTATTATTATTATTATTATTACATTTTATTTATAGAGCGCTTTTCAAGATACTCAAAGTCACATGTATAGCTGTCATTTAGGGTGTATGCATGTGTAGATAACCTGTTGCGTATTTCTTACTTTGCTTTGTAACAGTTTGCTTTAAAGTCTTTGACGTTGACCGTGATGGAGTTTTATGCCGAGAAGAAATTCATGAAATGGTTGGTGCACTACTGGAGGTGTGGAGGGACAATCGTACTGACTCCATCCCTGTAAGAGATTCTGAAAGGGAATTCAATCTAGATAAAATTTTAGGTTTCATTATGTTTTGTGTGATTTTGTTCGTATTATTAATTTAATGTGTTCTAATTCTGACTCTTTAGCATGAGCATTAGTGTACCTAATGAAGCATCTGTGTACCTTGACATTCACTTTCTTCTCATTTTGCAGGAATTGGAATCGTGTGTTTCAGATATAGTTGAAGATATTCTTAGGGTACATGACACTACCAAGGTATTGAACTATTTTTTCTGTAGCTGTTAGAGGCCTAGAGTTATTCTATTTTGATTTAATAACATTATTGTTATTACTTAATTACTTTTAGTTTCCATTCACATCATGTATCCACAGTTATTTTGCCTGCAGTTTAGGGGTGTGCAATATACATAATTTACAATAATATCTATAATGATGAGGCCGCTGCCATTATTGAGTATTTCTGAACTAACCAGTGTAAAATAGCCGGACACGTTTTGATCACAGCGTGGCTTAGAGAGTACTAGTGCGCATGCGGCTGCGTTTCTGTACTAGCTGCATATTGTTGGCTTTGGCAAACTCAACTGCAGCTTTTGTGAACTGTGTGGGAGTTCATGACAGAGTTTACAGCTTCTCTTTGCTCTGATGTGCAGAAGTCCCATTTAACACTTGAAGACTATCAAATATGGAGTGTGCAGAGTGCACTTGCTGCAGAATTCCTCAACCTCTTATTCCAGGTAAGGAATACATGTCATTGTATTAGCATACAGCTGTTATGTTTGTCTTAATATAGGTTTATTACTATCTATGTAAGAAACTGTGTTTTTTCTTGGGACCTTCCTTAGGTATGTCACATTGTTCTTGGACTGCGACCTGCCACCCCAGAGGAGGAAGGACAGATTATCAGGTTCATTTCATATCTCTTCCTCTTTCCTACTCCTATTTTTGCTTTTTGCATTCTGTATTCAGTCTACTAGGTGTTCAGAGATGTAATTGTGCTGCACTGACCAACGCTTTTTGCTCCCTGTGCAGGGGCTGGTTAGAGCGAGAGAGCCGGCATGGCCTTCAGCCTGGAGACTATTGGTTCCTAATCTCAACACAGTGGTGGCAGCAGTGGAAGGATTATGTTAAATATGTAAGCTTAAACAAGATTGGTTGCAGCCCAAAGCCCCCCCCCCATCTTTGATGTGAACTTTTAGACAACTCTTGCTGTCATGTATTAGCACCACATTTGAGTTATTTGTCACAGCCCCCTGTACTTACGCCCATTTTATTGTTCTGTAATCATACAGTGTAGTCTAA
>JBBPDH010000034.1:4649587-4663865 GCA_037974565.1 Clupeocharax schoutedeni | reverse complement strand
CCACATTTGAGTTATTTGTCACAGCCCCCTGTACTTACGCCCATTTTATTGTTCTGTAATCATACAGTGTAGTCTAATTTTTAGTTTTCTATTCTTTGTTCAAAAATGTAATTTAAAAAAAAGTCATAGGATCAAGTGTTTAGTAAGTACCAGAATTTGTCATTTGTAACTGCAATAGAATTGAATGACATACATCAATGATATTAAGCACTGATATAGCTTATATGTAATAACATGTAAAGCTTATCTTGGTGGGTTTTTTTTTTGTTCTTAGGAAAGCAAGGTGATAGTGGTGGAGCAGCCATCCATATTTGGGGCAGGCAAAAGTCCTACATCATCGTCTGGGGCAGAACAGAGTGGTCTAGGGGACAGCATTGCCAGCTCACATTCGTCTTCTGAGGAGAAATTTTCTGACAACATCTCCAGTGCATCTGAAGCATCAGAAACCACAAGTGGGAGTAAGTGTTAATGCAAAACCTTTGATCTTTTTTCAGCAGGATACAGACTGCTATTGAAGACCATTGACTCTCATTCATACACTTTGCTCCTCTCATGTATAGGTATCCTCCCCTCCAGCTCGACTGCCACGGATATCTGCTTTTCCCGACAACCTGAGTCTTCTGAGACAGACAGCCAGAGCTTTATGGGGGTAGATGGGAACGTGACGGCCCTCAGGCCGGGTGCCATAGACAACCAGCCACTGGTTACCTCAGAGCCTCTCAAGGTGATCACCAAATAGGGCTGTCTAGGAAAATGAATGATAAATTGTGTGAGCTTATGACCAAACTCATCCCTCATTATTCATTTGTGCAGTCTGACACTTCAGTTACTCTCATGAAAAAATGTATACCGTGTGTATTAGTTTTATAGCTGTTACATAACATTATGTGATATGCCTAATATCTGAATAGAGCACCAGGAATTGATGTGGTATGTGTGTCCCTAGATGTGTAAACCTATAGGTTTGTATGTGTTTCAGAAAATAGTGCTTAAACCACTATTTTTACTTGTATACCCACTCTTTTACTTGTATAAATTGCATATACATGTACTCATTTAATAATTAATAGTATTTAGTGTAATTCACAACAGTTATATAATATATAAGTCCTAAAAATAGGTCTACAGTGCTTGGGTGCAGTCTTGTGTGCAGTCATGTGAAAATATCATTTTGTCATTTTGTTGTATCCATTATTTCTTCTCCTGAACAGGCTCCTACACTGACAATGGAAGGGGGGTTGCTGAGGCGCAGTCCGACCTTGCATCTGGGCCATGACTTTGAGATCGTACCTGAACCGGTCTGGAGAGCTCTCTACCACTGGTATGGAGCAAACCTCAGCCTGCCGCGACCGGTAAATATAGTATATTATGGTACAGTAAGTTGCATCTGTTTGTCATTGCACAGACACTGCAGTGTTCTTATTTTTTTTATTCAATGGTTTAGGTGATTAGGACGAGGGAGATGGACAAGGCCGAATTAGAACTCTTTCCTAGACACCTGCTCTTCCTGAGACAGCAGCCTCCTGCCCGCACACCTCAGTCCAATGGCTGGATAAACATGGGTAGGATTCTCTAGATACACAAATCGATAGCTTTGTATACTTTTAAAGGAAAGGCTTAGAGAGCTCTCACTGCGCTCCTTCTGAGGATGCATGAGCAACATCTGAGCAACTGAGACTTGTCTGTACAGCTGATGCACTCAAAGCTGGTGAAACGGAATGTGCAGTCAAGCCATTTGTAGTTCAATGAAGACGGGATCTTCTAGCACAAAGTTCTGGCCAGTTGGTCACTTGGTTATTCCTGTTTATATAACACAAATCCACTGTTGCATCCTGATGTAAACAGACACCAGAAGCTGGGTGGCGTGATATTATTTTTATAAATACCTGCAATCAGCAGGAGAATGGATAGAATTTGCTAGAATTAATGGCATAGCATATACCATGTCAACCCATATGTAGATATGCTAGCCCCTCTGTATAATATTCAGAACTAAATTGTATGTTTATAAGCAGTTAATAAACAGATTGCTTTGTGCATATGCACAGTGCTTTTGTTAAACACTTCTCATATGGCTTTGTAGTGACCTTAAAAGCAAAGGGAGTTTTGAGTTTAAATGAAAGAAAAACATTTAAGTTGTGAAACATCTGTAAGTCTGAGGCTGTAACAGGGGAAAATTCCCCTTCAGCAGTGCAAACCCGCTGTTTTCACTTGCCTAATAAACATGTGTGGCTGTTAGTGAAAGTCACGAGACCAGCAGGCTCTGAGCCAAGTCATGTGATGTCCCTCATATTGTGGTTAGATTGATGTAAAGAGAGGTTTTGAACTCTCATTACCTCAATCCAGATCTTTGTTCGAATTACAGCACAATCTCTTCAACTCGCCCTTTTATTGCAGGCAACATGCCGTCTCCCAGTGCTCCTCTGAAGCGAGTGCTAGTCTACACTGGCTGCTTCAGCCGAGTGGGCACTATAAAGGACATTCATGATTACCTGTCACAGAGACTCCGAATTAAAGAGGAGGATATGAGACTCTGGCTCTACATCAATGAGGTGAAGAGGCTGTGAAATAAACACACACACACCACCACACACATATACACACTCCCTGGTACACAGAACAGTAGCAACAGCATTCTTATTCCCATTCTCAAGTTTTAATTTATTTAGTTTGCTTTATATATATATATACTCCTGGACAAATTACAAAATAGTTTTCACACATGTTCTGTAGGAAACAAATGTAAAGTGCAAGGACAGTTTTTTTTAATCTTTTGTCCTCAAAATGCTAAATAAATAGCAAGTAAATAGCAATATCACAGTTTATGCGAAACATGTGGATTGAGATGCCATTTTCTTGTGAAATGTGTTTTTCAGTAAATCCTTTAGTATTATGTTATGAATACTATTAATGAAACTCTAAATGTCATTAGAATTGCTGGATAGTTAATTTAGTGTTAGTTTAGCCTAAAGCATACTAGTTTAAGGTGAGTTCAGAAGTCTTTATATTAGAGGTAGGAAGTACGGGCATGATATAATAGTAAAAAAGTATGGTATAATAACTTCTGACTGTTAGTATAAAGTTAGTTTTTTCCGTTTTTTTAAATAGATATCTATTAGAGACAGTAAAAGAGACTTTAGCTGAAGTATATATCATATTTATATTGAGTAATATGTATTGAAAATCAATTACATACACTAAGAGAAGTGTAAACTACTCCTAGACTGAGTATTAGCTGGTTATTAGAAGATAGGTTCAGCATAAACAACCCATAACTGTGTTTGTTAATTCAATTCATATAATCTGCATGGTTAAAAAATATACAGGTACCAATTATTGTTATCTTTTATGTGACAGAATTATTTGACACTTCTTGATGATGAGGATCATTCACTGGAAGCCCTAAAGATCCCCGATGAACAGTACATGGTTATTGAAGGTGCCATTCTCTATGATTTTTAAAACTTTTTTGTATGGTATGCTGAATTGGATGTACTTCTCTTACTGTCTTTATTTCACTTAATTCATTTCCTTGTATCCTTTTGTATAGTGCGCAACAAGGACATGAGCTGGCCAGAAGAGATGTCTTTCTTGGCCAACAGCAGCAGAATGAATAGACATAAAGGTGCATGTTAATTGAAATGGTGATATAAAATAGATTCCAGATTAGAGATTTGTTTGAGTTATATTTGAAATTTGCTCATTGCCTTTTCCTGTCCACAGTACCCACTGAGAAAGGAGCCACAGGACTCAGTAACCTCGGCAACACCTGCTTCATGAACTCCAGCATCCAGTGTGTTAGCAATACCAAACCGCTCACTGAGTACTTCACGTCAGGGTACCACCTTTATGAACTCAACAGGTGTGTGTCTGTGCAGTGTCTGATCTCTGTGGGTGACTGAATTGCTCAAATAATAATAATTTGAATCATATACTTCGCGTGACAGATTGTCAAATGCTCGTGCTACAAATGCCTTCCTTTTAATAAGCATTCGAATGAACTGGCGTTGGTGAAGCTAATCAAAACTATGCTATCCAGAAAAGGATTTAGGGATGAATTTGAAAGTTTCTCATTAGCCTGAGTGACTTGCCAGTTGCTACTAAAAAAGAACGCATTTGTGTGCGTAAGTTAGAGAGGTTAAATGAATACTTTTTACATTATTTTATTATATTTTAATGCTCTTTATTTATGCAGATGTTACTCATTTGATTTCAGGTTTTCAAAGATTATTTAAAATGATTTATTGTACTTATGTTTGCTGAATATTTAACCCCTCTCCTGTAGAACTAATCCTATCGGGATGCGCGGTCACATGGCAAAATGCTATGGGGATCTGATCCAGGAACTGTGGAGTGGTACTCAAAAAAGTGTTGCTCCACTCAAACTCAGGGTATGCCTCCAGACTGCTTTTCTGTACAAATGATCTTTATGTGTAAGCATTGCGTTAAAATGGTGAGGAAGACTGAAAGTGTTAGAATTATCCTCTAGATTATATACAATGGAATAAATGGGACATAATTAGGGCTTGTGTATCACGGTGAAGTACAAATGTGATTGTGTTATCTTGCTATAGCATTAAGAACATCTTATACTAAAGACCACAGTGTTGAAATGTTTGCTTTGACCCAAGACTTCACTATTGTTGCATGGTGCTTCTGTTCATTTTTCAGTGGACTATAGCAAAGTATGCTCCACGTTTCGATGGCTTCCAACAGCAAGACTCTCAAGAACTTCTGGCCTTTCTGTTAGATGGCCTTCATGAGGATCTGAATCGAGTCCATGACAAACCTTATGTAGAACTGAAGGACAGCGATGGCAGACCTGACTGGGAAGTTGCATCAGAGGTTTGTTCCCCCCTGCAAATTTTTAAACTTCAACATCAAATATTTCAGGCTCGTTTTGACTGTTTTCACCTCTGTCCAGACAGTCGCCAGGCACTTTCCAGGAAGTTGTTAAGCTGCTTACATGGAAGATGGAAAACTAATTTTATCTTGAATCTGTGACTTCATGACCTCATTTGGTAGTGCAAGCACTTTTATCTTATAGCCTGAACACTGACAATTTCACAGCTTTGCAGTTACAAAAATGATGTGGGAAACGATGCAGGTTAGCATTTAAGCGAAACCATGGTTAGGTGCATAAAGGCAAAACATCATGGTTTCATTAAGATACTGGGTTATTAGTATTTTCTTATGTAAATCCTTTTTTTTTGCATATTATCAAGTAATGACTGTGTGGTAGCTCTCCTTCCACAAGTGTTAATAGTGTATATGTTCTGCAGTAGTGATGTTTTGATGCCTGTGTTTTTTGTGTCCTGTTAGGCTTGGGAGAATCATTTGAGAAGGAACCGTTCTATTGTGGTGGACCTGTTCCATGGTCAACTCCGGTCTCAGGTCAAGTGTAAAACCTGTGGCCATGTGAGTGCTCGCTTTGACCCATTTAACTTCCTCTCTCTTCCCCTGCCCATGGACAACTCCATGCATCTAGAAATCATAGGTGAGTTAAAGATGACACATGAAGGTAAGAGACCACTGCAAAATGTTCAGTTTCTCAGGTTTTATCTTTTAAAGGTGCAAGTATTTAACTGAACAGCTTTGCCTTTGTTTTTAAGAACTGCTGACAATATTTCTCCTATTTCCAGCAAAAATATTGTTCTTTAAAGCAGTGTTACCCAACCCCCGGGCCGTGGACCGGTACCAGGCTGTGAGTCATGTGGTACCGGTCCGTGGGCTGCACAGAAAAAAAAACATTTTTTGGTGGTAAATCTTCAATTATTTTAACAAGATGTTCAAAGTTTGGCGACTAGACAGGATTAGCGTGCTGAGTGGATGTTACCCATGTGATGTTCTTAGCTCGTTGTTATGAAAATGCTGTTAGTAAAGCTGCGAGTACACGCTTATTATTATATTTTAAAGATACCTCATTATTATATTTTTTAAATATCCCCATTTTTATGCGTATCATTTGTGTGTATCTCTTATTTTTTCCTGAGCTGTATGTGTTCAGATTGATTTGCTTTGTTAGACTGTGCTCATTTAACAGCCTGTATTGTGGTATCCGTATACAGTTATAAGGCTCGATGGCTCTACACCAGTGCGGTACGGTCTCAGACTTAATGTGGATGAGAAATACTCCGGCCTCAAGACTCTGCTCAGCGACCTGTGCCATCTGAAGCCAGAGCAGATTTTACTGGTTGAGATCCATTTGTCCTGCATTAAGGTGCTTATCCAGCATAATCCTTTTTTACTTGAAGCTTCACTGTTTGTGTTTCTATTTTAGACTCTGACGGAGTATTTCTCTTTTTAGAATTTTCCATTAGATAATCAAAAAGTGCGGCGTGCAGTGAGTGGCTCCCTGTGTGCTTTTGAGATCCCGCTGCCCACATCCCCCTCCTGTGACTCCTCTCCAAAAGAAGTGGGCACTGGTGAGACTGCAAGATCTTTGGAGAGTTATGCTTATTCATAAGAAGCAGAAAATATTCTAAAAGTGTTCTGTTTGTCATATAATGTTCACACAATGTAAAGTGCAAGTGGGGATTTTCTTATAATGGCAATGAATCCCTGCATGAATGCAGTTTCTAAAGTATATCATATATTATACATTTTTATATTAGATATTATATCAGTGTTTCCTCTTAGACTGACCTAGAATGTAATGCTTCTCTTTTTCTATTTTACACTATAGGTTGATTATTACTTTTTTTACTGACCTCTCTGAAAGTTCCCATTTTGATGCTTATGTTGATAGGAGACTTCCCCACAGTTGCAAATGGTACCAGCCCTTCAGTTTCCAACGGTACATCCCTAAGGCTTGACATAATTCCCAAGGGCATGCCAAATACAGTGGTGCCTTGTAGCACAGATGGTAGCCCTGCCAACGGGCTCCCTAATGGCCACATTATGACACGCTCTGCTGGCCCCTTCACTGGATACCTTTTTGCCATCCACCGGAAAATGGTGAGAACTGCAGCTGGTTGTTCATTTGAAAATATTTGTTACTGACAAAAAGGAAAATCATATATATCACTAATCTACACATTTAAAACTATTTTTCTTCAGCGTTGACATTAAGAATTCAGAGCATTTTACAAGGCCTCAGAAAACAGTTGCAGATATGTTGTTTTTGCTTATTTTTTTCCAGATGCGTGCCGAGTTATACTTCCTCTCATCTCAGAAAAACAGGCCCAGTCTGTTTGGAATGCCACTGATTGTTCCCTGCACAGTGGATACACGTGGACGTGACTTGTACAACACTGTGTGGACACAAGTGTCCCGACTGGCCAGTCCTCTACCCCCTCAGGAGTCAAGCAACCATGCCCAAGACTGGTTAGTGTCCTAGCTGTGTATCAGGTTTAACTGGTGTGTAGTGCTACCTTTAGGAAATGAAAACATGTGTTTAGATTTTGGGGCAGCTGGTAGCCTAGTGGTTAGGGCATTCGCCCTGCGATCAGAAAGTCCAGGTTCGATTCCCAAGACCGCTAGGCACTGCTGAGGTACCCTGAGCAAGGTATCGTCCCCACACACTGCTCCCCGGGCGCCGTGTTCATGGCTGCCCCCTGCTTCACTTGGTGAATGGTTTAAATGCAGAGGTGGATTTTTGTGCTGTTTACACTGTGCAGTGGTGTGTTCACGTATGACCGAATGATCACTTTCACTTTCACTAAAATATCATAACACCAAACCTTCAGAAGATCCACATCTGTGTATCATGTCAAAATAAAAACAAATGTAAGTCACATCAACTAAGTACTTTTTCTGAAAAATGTATGTTTGCATTACTTATCTTGAGTGTAAGTCCATTATTTTCTTTAACATTTCCCTGCATAACAGTGCTACCTAACTGGGAGACTGAAGGCTTGCACATGAATCCTATATGAGATGTGAAAGTGTCAAACTGACACTAATTAAAAGTTTAATGGCTCAACACGCTTGGAGGAGCACACAAACTACTTATTCTGTATGTCAGCTAACAGTTGTCCATATTGCCTGACTCTCACTAAGTAGTGTAGGGAGATGAATGGCTGTGCTATCCCCACAGGGGGAGATGTTGTTATACTCTCTTGGACTGCCTGTTTTGGATTAGTATCAGTAGCGTACAGCAGAAATCGCAGGGAGTGATTACTTGATTAACCATCTTAACTGGCTAAAATGAATTTACTTGGCTAGAAAATACAGCTAGGTATACCAGTATTTGTAAGGCTTTACTATTGTTTTTTAATTATAACATTTAGAGGATGAGTCTTTTCTTCACCACATGGATTTGTTCTTGTTTATTTTAGTTGAGCTGAAATCCAAAAAAAGAAATGAAGTTAGTATCAAAAACAAATTCAACATCACAAACATAAATCCTCCTTTGCTGTTGTGCTTTCCTTTAGTGATGACAGTCTGGGCTACCAGTACCCATTCACTCTGCGTGTTGTACAGGGAGATGGGAACTCTTGTGCATGGTGTCCATGGTACAGGTATGGATGATTGAATTCCTTAGGATTACATGTATATATTGTTTTAGAGGCGCACTGAACTTGTAAGAAAGTACTGACCCTCTCTTTCTTGCCCTCAGGTTCTGTAGAGGATGCACCATAGAATGTAATGATGACAGGGCTGCTGTAAGAAATGTTTGCATTGCAGTTGACTGGGACCCTACTGCCTTGCACCTTCGCTACCAGACATCCCAAGAGAGGGTAAGACCTGTTAATCAATAGGGTCAGTCTGCTTTAAAAACCTCAACCACAAGGTGGTGCTAATCAGTGCAATGCGAGTCTATGTTAGCCGTTGGCTGCATTCACCTTCCAGTACAAAACTACAGATGCAAACTTCAGACACCAAACACATCTGGTAAATTACTATTAGTATATTTGGTGTTCATAATATGAATCTGATGTTTTGCTGCGCCATTCCTTTAACTGTATCTCTGCCTACAGAGCCAATATGACACTGTTGGTAAGAAAAATGGAAGTCTTTTACAGTAATTTCTCTGCCCTTATGCTTGGCAGCTGGTGGAGGAGCATGTGAGTGTGGAGCTGAGTCGCCGTGCACAGGCTGAACCCATTAGTCTGGACAGCTGCCTGAGAGCCTTTACCTCTGAAGAAGAGCTGGGTGAAAATGAACTGTACTACTGCTCCAAGTGCAAGACCCACCGCCTGGCCACCAAGAAGCTGGATATCTGGAGACTTCCGCCTTTACTGGTACCAATAACCTTTCCCAATACCTTTTCAAGCATTATCTCACTTGAACCTCTGCATTCTTGGGCCTGAGATTTTTCCCTGTGACTAGTAAAGTGTATTTAGCATTCCATTAAGCACCAGTTTGCGAACTGTGAGTTCATGATGATTATTTTTTTGCCACAAAACCCTTCTAGTGCCTTTAACTGTGTTGTGTGTTCTCTGTTACAGATTGTACATCTGAAGCGGTTCCAGTTTGTGAATGGACGCTGGATTAAATCTCAGAAAATTGTGCGGTTTCCCAGGGATTCTTTTGACCCCAGTGCATTTTTGACACCTCGGGAGGCAGACCACAGCCAGCAGGAAGAGGAGCTGTCTGAACCGGAACAGGGGTCAGCCTCTGGAACAGGAGACCAATCCAACTCCAACACCAGTAACATGAAAGGTCAGCTCCGACCTACATTGAATGTTAACATCATGATCTGGCCATAAATCGAACTTACTCTGTTATCTAAAAATGTGTGTTGCATTGCTAAAAACAGTGGTAGCAAGCACTCTTGTACTTATCTCATTTTAGAAAAAGTATGACATATCATGTCAGAAAGTCTATTTCAGATGATTAACAACTTCCTGTAATTTGAGACAAGTGTGTGACTAATGCTAAACAAGAATATACAAGTTACTTGCCAGATACTTGTTAGTTTCAGTGTAAAAGATGAAACACCAAAAAAGCAAAGTGTAGTTTGCCTTGTCAACTGCATTTGAGATAAAGAGGAAAATGTGGACATTAGATTTTGGCCAGACCATTGCCTTAATGGTAGTTTGCATGGTATTGTGTATAGTTTGACCTTTGCAATTGCTTAAAATTGTGTGTGTGTGTGTGTGTGTGCTGCACAGACTCACCTGGCTCTGGGAGGTTGTTGTCTCCATCCCTTAGCAGAGGCGGCAGCCCCAAAGGTTGTGGCCGAAAGCAGGGTCAGAAACAAGGGCCCCGGTTGGACTCCAGACTGCAACTGTCCATTAGTAAAGAAAGCCTGGACAGTGGCAGGGAGAGCCCTCTGGACCTGGAGCCCTGCAACACTAAGCCTGAGGCCCAAAGTGAAGCTGAAATTACAGGCGTAGACTCGGCACTGGGTGAGGACACAGGCAGAGACTGTGACAACGCAACATCTGTTTCAGAACTGGAGAGCAATGGCTGCACTGAAGACAGCATGGACCTGGAGGCCTCACAGGACCAAAGAGACAGGATCTGCCTAGAGCCTGTCTATGACCTGTATGCAATATCAGTGAGTACCTCTTCATTGATTGGAGCACAACCTGTTGTGCTTTGGCTATGCAGGGTTTTCCATTCTCTAAAAAAATGTGGATCAGGGCCTACAGCCTTTGAACTCATGTGTTATTTTTCTGTGATGGGCAAATGCTTTTCATGCCCATTGTGCCTGTTTTCAGACCTCGTGTAAGTAGTGCTACTATGTTTGCAGTGTCACTCAGGGATACTTGGAGGAGGCCATTATGTAACGTATGCCAAAAACCCCAATGAGAAATGGTACTGTTACAATGACAGCAGCTGCAAGGTAAGATCCCTGACATGCAAGCATCCTCTTATAGATTAATGGTAACCTCATTTTTCATTTTCAAGTCATTCACAATGTGTTTGTATATTTAATGAGTACAGGAGGTGAATCCAGAAGAGATAGACACAGATTCGGCATACATCCTCTTCTACGAGCAGCAGGGAGTGGATTGCTCTCTGTTCATGCCAAAGACTGATGGGAAAAAGATGGCTGACACAAGCAGCATGGATGAGGATTTTGAAACAGACTACAAGAAGTACTGTGTTCTTCAGTGATGTCTGAGCTCTTGTCAGTGTCTGAGAAGTGAACACTCAAAAGATGAAGTCTCTCAGATTGAGAGGAGCTCCCCCCAGTCCTTCATTTTCTTTCAAATTTTAGCCAAACCGTGGTACTGTCTAGTTATTTCAGACTTGCAACGTCTGACAATTCACGAAAGCATCTGTTCTACTGACAGTCGTGTTTGTCTTTCTCACATAAGTTTTTTTTTGTTTTTTTTTAATCTAATCATGTTGACCTGTTTGCAATTTTATGTACAGAATAAATTAGTAAGTGCCGGTCACATACTGTATGAACCACTTGTGACAAGAGATAGTCATTAACATCAGTGTGATATAGACAAAATGCGTCTGGTACTAGCCTATTTATTGTTTAGAATCTTTTAAATTGATTGTGCAAGTATGATTTGATTTGTTTTGTTATTTTTTTCACTGCTATTGTGATCAAGGATATTTTGTTATATAGATTACATACATTTGATCATGTTCTGTTTCTTTAAAGTATTTTATGTTTGTGTTAAGATGCTAATAATACTGGATGCACTTTTTATGCTTTAAGTTGCTGTCATTTTATGGTCCCATTCTGCGATGTTGCACATTTGTGGCTAAACGTTTTATCTACACGTTGAATGTCATTCCACGCTTGTTTACAGTGTGTCATTTTAGCATATGACATCATTATGTTTTTTTTTCTGTGACTCAAGCAGTTTTCTCTGTGCCAACAAGTCCTGTAGTACAGTTCGTGCCATTGTACTATCATCATCGTATTTGCTCAGGAGACCAAAATTGTTGCGTCAGCATGTCACAGAGGAAATGTCTGAGCATTTTATTTATTTGTAGTTGCAAGGGGGGGGGGGGGTGTTTCTTATGTAAAGGGTTGGACTCTCTTCCACTTATCAGCTATCAGTGGCTAAATATGAAGCATTTTACAGCGTGGACCTGTATATTTGTGCTGTAACATTACTGTTAATTATTCTCGATGCCCGGAGAAGTCCGTCAGAGAGCAGCCAGCTAAGCCAGTACAATTAGTATTGTTTTCAACTTGTTACATTGTGCCACTATATGACATATTTAACATGAAGGAGTTGGATTATTCGATCTTGTCTAAATAGTATTAAATATTACCCAACTGTGCAACCCCAGTTCTGTCACAGTGTCTCTAATTGTCTCTTGCATTATGTTGAGTGTAAATCGGGACTAGTAATACCAATCAGTAAGCAGTGTGTTTACCTTGTCTGTACCGGTTCATGTTTATTCTATCTCTTGGCTGCAAACCAGGTGCCACAGTAGTCTCTCGATAAGGCCTCTTCTTTTATGTTAATCTACTGAAATGCTCTTCTTTTATATTAATTGTAACTTGTTTTTGTTTGCATTAAACTCTTTAATGTAACTCATCTTTAAGCAGTATTCGAATCAAACGATTTGCACTGACTTCTTTAAAGACAGACTGTACAGAGCATTTTTTGAAAATATGTGTACTGGAAAATGAACTATTAAAACGTCCTGAGCATGAAGTAAACCATTGTTAAGAATCAGCATGCGGTATGAATATGAATTCATACATTTCAGCAGAACTTTTGACTGGTGGATGTTTAGGTCGGGTTGAGTCTGAAGAACCTTTTCAGCTTCACAAAATGGTTTTCTTGAGGAACACATCTGAGATGGGAGCCTTTATTTTTGTGCTAAAATGTCGTTGACCCTGTTGCTTTCGGGCTTGAAGCGTCTGAAGACTTTAGATGGTATTTAGACAATGAAAACAGCATGTGGTTTTAGCAAGCTGAAGCTACGAAGGGGCATTTTGTAAGTGAGGAAACCTGCTTTTCGCACCATCTGTATCATCAACTCGCTTACTTCACTCGACCTGTTACCTCTGCACTTGACCACTGCTAAAATGACAAGATGGAAAAAAAAACATGCACAGCTCATGCGGTTATCAAGATACAGGAAAAGGAGCTCACCTCCTTTGCAGACGGGTTTTAAGTGGTAAAGGTTGTATTTGACCTTTCAGAGCAAGTGAGTTAGAAAACTTGAAATAGACTGATTTAGGTCAACTCTGCATTGCCCTTCTTGCATCAAGTCTCTATTCATTGTAATTTTCTGTTCATGTGAATTGTATGCATTGTAAAAACTACACCATCATGCTCATGAATAACTTCAGAACTGTTGTCTGGGATATTGTCTTAGTGGTATGAAAGCTAGGTTGACAGGAAACCACAACCAAAGTGGGCTTTAGGTCTGGAGGGAGGACTTTACAGAGAAATCACAAAAGGAAATGACAACTTCGCTTCCTTCAGTGGAACGTATGTCTCTGTATGCCTCAGAAAGTTCACACAATTAGAAAACCAATGAACTCAACTGAAGATTAAGAGTCGATCAGCGTCTTCGCAAGTAAGTGAGTACTGTTTAAGAAAAATACAACGCTAATTGAAGGATCTGTTTAGCTATTCAAATTCATTTCTTATATAAATGGCACCTTAGACTGCCATTAGATTGTTTCTTCTTATGTGTATTTTCAAATAGCTAAGTACTTTAAAAATGTAATTTAACTATTTAAATCTCAACGACTACTACCTATCTGTGGTAATGTGGCCATTGCCCAACCACTTCTAAAGGATTAGTTAAGTACATATTTAGAGTATTTTGTTTGTACACTGGAACATTACATATGACAATCTTTGAAGCAAATAATTTATTGTAATTCTAAAGTCTTAGAATTATAGCAGTTTGAAAATTTTTTTAGTTTCAGAGCCACTGTGTGCAGATTAAGTGTCATTTTGCCTCCCACTTAACCCACAACCAGAACTTTGTTGAAATGAGACTTAGGCTATTACTTTTCCACGAAAAGCTCTGTTCCATGACATCATCAATACCTCCTTAAACTGGAATTATGATTGGCTGGCTTGTATATTAAACGTACATGTTTCCTTTTTTACATGTGTATCACTTTTCTACTGCATTTATGTACTATATTATCTACTACATTATTATATATTAATTATGGCTGGGAAAGTTAACGCGTTATTATCTCGTTAACGCATTATTTACTTAATGCCGACAATTATTTTATCGCTCCTTAACGCTGGTTTTAAAATCCTTTTATTTTGAAAGTCGGTGCTTTCACAGCCGTAATGCGCGCAGCGCCGGACTGGGGCTGTCTTTACCAGGTTGTGTTTTCGCATCTCGGCCGCATCTTGGGTCTTTTGCAGAACGCACAGATCGCCAGTCCGCCCCCTGAACACCAGCGCTGAGGTATTTAATATGGACAAAA
>JBBPDH010000034.1:4624921-4640918 GCA_037974565.1 Clupeocharax schoutedeni | reverse complement strand
ATCTATTGTATTATTTAAATTGGATCGAAATGTATTTTTTACTTCTGTTCTACTAATAAATTCAGCAATAAGCATCTCACTGCATGTCGTACTGTGTATGTCTGTGACAAATAAAATTTGAATTTGATTTGAAGTTTTACACCACATTCATTTGGCAGACCCAAAGCGACTATGAGGGATATGAGGAAACATTCACGTTTCAGTGTAAGAACCAGAGGAGAATACTAAGTGCTAAAATCTTTATGTAGGAGTAGTGCAAAAAGATTAGGAGATGTTCTCTGGACAGGTGAAGAGGTATTCTACAGCTTTTGTCGACTCAAGAAGCTCATTCCATCAATGGAGAACCACAAACGAGACCGGGGATGGCAGAGCAAGATGATATTCCTTGGAGGAACATAAGGAATATAAAGCTGAATGATGGGATTGAGGTCGCTGGGTGCAGACCCAGATGTCACACTGTAGACAAGAATTAGTGACTGGAACTTAATTTTGGCAGCTATGCGTAGCCAGTGTAGGTCAACCAGCAGTGGGGTAGGACGATCGGCTCAGCTGCAGCATTCTGAACCAACTGTAAGGGTCTTAATTATGCAAGCTGGAAGACACCATAGGATGGCATTGCAGTAATCAAGGCAGGACATAACCATGGCCTGTATAAGGAGTTGAGTCGCAAACATTGAGTAAATAATCTGATATTTTGAGTAAATTGAGTAAATAATCAGATACACAAACTGAGTCAGATATGCCCCGATTTTCTGAAGCGACATGACTGAGGGACAGGTGCAGTGGGGTCAGAGAAAGATAGAGGAAAGATCATAATACAGAGGTTTCTTACCACCTTGCAAGTGAGGAGTGACGAGGTGATTTTTTATATTGATGTTTTGGTGGATAGAAAGTTTTTATTTATTTATTTTTTTTCCATTTTGTGCAAAGTAGGAGCTTTACATTTAAAATAATTTGCAAAGGAGTCAAAATTGCACACTGTATACTGATTTAAAAGTTGCATGATAAAATCAGTTGATTTAAAACTAGGTTGTGGGTTTGAATCCCAGGTATGCTAGTGGCACCTCTGAGGTGCCCTTTGGTACAGTATGTCCCCACACACTGTTCCCCGGATGTTGCGTTTCTGGTTGTCTGCTGCTTCAATTGGTGAATGGATTAAATACAGAGAAAGAATTTCACATTGTTGATCCGTGACTACACAGTGCATGCTATTTTAGTCTTATTAACATTTTATTCAAATACATTTCATCTTATTTACACTTCATTCAAATCCTTACAGTTAGGTATCGCACAGCAATAAGCATCTCATGGCATGTTGTTTTATGTATACTTATGTATGTGAGAACATTTTTAATGATTTAAAAGCATTTATTTAGTGTAAAGTATCCATTTTCCACACATAGTGTGAAATTCTTTCTCTGCATTTAAACCATTCACCAATTAATGCGGCGGGCAGGAGAAGCATAGCGCCCGGGAAATGGAGAAATGGGACCTTGCTCAAGGGCCCACTGGTAGTCCTGGAATTCAAGCCTACGACCCTCTGATCAGAAGCAACTCATTAGCTGAAAATGGGAGAAACGAGAAACGAGATGCATATTGCACAACTGGCATATTATATACTGATTTGAAGGTTGTGTGACAAATCGATTTAAACCTACAAACCTCTGGACACAACCTCATTAAAGGCCCCCTCTGGAGGCTGACGCCGCTTTGACGTGGGCGTTGTGACGCAGGCAGTGGCTAACAGTGCTAGCTTGGTTAGCGTAGCTAATGCAGTCCTAGTACAGCATAGGGGGCGAGCAGAGGAGGAGGGGGACATTTGATCCGTTTTACTCGCTTTTATGCACTAATTTGTTAGGTATTAATGAAGGACATTTTATAAAAAAGGTGAGTTGACATTTTCCTTCAATGTTAAAGCGATAAACGGTGGGCTTCGTTTGTTTTGGTCGTGAACTGAGGGGAGACTGGGTCTGGGTGTGTTTATGGGGGAGATCATGGAGGATGATTCTAGCGTTGCATAGTAAAATACGATAACGCTTTATTTACTCAATGTTTAACGTTATAAGATTCGTTCATTTGTTTGTTATAATACATTCTCATCCATGTAGCTGATGTATTATGGCCAATAGAAGGCTGTCGGATGGGTAGTTTAGCCTCTAGCTCGACCCACTAAGCTAAATACGTTGCCAGGGCCCACATTAGCCTTGTAGCAGCACCGCTATCATTACAGAGCCATAGCTGATACACTGACATTAAAAAACGGAGCCGGTTATTTCAGTAATAATATAGCTACATACCTTCAATGATAATAGATATGGGTATAAGTCAGCTCAGGAAAAGAGACAGTCGTTTTTACTGGATCCTTTATTAATTACGTTATATGTGTTCAGTACTGAGGAGAAGAATGTCACGATCATGGACAAAAGTATTGGGACTCACCTCTTAATTCATGCTTTGGGCTGGGCCCATTCATTTCAGTGAAGGGCAATCTTAATGCTACAGCATACCAATACATTTTGGACAACTTTGTGGACACCGTTTGGGGAAGGCCCTTTTATATTCCAGCATGACTGTACCCCAGTAGACAAATCTGGATGGATAAGTTCGGTGTGTAATAACTTGACAGGCCCACACAGAAACTTGACCTCATCCTCATCTAACACCTTTCGGATGAACTGGTTCAGAACATGCAAGCCAGGCCTTCTCTTCCTAACGTCAGTGCCTGACCTCATAAATACTCTACCGAATGAATAGAAGGGCACAAATTCCCAAAGAAACTCCAAAATCTTCCACAAGGGATTAGGGATTCACACCACTGAAACCCTAAACCTGAAAAAAGTAGTCATTTGTGGAATTTGTTCTATTTACAGACAGCTACAGCATCTATGAATACACCAAAACACCAACCAGCCTTTTCCTTTTTTGTCTAACAGAGAGGTGTCCACCACAGCTTCACCAGTTGGGAATTTACATTTTGTTAATACTGGCTACCAGTATTAGCTATTGATCTTAGTCATTTAGTTATTCAATTATTACTTAGATTGCTTTTATTTGTATTAGGTGTTATTGTATTTTTGTGCTTAGTTTTCTACATAATATTTGTGACAACACCTGCAATCTTTTGTGTCTCATCACTTTTAAGCATTAGCCCTTTATTTCAGACCAAATGAATCCCTACAAGAAAAGAAATGGCATCTACTAGACTTCCTATGCTGTTAGTTGCTGTATGCACTTCAGTTCCTTGTTACTCTACTTTGTCTGGCACTACTACTCAGTTTGTGTTTTTGGACCTGGAATATCATTCTTTCACTTAAGTAACATTATTTAGTTTTAGGTAACTCCACACACAGGGTCATCCCTAATGTACTTTTTTTGTGTTCAGTTCTAAGGAAATGAATGTTACAACCTATTTGGAGAAAACTGAATGGATTGTAAAACACCTTACAACTGAAAAATAACTAGATTCACTAGAATCACACTAAAATGAGCACCTCTTTACACTGTCACAGCACTGAAACCCCAAACCTGAACAAAGTAGTCATTTGTGGAATTTGTAGACACCGACCACATCTATGAAAACACCAACCAGCCTTTTCATTATTTATTTGCTCAGCACAGTTGGGAATTTATGTGTACTTAATATTGGCTATAATATTTAATATTTAGTCGTTTAGTTAGTACTTGGATATTTTTTATTTGTATTACTGTATGTGTTTAGTTTTCTTTATATATGCCTGCACTTGGTTGTCTCTCACAAATATCGCTTTTAGAAATCGCATCTACTAGACTTTCTAAAAAGTTGCCACATGTCCTGAAGTTGCACTTCAGTTCTTACTCTATACTGCTGTACTCTGGCACTGCTACTCAATTTGTGTTCTTGCACCAGTGTTTCTTCACTTAAGTAACACTATTTTTACTTTATAGTGGGTTTAGGTGTCTCCACAAAAAGTACTGGACTGTATTTAGAGTTTTTTTTATTGCATAGTGAAAAATATAGATTGTTTCTAAGTATTTGTTTACTGTTTTGACAGCCCTTTCCAGAGGCTTCCATCTCTCTGCCATGTCTTTGGAGAACTCTTCAGACCTGGCCAACGAGAACACCTGTTTGCCCCCCTTGCTGAACCTCGATCTGCGCTGCCCCCACAGTGCCCTCCTAGACGCAGAGCTAGGCAAAGCTAAAGGATCGTGCACTTCCTCTCCTAAGAGCCGCCGCATCTACGCAAACACAACTCCGTCCCAGCTCCTCAACGGAATCATGGGTGGACTGGATGATGACGCTTCCCTTCAGCACCTTGAGGAAGAACGAGCCAGGAACCAAGAGAATGAGCAGGGTCATGCTGTATCTGGGAGCAATGCCAAATGGATGAAGGAAGGCCAGAACCAGTTGCGCAAAGTAGCAGAGAAGCAGCAGGACCTGAACAGAAACCCAGATCAGAACCTTAACCTGGTGGAAAATGAAAACGAAAGCCCTGATATGAATCCGAACCGAAATTCCATGCTTGGGGTGCAAGGCAGTGACGTGGAGAATAATAAGACCCTGGAGGTTTTATGCTCTGACTTGGATGTTAGGAACACCACCAAGGAGCCTATTCTGATTGATACCTCTGAGGCCCCCAAAGGCAAGGTAGAAGAGAATGAGGAGGATGAAGAAGATGAGAAGGAGGAGGAAGAGGAGGAGGAGGAGAGCCTTCCTCTCGGGGGTGGAGAGAAGGACACAGACACCTCTGAGACACAGAGCATCAGTGAGTCGAGGAAAGGCGGCGAAAGCAGAGGCAGGAACGCATGCTTTCTGTTCAGCAAGAATGGAGCCAGTGATGAGGACTCCAGCTGTATGTCTCTGTCTCAGGGGAGCACTGCCAACAGCACCCCTGACGGGGATCCAGGTACACTTATTATACACAGCTTTGTACTACATTTATGGGTGTTTTAATGTACAATGTAATGTTTCACATATCATCTGGTAATTATTGCAAAACTGATTGCACAGAAGGCTGTAGCACACAAATCACATCTGTTATCGCTTCTTTTTTTAGTGTTAATCTCACTCAAGTGTTCCAGATTAATATTCAGTTTTCATGATCTAAATAATGAAGATGGTACATTTTTAACCACATCACTACTTTTTCAAGGCACCGTTGTAGTGATGTATAGTGTGGTATATAGCATGGTAATCGCAGTACAGTATGTTCCAAGAGCACCAGCATATAGTGAAAAAACTCGTTTTTGAAGTGAAAGTGATCATTCGGTCGTACGTGAATACACCACTGCACACAGTGTGAACAGCACGAAATTCACCCTCTGCATTTAACCTATTCACCAAGTGAAGCAGGGGGCAGCCATGAACACAGCGCCGGGGGAGCAGTGTGTGGGGACGGTACCTCAGCAGTGTCTAGCGTTCTTGGGAATCGAACCTGGGCTTTTCAATCGCAGAGCGAATGCCCTAATAACTAGGCTACCAGCTGCCCCACTAGGTGTTTTGGTTAAAAAAAAAAAAGCCTATTTTTATAGTGTAAACCCAAATATGCCCAAAACAGAGAGATGCTCCCAAAACACCTTAATTTCATTGCATTACCCTTCAAGAAAATGTCAAGATAAATTTAATTTACAATAATAAAAATGCAGCACATTAAGAAGGACAAAATGAAAAACAGGAGAACCACAGAGGAGTTTCTGTTCTGCAGCTGCCAGAGACGCTGCAAACGGCAGCAGCAAGGAGAAGTAAATAGTCAGAATCAGAAAACTTTACTGATCCTGCAGGAAAATGGAAAACATTTGTTTAAATAATACTAAATTAACTGAGATAACTGTTGAAAATTGGGGGAAACGTTTAAAAGAAGACAAGACATGCTGCAGCAAGCGACTTTTTCTTCTTTTTAGGCCGGTTGATAACTTTTCAGTGTATTACCTCCACCACTGGACTGGTAGCGGTAATACAGTTCGGTTCTTATAAAAAAATCGCGTTGCACTGAATCCGCAACTGCTGATCCACGTAAAAGTGAGAGGCTCCTGTATTATATTCTGTCTATTATACAGTTCCTTAGAATGCAGCAATAAGTTTCATTGAATTGAAAGGACCACTGTAATGGTCTGAGGACTGATGTTTCTTAATATTGGCCACTTGTTCGTATTTGCAACTTGCTTCTGATTCAATTCTACCAGTGGTCTGTTCACTTATTGTAACAGAAATTCACAGTTATTTGACTGATACTTGCATGGAAGAATTTACCATCAACATTTATGTAGAGTATAGGACATTTGATACCTGTTGGTGGCCCAGTTTTCAGAAAAGAATGGAAAAGGGGAGACTAGCAAGGAAGGGAAGGGGAAAGGGAAGAAGTATAAACACGTGAAGGAAGTTTTAACAAAACAGAAACGAACAGACAATACCAAAAGGAGCGATGCATGGGCTTAGTGGTTAGTGGAGAAGATAATGTCTCAGTATTGACACATACAGAGAATTTACATTCATTTTTTGGTCATTTTATGCTTTTGTCCGGAATTCCTCCAGAGTTATTCTGTTGCGAGCCAAAGTGCCCTCCGAGTTGGAAACAACCATTTCTATAGGTTTCACATTCTGAGGTGTCCTAAGTTTAGTGGCAATGTTTTTAAATCTGTTATCAAAGAGCTTTTCAGACGTGGAAATAGTGCACCCTCCTCCTCTTTTCCTGGTCTGCAGGTAGTCTAACATGTTGCTACTCAACCACTACAAATGTAAAGTCCTGTTTTTCTCAGCGGGAGCCACAAAATGGCAATACCACCATTAACATGGCATATTGTTTGAAGATTGTCTGCGGATTAATCATTGTCTTATATATTGTGCAGCACTAGTGTAGTTTGATGAAGTGATGTTAAACCAGTAAATGAATGTAATTCTTATGATTTTGGGCTGTCATTACATTATATTTAGCCTTATGTTCTCCAAAGCAAAATTGTCTGTTGAGAATGGGACCTGCATTTCTAATTATGTTTTTTTTTTTCTTTTCTTTTCCACCATCTGGTATGAATATTAGAGTCGTACTGGGATCGCAGCGCGTTTGAAACCGACACAGACCTGCCAGCTGGTTGGATGCGGGTGCGGGACACCTCAGGGACCTACTACTGGCATATTCCCACAGGCACCACACAGTGGGAGCCACCATCGCCCCTGGAGGAGGGGGCAGCTCCAGAGAGACCATCCAGCACCTCGCCTGCCATTACCCCATCCGAGGAGCCACAGGTACACATTTTGCCACATATTAAATATCTTGGACATCATACATTTGATAGGTCATGCATATTTTTCATGCATAAGCTTGTAAATCTGTTGGCTCTCAAGATGTAATAAAAAAGCTGGAGCTCAACTAAGCTGGAACAAAGTATGCTTCTTTCTGTCTCTTATCAGTTGCATGTATATGAAGTGCAAAACTTTTTTTCCTTTAGATTATGTGGAATGGTGTGTCCCGTCACAATCGATTTAATGATGATCTGTGGAAGGTAAGTCAGCTGATTTATGATTTCATCTTACACTCATTTAATGTGCTGTTTTCGGTTTTGTAGATTTGCTTGATAATTATGTTGCCATTAATATTATTTAGGAGGAAGATGTAACTTCTGATCAGAGTCTCAAGGAGTTTGAGGGGGCTACTCTGCGCTATGCTTCCATAAACCTCAGGTGTGCCTCTTTTGATCTGAGCATTCAAATATTAGTAAAGCAAAGAACTTGTATTGCCAAGTGTTAAAACGCCAATGCTGCATCATTATCTGATGCTTTGAACATTCTCATGTTAACATTTTGCGTCCCTGTGTTTGTTCAGCTCTTGCCAGTCAGAAGGAGAAGATAAACAGAATTCTTACAGCACTGATGTGGAGGCCAAGGTATAATCTTCTTGCCATTCTTGTGGCTACTTATTTGTAATTATATGTGTATAAAAGGTTACATAATATTGATATGATAGAAAAACTGTTTACAATGCTATTTTCTGTTATGAGAGCCTCTGATCCCAACCTTTTAAATGCTGATATATAACCTGCGGTATTGCTTATTAGTTTGCATTACTTTGTTTCCGAGCTTAGCACCATCCTTTGCGTTTAAAACTCACCTGAGCTCAAGGAGAATATTTTCTTAAACTGAACCGAACTGACCCCTCACCCAAAATGTAAAAAAAAAAAAAGATTTCTTATTATGTTACTGATTAGTTGTATAATTATTTGTACATCATGAACTATTGAGGGTTATGAGTAAGGATCAGTCAAGGTCTTTTGAGATTTAAGAGAGATTTCGAGCTCTTTTCTTGCTTATATGTTTTTGTTCTTATAGTGCTTTGCAGTGCGATCTCTGGGCTGGGTGGAGATATCAGAAGAAGAGATGGCACCCGGCAGGAGCAGCATTGCTGTTAATAACTGCATCAGACAGCTGTCCTACCACAAACACAACCTGCATGACACTGCTGGCATCTGGGGAGAGGTATGCATGTGTTTATTTTACAGAGGAGATCTCGAGGTGCATGTTGAATGCAAGTTGCTGACATGTTTGATTGCATTCTTTAGGGTAAAGACATGCTCCTGGTATTGGAGAATGAGATGCTCAACCTGATTGATCCTCTGGGGCAGACCATGCTCCACTCCCAGCCTATAGTCAGCATCCGTGTTTGGGGTGTTGGCAGGGACAATGGAAGGTCAGTGCAGTTACTAAGGCTAGCAGTTTATAATTTCATGTTTTAACTTTTAGCAGTGTGCTGGAGTTTTTGTGGAAGATGCAGTTTTGAGGGACTTTTAACATTTCCTAAATAGCTTTTAGCTTGTAAATACAGGGGGTCCTTGAGTGACAACAGCCTTGGAATATGATGTTTTGAATATATGACTACCATGCTCACTCCCTATTAGCTCAAACCATTAGCCTCATACATAGGGACTACATGGACGAACTAGTTTGGTTGCTTGCGCTGGAAGAAATTGAATATTAATGCTTAAATATAAGGTCTTATAATATAAATATAAGGTTTGTTTTTTGTTTTTTACAGTTTACTTTGATTTACTTACTAGCATACTATCCTGTTTCAACATCACTTAAACTATGCCCTTACCAGAACTGACAAAATGCATCTAAGCTACCAAAATTTGGTTTTAGTTTGAAGAGTATAAAGCTCTTAAAAAGTTTCAGGATGGGTTAAAGTGACCACTGATTTATTGGTGATTAATAATATCAATAAGGACATCCAATAGTGTAGAGTACATTCCAGGGGCCATATTACAGAAACTTCCTAACTGTGTGGTAACCATAGTATCTGCAGTTTAGAGTATTTTAGGAAAAAAACCATTACAGAACAACCATTCCTAAGTCAATTTTCCTATCCTAACTGAAATTAAGAAAAGTGTGTAACCAAAACATCTTAACCTCAAAAACTTAAATAAACTGTCCTAACTTTAGCATACCCCTTCCCCTGTCCTAACTGTCGCCAGCTGATTATTTAGGCTACGGGTAATTTGGCCTGTTGGCACGGGCTCTCCTGTTTGTGGGCCAATTAACAAATGGGCTTCGTTTTATCGCTAAAGGTGATTTACACACACAGTCACACTTTGCTTTGAAAGAGTGTGTGTGTGTGTGTCTATACTTTGGTTTTATAACAGTTTTCTATGACTGCTCTGTCCCAATACTTTTATCCACATTGGCCAGTTCGTCTGATTTACTGTTCAGAGCACAAAATTATTTAACATCCATATTTTAAAGATAGTAATGATTATACTTTGACGATACAATGTTAAGGACTGTAGTGGCAGCAGGTAACAGTTACTTCGTGAGATGACATGGTGCGTTAGTTGCTAGGTAACAGACATGAGTCGATCATCGGTGCGTTAGTTGCTAGGTAACAGACAAGTCGATCATCGATGCTTGATTAAAACATCTCACTCTTAAGCATCAGCCATTGGTAGGTATACATTATCTGTCTGAATTTCTGAGTCCTTGCATTGCTACTGTATCTTTTGTTGCTATTTTAAGTTCTGCTAAACATCTCTCTTGTAGTTAAATGTTTCTGCATAATGATAAACATGGCTGCATTTAAATAATGTTCAGTTACATGCATGCTTTGCTTAATTTAGTTTAAGACCTATTTGCACTTTTGTTGTGCTCCCTCTTTTGTTTGCTATTTAAACCCTGTTTGATTTCTCTCTATGCTGCTGCATTCTGGGACTCAGGGAGAGGTAGTGTATTTGCTGTTATTGTGCACAATTTATATATTTCTATGTGGTTGCCATGGCAGTATGTTGCCACAGCCCATTTTCATCCCATCCAGCCTCATTTTTTAAATGTCTTAACTATTTAACTGTTGATTATCCATATAAATTGTAGTAGATACATAGGGATAATATGATTATTTGTATTACTCATTTTTGTCATTTTTTTAGGTTGTAACAATTGATCATTACATTTACAATTTAGTTCACTGCTTCATTTTGAATAGTATGAAATAATACTGCTCTCCATTTCATTTCCATTGTCTTGGTTATACTCACATAGCCATCTTTCATCTTCTACACTTGAATGTATATATGTACATGAGCACTGACGTTTCTTTCTCGTTACAGAGACTTTGCATACGTGGCTCGGGACAAGCTGACCAATGTTCTAAAGTGTCACGTGTTCCGTTGCGATACTCCTGCCAAGAACATTGCCACCAGCATGCATGACGTCTGTTCTAAGGTAATCAGTTCTCTGTGATATATTTATCATTTTTTTGTTAGTAATAATGCAAAGTAATGGCTCCACATGCCCTATGGATGTATGTGCTTCACTGCAAGAAATAGAAGAATAGAATACAACACTGTTCATAGCCATATTGAGTGGATATTGGTATTACTTCCTCATTTTATAACGAAAATGGTGTTTAGTCTAATTTAGTGACCACTTCTGTGCAGATTATGGCCCAGAGGAAGTCCTCAAAGTCAGGTCTAAATAGGCTGAACATCGACCCTTCCAAACTAGTGGATCTCCCCTACCAGGGTAAGATGTCATCTCATGCAACTAGTCAAAAATAATTGCAGTAGTTTTGTGTATGCTAAAATGGCAGAATAGCAAGCAAAATTTACAGACTGTTATTTTCTCACTCATACCTTTCAGAGTTCCCAGCACCAAAGAATGAGCTGGTCCAGCGCTTCCAGGTGCGCTACCTCGGTAATGTGTTGGTAGCAAAACCAGTAGGTAAGGAACAGAGATAATTCAGGTTTGCTTTCCAGGTCTCTGAAGCATTTGTAGGGGCTGAACGTTATGCCAGTTCTTTCTTGTTTTACATGGATTGCAGGTTTGTCACAGTAATTTAGGAAAATGATTTCGCTCGCGGGACATTTCTCAGAGAAATCCACCCCTGTTTCTGTTGCTTTGAAGGTAGAACTTTGATGCAATAACTGGCAATTTTTTGAGTGGCACATTTGTGGGTGTTTATACTCATTAAAGAGTTTTCTGCAGTTTTTCCAGTTGAATTAACTTGGCTGAAATTGTTTGTCACAAGTTAAGAAGCCTGTTTTGTGCTGTGTGTGTGTGTGTGCGCGCTTGATTTAGGCATGGACATTGTAAATTCTTCCTTGGAGACTGCTCTTGGCTCAAAAGACAAAGAAGAATGGACTCCTGTGACTGTGAATGTGGCTTCTGCAACTCTTACTATCATCGCTTCAGAGGTGAGTTTGCAGTTTTGGCATCATTAAACTAATATGTAAGGTTTCAGTACCTCTGAGGTTGCAGTGCAGTTTTCTCAAGCATCAAATTATATTATAAAATGACATCTATTATAATATATAGTCATTATTTAATGTGTATTTTGTGTGTGTGCGTGTGTAGACTGAAGAAGTTCTGTCAGAGTGTCGTGTGCGATTCCTTTCATTCATGGGCGTGGGTAAAGATGTCCACTCTTTTGCCTTCATCATGGCGGAAGGACCAGGAGACTTCATCTGCCACATGTTCTGGTGTGAGCCCAATGCCGCCAGCCTGAGCGAGGCTGTGCAAGCTGCCTGTATGGTAAGTGAGAAGACAATTGATGCAGAGTTTATATAATTTGTATAATATAAAACCTATTTGGTTGCTGATAAAAGCATACAATTATTGTAATATGGTAATAGTTTGCATCTTCATTATATGTTTTTACATATAACATTGTAGCATCTAGAATAAATTCTAAATGAATTTTTTATTCAGACTGCCTTGTATTGTGATCCAATCATAAGGCAGATAACTTTGTGTTGAATTTATATCTGAATATGACACTAAGGTATCAACTTAGATTTATATTCATTTAGATGTTGAGGTATCGAAGAACTGCAGTATTTGTGACTTTTGTTGTGTTTGTCTGACTGTGTGCATCTGTTACGCCAGCTGAGGTATCAGAAATGTCTGGATGCGAGACCCCCCAGCACCATATCATGCCTGCCGGGTCCTCCTGCAGACTCTGTGGCACGCAGGGTTGGCTCCAGTGTCAAGAAGGGCGTGCAAAGCCTTCTGGACAGCTTCAAAAGATCGGGAGCCCAGACGCCTTAAATGAGAGTTCATCCCACCAGCCTCTCTCCCCTCCCAGCATGTTCTCTGACTGCCTTGTGCTCTGGTATTTCAAACAGAGGGCACTGCAGTCTTTCATCAAGTCTAGAACACACATTTCACTTCTCCTGACCTCTTCTGAGGAGCTCAGGTTTCTCTCTATCTCGACACGTCTGTGTGGTGAGAGTAAATGTATGAGAGATATGAAAGGGGGAAAATGTTGAATACTAGTGCAAGATGTGATTGTTACACCATACCTGAGGCAACCCTTGTTCACTTTTGGTCTAGATAGATAGTATTGTGTGTCCAATAACAATGATTATTAAGCAGTTGTAAATTTTGGGGTTGAAAGTTTGAATGTCTACCATATGGAATATCTGTCATCTTAGAAACTGGACCAAAATTGATTACTGTAATTATAATGTGCACATGATTATGTGCACATTTTAAGACACTACACATGCCGTTAAAACACTAAACCTAGTAACAAGCAACAATACAAGTTGAGTTATTGTACAACTAGGTACTATTTATGTACTGTAACACTGTTAAGGCCATCGTTTCTTTCCCCCTGACTTTTTGATATAGAAAGATTTGAAGGGAATAGTTCACTTTTTCTTACTTTGTGTGTATATTATCTCTAACATGTACACTGTCAGCAGATTTGACAATTTCATTTTATTTTTTTAAGTGTTCTCCTGTTATGGAGTTTGTGCAGTCACAAAGCAAAGCCTGCACTCCGTTTGTTACCTTTTACCTCTGCTGCCGAATCCGGATTTTGACACTTTTCTGGGATCTCTGTACCTTTTTTTTTTTTTAAACAAGTTTTGGCCGAGCGGAATTATTTAAGCAGATTATTTATATACTTTCTTTAAATAAGGCATTAACGTATCGTAGTCTTCCAAAAGAATCTGGCTCAGTGGAGAGCTTCTGGATATTTCACTAGTAGGGCATTAGCAACTTAAAATGGAATGTTTTGCTGAATTTTTTTTTTTGTTTAGTTTTTTTTACCAAGGATAAGTTCTGTGTGGAATGATGTCTTTAATTTTCCCTGCGTAGCGGGAATTCTGTTTTTAGACACCCATGAGGTCTTGCCACTATGTGGTTCTTTTGGCAAAGTAGGGACTCAGCTCTAAATGTAGAAACTTCATGACACTAAAAAAGGAAAATCACATCCTTACCAAGGGGTTGAGAGTCAGCCCAGTCTGGTTTTCAACTGCATCTGATGGGGGAAAAAATTCTATATAAAATAGATTTGAACATATTCAGGGCTGTGAAAGTTCCACATGCTTCAGCATTCAGCATGTGTGCTGATTTGCAGGTAGAGGGCGCTCTCTGCATTTTTTCCCCACTTGTCTGACTATTGGATTGTATATTACCCATTGCTTGAGTGGCTTTCTTTTTGACTTGCTCTATTTTAGAACAAAAAAAGGAAAATGAAATTCATCGCAGGCGCTTCAAAGAGCCATGTGTCGCCGATTGTCTTGTACATTCACAATGTAATATATACTGCACCATGTGTTGCCTCATAGTTAGGCTTTACACACCATTAACAGCGATTCACAAATATCATGCTCTATGATTATTCACTAAATGTTACTATGTATATTGAGAATAAAATAGGATTAGTAGCAGAATGCACCCCTATCCAGTAGCATATTTCTTTGAACACTAGGCCATTTTGTTTACTCCTCCCTAAAATAGAATGAACAAGCCCTTATTTTGGTTTACACTCCAGCTGCCATGTGGAAGAGCCATAGCTTGTAGCTCAGCTGCAAAAGTGAGGAATATAGACTTGATTGAAGCCTACAGTTGAAAGTGAATGAAAGTTGAATGGAAGGAACTGGATTTTTTGTCACTTTGAGTTCTTTTTTTTTGTACACATCCCGTAGTCCTGGAGTAACTCGCGCTGCATTTGCTCTACTAAATGAAATTGTGTATGTGGTTGTGTCTCAGCATTTTGTGTATGTAATATAAGGGTCTTTGTTCAAAATGCACTATAAAGATTGTAGATTTAGATTCCACACTTCCTGTGATAGCTGAAAATTATGGAGGTTGATAACGACATGGAATAATATCTGTGTATTTTACCTTATTAAAGGAATGTAAATGTTAGGTGCTTGTAACTCATCCCGTTTTTCGCACTTGGGTACACTGAGGAATGAATGACTGTGCCACAGCGCACACAGGTAACATCATGACCAGCCTGCCTATCAACTTCAAATTCCTCTATGCATAATCAAACCATCTGTGATATATACGAATAGAAAACATAGGCTAGGGCATTTTCTTATCTGTAATATACAGATATTATTCAGATGTTCCTGTTGGTCCTCCCTGGTGTTTTCACCCTAGACTGTAAGAATGCTTTTTATTTTAGTTGAAGAGAGACTGACTTTTCCCCCCCTATTTTTTATTTTTGCTTGTTTTGAATTAATTTCTAAAAATGTACATTAGGTGTTGTATTTGTATATACATGTATATTAATATGATGTGTCACTGGGCAAAATAAAATGTTAATGTCTGTTTTCAGGTCTCCGTAAGCAAATAAAATCATTCTAATTTCAGATCAGAGATCAAGTCCTCAGGAAGTACATTTTCTCTTGGTTGGTCACATACAGTCAGCTCCAAAGGAACATGAACAGGGCCATGCTTGCTTTGTTTACCACTGTAAAAAAAAAAAATACACGTCTAGTATTTGGATAACATTTAGATATGAATCCCATGTGTATTGCAGTAAGTATAGAAAAGAAACAACAAAGTGGAGGATATGATAAGAACAGGATATTTTGTATCTGTACAGCAGGGCCCGTATTCACAAAGAATCTCAGAATTCTCTCAGAGAGCTCCTATCTTAGCCTAAAAAGTCCTATCTGGGAGTCTTAGACTAAAAGTGATTTAGAACACTTCTTAAAGCAACTCTGAGTAAATAAAGTACAAAAACTTTTATCTTAGCGAGGAGGCGTGGTTGATCCCGTTGCTAGGGATGATGCATAGATATATACTGTATATGTATACATATATACTGACTAGATGTCGCCTCTGACGCTGCTGTCCATAGGAACGATGCGTCAGCGCGGCCGACATCTTGGGTCGGGGGAAGCCGCGTCTATTTTCAACCGATTTTCAAGCCGTTTGGTTTATTATAAATGTCCGACATATACTTATGATAGAACATAGATTAATTAATTATTTTACTTATATGATATAAGTAAAATAATGATGTTCTAATCTATGTTCTATCACAAATATGTGATATTTCATATACAATAAAATACAAGGACAAAACAATTACAAGGATGCTGATAGTGATGTGAAAAAAAAACATGAATCATATAAAATAAGATATATATAAAATATAATAAATAAATAAGAGCCATTTTTTAATTAATAAAGGCACAAGTTAAACAAACAAAGCAGAAAAAAAAAACAATTATGGACTTCCTGACCAACAGACCTCAGAATGTTAGGATGGGGAACCTAACATCTGCATCTAGG
>JBBPDH010000034.1:4613758-4624821 GCA_037974565.1 Clupeocharax schoutedeni | reverse complement strand
ATGTAGGCCCTCTAAAATAGACAAACGAAAATACATTGTTGATAAGCGTTGCAAATTGTTTTGGGCTAGGGGCCCCATGGGCCCCCTGCACCCCAAGGGCCCCTGGGCAGAGGCCCCGCTGGCCCGGTCCGTAATCCGTCCCTGAACATAGCAGATAACATTGTAAAACCAGTTTACTAGGGCCTTGTTTACACTGTCAGGTAATTGTGACCCAATTCCGATTTTTTGCTAATATGTGACACAGATCGGATTTGTTCCATGACAGTGTAAACAGATAAAAATGCGTGCTTTCGGATATTGTGAGAAGTGTAAACTGTACCGTGTAAATGAGGCCTAAGTGAAGCAGGAGTCTGGCAGCAATGAGGGAAGACGGGGAGCAGTGTGTGGGGACGATACCTTGCTCAATGGAACTTACTAGCAGTCCAACCCCTTCTGACTACAGCGGCAACTCCCTATCTACCAGGCCACCAGCTGCCCTCTGTGTTCTGTTTTAGCTATGTCTTCTGTTAGACAATGGAGATGGAAGCTTTTATTTTTAACTGAGCACAGTTTTATAAAACCAAAAAACCCATAACATATATAAAAAAGCAAAGAAACTATATGGATTGTACAGTATTGTGTAATGCTTTTATATAATTCTATAATACTGTTGCTGTGTGAACAAAAGAACCTTTTTTCGGATTATTTTTATTACTGCTTGTAAAAGTTCAATAGAAATGGGTTACAATTACTTTGGGGGGTCTCAGAGCTTTTTACAATGCTGGCAATTCATGTTCATGTTACAAACAGGCCCAATTATGTTTTCTTACATGACATTGTTCAGTGTCCACAGTATGTTCAGAAAAACAGCAGTGTCATGGTAATGAAAAAAATATTGATTTCCCCTACAGTGTGAGAATATACAGTAAAAACTCTCTCTCTGTTGTAGTTGACATCAAAATCAGAAAACTTTTTGATCCCGGCGGAAACTGCATATGTTATGAATGCGAAGACACACACATTTTCATTTAGGGCATTTGACTGATGCTCTTATCCAGAGCGACGTACATCAGTGCTTAAGTAGTACACAATTGTTTCATTTCCTGGAAACAGCTTAAATCCATGTCTATTTAACATAACTATTTAACTGAGATACTGCAGTCAGAGCATCTATACACCAACTATCAAATAATAATTAGCCACCACCTACCCCACAATACATAAGCCATAGAGAAGTCAAGGGAAAGGAATTTTTTAATAAGTACGGACATAGTTAGTCGCCGAGGTGACGCTTGAAGACAGTGAAGGACCAGAAGAGGAAGTTCATTCCACCACTGGGGGGAGTCTTGACGCATGTTTCCCTCTTCTTTTGAGCAGCGGAGGCTCAAGACGAGCTGAGCTTGAAGCCCTGATAATAGAGATGAGGACAATATAAAAGTGAAAGTGACTATTTGTCATATGTGAACACACCACTGCACACAGTGTAGCATGAAATACTTCCTCTGCATTTAACCCATTCACCAAGTGAAGCAGGGGGCAGCCATGAACACGGCACCCGGGGAGCAGTGCGCGGGGACGGTACCTTGCTCAGGGTACCTCAGCTGTGCCTAGCAGTCTTGGGGATCGAACCCGGACTTTCTGGTCGCAGGACAAATGCCCTAACCACTAAGCTACCATCTGTCCCATATATAATATAAAGTCTTAATAAATCCAACAAAAAATCTGTAAAAACAAACTGTTTAGGAAACTTCGCATGCAACTGTACATGGTAAGACAACAGCACATGAGATTTTGCACATAGTGATAACACCTGATTAGAACATTGCACAATACTGCAAATGATAGACTGTTGCACATCATAGCAAAAATAATGTATATCGTCTTACCCTTAATGATAGTTACTTAAACCAGTTAAGAAAATACACAACAAGGAGCAACAGGATATTGCACAGATCATCATATACGTGTGACAGAGAAAGTAATAGAGTTCCAACACACTCGTACTGTTTCAAATGTGTGTGAATGGTGTTTAACTGTCATACAGGATGACTGTGACCGTACAACTGTGTGGCAGTTTCTGATCTTTCGGATCAGTTTGAAGTGTTGAGCCTGTTTCACATTTTTGTTAGAGTTGCTATTTGGTCATCTTGCAGTAGAACAGTGTATTTGCAAAAATAAATCGCATACAGCAAGCCTGAAATTTTGAACATGATCAGTCAAGCTAATGAATATGAATGCGCTGTGTGTTGTAGTGATAATTGTCATGTGTTTACCCAAATTTGAGGAGCAGGAATGCTGGTCATGTACTAGCTTGCCTCAATTTACATATTGGAGTAAATATTCAAGCTCGATGAATATTTATGAGTTCAAATCAATAAAACAAAACCAACAGGACCCTCATCCCTCCCCCATGTTCCAAGTCGTTAATATTCAGATAGTGTGTGGCATGCAGACACAGAGGTAAATATATTCCTGTGTAAATGTGCTGTGTTTTGAGTCGACACAGTCGGCAGATCACAAATTTCCATTTCCATCCTCTTTTCGCGTGTTTTCCGCTCACCTGAGGGTCACCTCAGCAGTCCGCTGTTGTATGTCTGTTTCTCTTTCCCATTTTGTCACAGCAACTTGCATTTGTCTGCAGAGGACGGTGAATTGTTAGACTATAGGTATAGTGCTTTATTTTATGTGTAAATGTATAAAGTGAACAGCATGAAGTTCTTCCTATGTGTTTTACTCACTTACCAAGTGAAGCATCAGGCAGCCATGCTCAGGGTACTGCAGGGGTGCCACTAGCAGTCTTGGGATTCAAACCCACAACTGTCTCATCACAAGGCAAACACCTTAGCCACTAGCCCTCCAGCTACTCCAGGAGGTAACAAACATTCTGTAGACGCCCCACGGTGGTGCGGTGAGTAGCACTGGTGTCTCACACAATCCAGGTCGTGGTGTGTGGAGTTTGTGTGTTCTCCTCATAGTGGCGTGGGTTTCTCTGGGGTCTCTGGTTTCCCCCACAGTCCAAAGTCATGTGCTCCATGTGAATTGGAGATTACTGTATGTGCCTGTGTTAGTGAATGGTCTGTGCGCCCAGTGTCAGGTTGGTGCCCGCCCAGAGTGAATCCCTGCCTTGTGCCCACTGGCCCCGGGACAGGCTCCATGTACCTGTGACCATAATGAGGATTCAGTCCTACAGAAAAAGAGCGAGTGAGAGTTCAGTAGTTGTCACTTATGATCTGCGCAAGTTTGACAGACAGTATGTCTGAAGCAAAGTTTTGTGCACCCGGGTTCTGAAGACCCACTGTCTCGGGGATTGTGGTGCAGCTCAGTTTTGGGTCAGAAATAAGCTGGGCCGGTTTCCCAAAAGCATTGTTTGCAATTGTTTGATTAATTGAGGCGGTAGCTCAGTGGGCAGGATACTTGGCTCCGGACCAAGAGGTCACTGGTTTGAATCCTACCTTCAGCACCACCACTGAGTGCCTGAGCAAGCCCCTTAACCCTGAGTTGATCCAGGGAGACTGCCCCCTGTAGTTAGGGAATGGAAGTCACTTTGGATAAAAGTGTCTGCTAAATGCCGTAAATGTAAACGTATCTACGCACCTAAGCTGCAATTGAATTCATAGATTCTGTGATGTCATGGGAAACCAACATATTTACATTGATTAGATCATTTAGCCCAGTGGTCTGCAACCTTTAATACTCAAAGAGCCTTTTAGAACCACAAAAGAGAAAACACCAAGAACGCTTCATTTTTTAAAAGCACAAAAAACATATTTTAATGTTACAAGATCACAAAATTGAATGGATTTATTCAATTCCAATCCCAGCCCTGCTCTGCCCAGGTATAAGGTGATAACTACAATAATACTGGGAACAAACATACATGAAATCTTGCTTTTTCAAACATTTTGATTTTTGTTTTATTTTATTGGTTTCTAAGTGAATTTAAAGAAATCTGCCCAGATAAATAACTTTTAAAGCATAATTTTCTCCAGTACCTGTTTTACACAGTACTGAACATAAAGAAGCAATAGGGTCCTTGAAATCATGTTGCATGGACCCTTAAAGCCCCACCTACTTGCTGCAGTAACTACTTAGAGCAGGAAGCAGCCCTGCTCCCCGTGGTTTGCTCCCACTGATCAGCCCCTGTTCAGGCTCATTGTAGGTGTTGTTTTATGAGGCTGTTGAACACCCCTCCTGCTGCTGTTATTAATCATGATGATGTATAAGCAGAAAGCGTACGATGCCATGGTGGGGGAATCGCTTCCCAGTTAGACGCTCCCCAGTAAAAAAAAACACATCAAATGTGCCTCCTGTCACCACTGCAGACAGATGAAGAAAACACAGGAACGCGGCTGTAAGGGACATGACACAAATTGACGCTTCTTTCTGCTTTTATTTTCACTTAGCTGACATTTGTCTCCAAATCCCTCTTTACAGCGCATCAGAAGAGCTTCCAGGAGTTGTTCAGATAAACCGTCTGAATTTTAATTTCACCATGCCGTGAGCTCATGCTTTAGCAGAAGCCATGGTTGGCTGCTTTGTGGGACAAACCACGTCCAACTGCGTCTTTAAATATACACCATATTGCTATTCAGATGCTTCTAATCTCCTCCTTCCCCATCAACTGTTTGTCAGACCTTTTGAGTTCTTTTCACAGATGTTAGATCTTATTAGATTTTGACTAGCGTTACTGAAGTTTTAGATGATGAGTAACTTTAAAAAAAAGGCTCAAATTCACCCCCTTTTATAGGAGCCTGGAGTCTCTCCTTTCCAATTAGTGATGTGTTGTTCATTCTGAACTTATCTTTGTATGACTTGGGAATAACAAGTTGTCTCAAGGCCTTGCAGGCGTGCCACTCCTTTAGTTCATCTGAATTGGGGCGGCTTTGCTAAAGACACCAACTTTCTTTCATTCGCTTGCTACATGACTGCTACACTGTGTAGGAATTTCTGATCTGTTCAAAATTCATAACTAGATACATTTCCACAGAAAAATTGCTATTGCCAGAAAAATTGCCAGATTGCTATATTCCAGTGGAAACACGCAACCATTGCTTTTATCGGAAAAAAAAAGGTTTGTGTAAATAAAGTATCCATGGATTCTTATCTGCACTCTTCTGATTCTCTTCATTCAGTGTCTGACACTTTACAAAGTATCCTTGAGCGTAATTCTGAATCACACCCATTCTTTAGTGTGTGAAGCTGTTTGTATATGTGATCAGCGCTCTAAGCTAACATAAAGTTAACCAAGCCCAGATCCAAACGTTACTATCTCATTTCTGTCCCTCTACCGCTTGCTTGAATTAATTTCTTCAGATTTGACTTATCAGCTAATCCACTGTTTGTGCTTTACATTTGAACATGTTTTGTTATGAGCGGTTATCATGATAGCTAATGTAATGTTAACCAGCTTCTTATTTAACTTTCAACAGTTTGACATGATTGACTGAGAATCGCACAGTGCATTCAGTTATTTGGTGATCCTGTAAACAAGGTAAAAATTTTGTTTGATACAGATATGCACAAAAGTTATGTCACTAACTCTAACCCCCCCTTTATATATAAATGATTTGACGCATGAGTTATGTTGTCCTGTTCCTCAGTCCAGTTCTAGCAACAAAAACGAATAGTATCTTACACACTAACTGTTGAACAGTGATCAAAGTGCACAAGAATTCCATCTGACCTCATTCCATTTAACCTAACTGTGATTAATTTAATATTCAGATCAGGCTGCTATTCTATCTAACCCATAACGGAATTAAACAATGTAATGTAAGTTAACCTTTGCATGGTGCCAAATTCTGTTTCAGTGTCATTTACAGTTTAAATTTAATTAGCAACATTAAAGTTCCATAGTTCGAGTTCCATAGAACAGTACTTTATAAATCTGGAAACTCAATGTTATGTAGTAACTGTAAACAGACAAACCGAGTGATTCACATAATTATTTTATTCATTTACTTTCTGAACTGCTTATTCTTAACAGGGTCGCTGGGGTTTATCCCAGCAGAGAAAGACCCTGAACATGTCATCAGACTATCACACCTCGGAGCAATTTAAGATTTCCGAATTCACCGGATGTATATGTCTTTAGACTGTGGGAGGAATGAGGAGCTCCCAGCAGAAATGTATGCAGAAACACAATATTTATTTTTTATCTAAAAAAGCATTTTTATTTTGGTTGAATGGGAATTTGCAAACATACACAAAAGAGTACATTTGTTGGTGTTGCATGGGAAGGGCAATTTTCTTTCAGTACAATCGGTGGGAAGTGTGCTGTTTTCTTTCTAGATTCAGGAGGAAATTATGTCCTCGGGTCATACGACTCCTTAGCTGAGACATGCCATCACAGCTTTAAACCGCTCACATTAAAACACAAACGGAACTCTCTACCTCACTATATCTCACCTGCCATGAGTTCTTTATGACTGTATATATCAACAGCAACACATCACACTTTATTTTCACCATTCAGGTCTTGTAAATGTTTCTTTACATTTGTAAGGTTTATTTGAGTACATTGTTTTCTACATAGAGCTACATAGAGAGCACTGCAATTCATTTTTAAATCAGTATCTCTGAGTATGACAACCATTCCATGGCAGTGTCTGTTAACTTCCTACACACCTAATTCTGCTTTATGATGGACTGATTAGTGATCACCCGAATCACATCTTATTTAAAGAGGAAAAGTATAAAAACACTGTTGTAATCAACACTCTCCTTTCACAATGAGAGCTGTTGGATGGTAAAACACTACTAGAAGTACGCCAAAGGTAATTATTTTCATTTTATTTGAGATTTGTTTTCTTTGAATTGTTCTGTAAACATTGAATCATTTCTATTATTTTGATGTTTTGTCATTTTCTTTAAAACTATGCTTTTAAGAACAATAATTTTATTTGGAAATGAGGAAAAATGTTGTCAGCTTTTCTTAAAAATGAAGGCAAAGCCGTTCAGTTCAATACTTGCACCTATAAAAAGTAAAACCTAAGTAGCCAAACATTTTTACAGTTTTTCTGGAGCTGAATTTTGTTTCCTTAGTTCACAATTTTTCTATAATTTATTGTAAGAATATTGCCCATCACAGACATTACAGGGGCACATTGTATTTGTATACCTGTGTCAAATAATCTTGAATCTTGAATTATGGGAGGGAGAAGAAGTATAGCCATTCACTCACAACAGCACAAATCAGTGTGCCGGTCAGAAGAGTTAATTGGCTAGATATTTTCTATGTGAAAAAAAGAGTGAAAAGGCAGTGAGTCTTGGAAAATGTTTTTAATGGTTCACAAAAGACATTTTTTCTGTTGGAAGCTAGGCAACACAATTTGATTCTTGCATAAGTGAGGAAATGATGTTCTGATCTCTGTGGGGGAATAGGCAGTCCTGGAGGAGCATAATTGCTTATAAATGGGAGTGTTAAATGAAAGGTGGAAAATCAAGCGTTGATGATGATTTATTGTCAGGACTGGGAGAAGCATGCGAAGGCCAAGAGGGACTTTGAACACACCAGCCATACAAGAAAAGACGTGAAGCGGAGAAGAACCCTGGGGATGTGAATCTGTGTAATATCAACTCTTATGCCACACACTGGCATATTGCCCTTGTGGCTTTGGGTATTTGCTTAATAATCAAGGTTTTAGAGCAATCAACTAACATTTAGTCCCAAGGATAACAGTGTCTCTCAGATGGACTATAAATCCCAGAGGCCCCGTGCATTTTTCGCTGGATGGAGGACAGATTCTCTTTTTCTTTGTAGCCTTCTGTTTTATGCTAATGCGGTGTTGCCCTCACGCTTGTCCTTTCTCAGGGATGTTTATGCGCATCTATTCATTAGAGGTAAATGATCTCCTCTACCATGATTAAAGATTCAGACGGGGGTTCATTAATCACTTCACAGTTCTTGGCCAGCAGTAACCCGCAGGCTGGCTCACACACACAAATACGCATCTACTACAACCTCTCGGAGAATGGAGTGTTTAAGAGAAGAATACAAACGAGGTGCACGATGCTGAACAAGGAGCCTTGACCCCAGGTAGGGGAGCATAGATAACAATCGCATCTGTGCAACATCTAGAGTCACTTGTGCATAAAAGTGAATGGTACAGGCCATATAAGATTGGATTCCTTGACTGCAAATGAAATCAGTCAGCCAAGACGTTTTTGGTGTCTTAAGATTGTTTCTTTTGTTTTGTACAAAGCTAATCTTTTTCTTTTTAATCTGTTTCTTTAGTTTTGCACAGGGCTATTCTTGCTAACAAGTAATTGAAGAGTCAGGTTCACACTAAGGGAGACCCAAGTGGTAGAGTTGCTAAACCAAAAGGCAGTTAATTTTGCAGACAATTCCGAATCGTCAGACCAAAGAGCCATTTCCAAATAATCAGAGAAAATGAAGGCAAACTGAATCAGAGAACAGAGCAAGGGGCAAGACTGGAATTAAAGTCGAGAAATACAGGCAGGGTAATACAAATCAGGTCAAATAACAAGATACAAAACACTCGCTTTGCAAACCTGAATGCAGAGGTCTGAGGTATTTATCTATTAATTATGCTCATGTGATTAAAACTGGTGATTTAGAGCTAGTCATTAGGAGTTGTTGAGAAGAGTCTGGGTGTAGTGTTCTGATGGGATCAGACAAGAAAACTACCATTCATATGCAAACTGTATGCCTACATTGGGCCTCACACCACTTCAGTAGTTAATAATGCCCACTTTTTTATCCCAATTTTAATACTCTGAAAAGGGAATGTGCCCTCAAAAGTACAACAATTGAACTTACCACAATTGAAGCTGATCGGACAAGACATGTATAAAGTCTACATTTTGTTCTATATAATAAGTGGATCTGCAAATCTTTTATGCAAATAACATCCCCGTAACGTATTTCAACCCACTCAAGCTGCAGACAGCTCTTGATTAAGGTGGCATGGACTTGTTGATGGGGTTCACGACACAAAACGACTTACGGTCAGCCATTGAGGGTAGACTTGTATATTGGGCATCTCATTCAACTAACTGGGGCAGCTGGTGGCCTAGTGTTTAGGAAGTTGCCCTGTGTTCCGAAAGTTATGGGTTTTTGAATCCCAAGACTTCCAGTGGCACCACTGAGGTACTCTTGAGCAAGTTACCGTCCCAAACACTGCTCCCAAGGTGCCCCGTTAGTGGCAGTCCACAGCTTCCCTTGGTGAATGGGTTAAATACAGAGAAATAATTTCAGATTGTTCACACTGTGTGCTGTGCTGTGCTGTGGTGTGTTCACACCATTAAAGGACTTTTTATGTAAGAGAGATATAATGTACTACAGGGGTATTTAAGACAGACACGCCCCCTCTTTGCCTCTCATATGAAAAATTCTTAGTAAAGATGCACAGAGTGACAGGTAGAGGTATATGTGTGTTGAGGATGTAAGACTTGGATTATAGAAACAGTCTGTATTGTTCTAGTAATTTCAGAAGAATCATAAGAATGCATATGATATACAATCTGAAGGAAAAAATAATTTAAAAAATAATAAAATAATACATATGTTCCATGTCATGCCAGTAACACTCAGATGCAGCCAACTGAAGAGAGGGAATGTGTCAAAAGTATTTCCAGGATTAGCAACAGAGAAATAACACAATTCCTTTTTTCAGTTTCCCCGGAGAAACCACTATAAACTAGTAATTCAGCAGAGCTGTCACATTACTGACACAGACTGAACATCATTTCAGCAGAAGGCACCAGAAGAGGGCGATCATGAACCACGTTTCCGGACTCAGACCCAAGCAGTGCTATTTTAGTATTCCAAGAAACAAGTTCATGAATACCCGACTGGCAGAATAAACATCTCTGGGATTATTTGGGTATATCCACATTAGCCTGTTTTAGCCTTTCTGCCTTTGTGCTACTGCTTTTTTTGTACCTTAGAGATCCTTAGGCAGGTGCAACTTAAGCCAGCTGCTGCATGGTATATATGGATTATCCAGGTTCTTTTTATCTCTCTTTTATTCTGCACAGTGCTTAGAAAACCCTCTTTAACTTTCTTTGACCTTGCGATAGAGATATCATATTCTATTGCCTTCAAGTGTGTCTGTGAAAGTTTTAGGGTTTAGGGAAATGTTGTAATACCTTGTTGAGATTTCATGCTCATCAACAGCAAATGGTGTTGATCAGCCAACACCTGTTTAGAGTCTGAAGTGTCCCTATTTGCATCGGACTGGAGCGATGGGGCTTATGTGGGTAACGTAATTGATACTAATACCACATCAAATTGAATTGTGCTGCTTACCTAAATCCTTACACACTTGCCTCAAATAATGCCGGGTTGATCTCACATAGGCCTACTTAATGGGTTTCTGACACAGTTGTCTATAAAAAGGGACATTGGTAAAACAGTAGTGTTAACTATATTGAAGTCTAAATATTTTGCCCATAAAATCCCACAAGCAACTCTGTTTGAGGTTACATAGGTCAACATGGAATGAGACATGTGATATTAAGGCAAGCTGCACAATGTAAGAGATGTAAGCTACCATTGCTGGTTGTATCTCCTTGTATCTCCATTGGGGGAAAACAGCAAAATGGGTGTGTCTAAACTCGCACACTTAGGTGAGTGCACTGGAATGTAGTACATAGTGCACACTGGTGTGGGGAAGTGTTGTCCTAAACTGAACACTAATGTTTTGCTCTTAGTGGAAGTGATGGACTAACATTTGATTGCGATTCTCCGGCCGCCAAAGTAACTGCCGGCTTTTGTTTTCACAGTTTTGTTTATTTGCTTTTATTTGCTTTTCTTTTTTTAGTTGCCTCCGCCTGTGTTTGCACCGGAATTTCATTGTTGCCCGCCATTGTTTAACTCTGAAAACTTGTCGAAAGTCCCTCCCCTTCTGCCTGTCTGTCTGTGTCTGTTTAGTGTGAGTAGTGTCCATTGTTCCACACTGCATTTTTTGGCCGTTTTCAGTGCACCATCTGGGTACTTTCAGTGCATTTTTACGTTGGATGTCAGTGTAAACACTAATGTCAGAGTGTGCCAGTGCGCAATTTCGGACACACTCAATGTGTTATGAGGGGAAGAGAAAACTGACAAATTGAATGTTTCA
>JBBPDH010000034.1:4580425-4593270 GCA_037974565.1 Clupeocharax schoutedeni | reverse complement strand
CCTAATATGCTTAATTGGTAGTAGGCTTTCGAGCCTATACAGCTTGGAGTAAGACAACATGCATACAGAGGATGATGCGGACAAAATACCCATTTGCCTAATAATTCTGCACTCCCTGTAGTAACTTGCAAACTACAGCACATTGCATCAGTTCAGTGGTTTTAAAGAATTCCTCTACATCTCCATTTTCTCTTCACTGAGGAAGACAATCAATAGAGTTCAGCCTGATGCCTCCCGAATCCATAGCAGACCATCTTTGAGAAAAACGGCGCTAAGTTGTCTTTGACAGATTCCTTAAAAGAATGGTTATTTTTGCTTGAAGGTCTTAGTCTTAAGGAGCCTACTTAGTGGGGATTATGTTTCTGAATGGGAAAACTCTCCTTTAACCAACATATCTTTTGTCAAAAATGAATTTTTATGGTGCTTTAAAGTTTTTGGTTCATTCGTAGTTAGGGTTATGGTTCATAATCTTTTTGTGATTTTTTCTTCTTTGCAGCATTGACAGTGGCTATGTGAGCGTTTTTCCCGCAGATTCTTTATGTAGACAAGCTCAGGTTCACCTGTGCATGAATGCCTTAGAAGTATTCTTCTGATCCACCTTGCCTTAAGTCCTCCTGCCATCAGCTCAGCCACTCTGGATCAGGTTGGGTTTGAAAATGTCATGTCTGTTTCTCTTCACTCTGAGAGGACTTCTCCTATTCGTTTGCTCCCCCACCTTGAGCAGCACAGCCTGCATTTCTTGTGGGGTATATTGGAAATTTATGACATCTCTCCCCTAAAAAAAAAGTCACTCTTGCACTTGCTGACCTTCATCCAGGTAGAAGGATGGAGCGTGATGCCATGCGGGTTTTTCATCAGTATAGGCTCGCTGGAGCCAGCAAGGTCACCCCAACTAAGGGCATCTGCTTGGCTAATAAATGGAGTAGTCAAACACAATTATAAATGGAAGTTTTGGATGTCTTCCAATGAAAAAACAGTTCTACACCTCTCAGGTAGGTCACAAGTTCCCTGCCTTTTTAAATGGACCAGAGAGGTTAAATATTTCAAATGCAGCAGCACACTTTGTACCTCCTTCAAAACACTTGCATACTATGGAAGAATACTGGTAGGATTTGAGGTCAATTTGAAATCAAATTTGACCTTTTAAGCCTTGTTATTTGTGCAAATTAGGCAGTACTTACACCCTAAAGCCAGGTGGCAGCAGAAATGGCATTTTTTTGTGACCAGTTCAGCCTGTGCAGGGTTCATCTCTGATATAAGCAAACATAACATGGATTAGTACTAGACTACAACATTCCTGTCCTCTGATGATGCGCCCACCTTGAGCTGCGCTGAACAAACATCAGTTATTGTCACTCTACGACCTAATATTAGTTATAGCGAGCTGACTGAGAAACTCCCACTTCAATGAACCATCACATGAACCATTTGGAAAAAAACAAGGCAGTGCAATATGTTTGTTTTGTCTATTTTCACCAGAAATGTCAACATCTCCTATAATGCCAAGTTCTGCAAGCTTGCCCATGGGGTTTTCAATGTTATATTAGCGCCAAGCTAACAATATTGATTGTTTCTCACTCTTGTCAGAGTTTATTATTGCCCTGATCAGTACATCATTCTGCAAACTCAGATAATTTTATCAACATTAGTAATTGTAATTGCATTACCAGGTTATGTTTGGGTAAGCCATAGATATTAGGTATTCCCACTCAAGCAGTCTGAAATCTCTCTGATTTCATAGCATTTTTTCAGAGTTGAATCAGTGGTGTGGACTGGAGTAATCTGAAACTAGAGGATTGCCATTACTTGATAAGCATGACTTGTCCTACCATACAGTTGACTTTCACATATGTCACCAGTTCAGGTGGGTGAGAAAACATGAATAATCCCAAGAAAAAATTAAATTTCCTTGCTGTTTGATGCATAGCATGCAAACCAATTGTAATGTGATACTGGGTTATAGAAGATGAGAGAGGATGCAAATGCAAACACCCCGATTTTATTTACAACAATTAAAAAAACCCAAAATGCATGAAAAGACAGGAATATAAACATACGGCACGGAAACAGGGGCCAAACAAATGGGAAATGGGTAGGGGAAATATTTGACAAAGACAAGTGCAAACACAGGGGTATATATATATATATACATACTATACTATATATATACTATATATATAAAGATAATAAGGAAGTCGGGAAGGAGTGCGGTATGAAAGACAAGCAGGACCACTGACAGAGGGGCAGGAATGGGGCAAAGGAGGGCCTACAAACATGGTGAGGGAAAAACTTGATCAAACTAAGGGAAAATGTAAAAGGGCAAAACATGACAACTGCTAAATGTTAGAAACTTACAGTCTTCAGTTCACAGCCCATTCTATTTTATATGCAGAATCTAAGCTACAGAACAGCCTGTTTTAATGAATTCTTTTGTGGTGTCTTGAAAACAAATGACAATTTACCAAATGAAGCCCACAGCAGCTGAACATGGTGAACTAACATGGTAAGTTATAAGGAGTGTTTTAGTGTTGGCTGCTTTTTGATTGAGACACAGAACATGGCAGCATATATGAACAGAATTATTTACATATTTCAGCCTTAAAGGCACAGTAACAAGCACAGCTTGCATGAAGAGAAAACAAGGAAAAGACAAAATGTGATCCCTACAAGAAAAAAACAAGAAAAATAAAAAACGTGAGCCCTTTCACCAATAATGTCATGTTTTACTTCCCCCCCTCCCACCTGTCATCGAGCATAAACGCTAAGACCAGAGCAGAGACCCTCCTGAATGTCATGTTTCACTTGGAAATACATTATATTGTGGAAAGATTTGATATGATTTCGCATTCGCTCTGTCTCTAATGGGGTAACAAATGTGAAAAGGGCTCCTCTTGGTGAATTGCGAGGACCATTGAGCATTTTCTTTTTATCATTTGCGTTCCAAACTACATCACTTTTCTGCTGCATTAGATGCTGAGGCGCCTTCTGTAATAGTGTCACTGTATAAGCATGTGCACAACATTTTTTTCTGACAGACACCTTCTAAGCTTTTACTTGAGAGCTGGGTATAAGGTGTGGTTACACTTCCAGATGACACATATTCCACAGTGATGGATTTGATACAGTGTCAGGGAGGAATGACAGATGGCTAGTCTGGTTGGTTACACACATAACAGGGAAGGAACAAAGGCTTGCCAGTTCCACCTTGGGACATCTCTGTGGTTTTGTGATACAATAAAAGAAAGCATTGCAGTTTTGTTCTCCAGATTTAAGACCTACTGCCATGGATGTTTTTCAGGGTAATGTTGTTACCTGGATATCAGTGCTAGGTGTTGGTTGGCATTGTTTCTCCCTGTAGAAAGACTGTGTTGCACTTTTTTTTTTTTTGCGCTTCGCTGCACCTAGGTGTAACCACAAAGGAGTTGAAAAATAGCTGAAGAATCACACGAGGTAGCGCAGGCAGAGTTGTCAGCCCTCAAGGATTTAAAAGCCTGGTTTGAAGGTTTATAAAGTTTATGTTCTGCCATTAATTGCATTTGCAGTCTTACAGATTTCTCCGCAACAATGTTCTGCATGCATAATACACCCTGAATTTTAAGGCATCCTCTATCTACCTTGTACATGCTGTTACTGACCATTTTAACAGTAACACCTTCAATGTAAGTGCAGTTTGTAGGTTTATAATCACTTACTTTATCACCATCTCCTCTACCCCATCCATCAACAGAACGGAAGCAACATGGGACCACTACTGAGCAGGTATTATTCATGTGGTAGATAGCGGTGGAGCACTAAATTCTGGAACCCGCCCCCCACGTCTGCAAGAGTGAGTGTAGATTAGAAGTGTAAAAGCAACATACCTGTGGTAACACCGGCAAATCTCTAAAGGCGGTAACATATTTATCAGTCTCAAAATTCATGGCTTCTTGCTCCTGTTGTAAACTATGATTGATTGACCCGTGTTTGAATCAGCCATAAACAGATTTGATATACACATGACTTCATACCGTTTTGAATTGAATTCTTTATGATGGCTTAATTTAAAAAAAACACCACCTGGCAAAATTTACACGATGGTTATTATTCATGCATTTTTAGATGAATATAAACTTTTTTACATATTGCATATTGTAGCTGTTTTATAAAGCAGTAATCCTCTAAAGCATGCTTTGAATCATGTATGATATGGTATGGCATTACTGTAAGGGTCATATAGGGGAACTGGACAGCAGCCCCCAAGTTGTGGGGAAGCAGAATGTCACATTCTTGGATAACTGCTGCAGCCACAATATAGGAATACCTAATAAACTGGCAATTTGGTGTAATCTACCTTTGATAAACCTTCATCTGATTTCATCTACTTTGTTTAAAGGAACAGGCAGCAAATCCTCATATCATTCATATTATTTGTGTTATGAGTCTGGCTGCATCACCTGGTTTTATTGTTTTGTTCAAAAGCCAATATCTAGGACAATAGGACAATAAACAAAAAAATAAATAGAGAGAAAATCCTGGAGATTTTTAAGATTATTTTTTTATTAGAGCCTTTGTAGCCATGTACCGTAAAATTATCATCCAACACAGATCTACTTGTCAAGATGCCTGTATTTTTTTTTTGTACTGTCATACACTCCAAGATCTGCGTCCCAAAATAATACCCTGTAAAATCTAAATATAGCCTACTTGTGATGTTCTCTTTATCTTACCTTTCATTAACCAAGGCTGTATGTGCCTATCTGGCCTTGTTTCTGTCATGCATTCAGGCTTGTATTTCTGCAGGAATGTTGCTTTGTATTGTGTCTTAATTTTCAATGCTGCAATTCACAATGCCTTTTTTAATTAATCATCTTAGAATATAATGTGTGCATTATAATTCCACAGAGGTTTGAACCAACCATGCAATAACATCGCACCTTTTCTAACCAAAGCCAAAGGTGACCTGTGCCTAGGAGTTTGTTCCGGTTCCTAATCCATGATTTCCTGAAGATATATGTTGTGTATAACACTGTCAGGATATATAAAAGCCCATGTGCTATCAATTCTTCCATCTTTTTTTTTGTAATTAGGTTGAGTCTGCTTTCCAGCTGCAACAGGATATCAGTCTCTACTTCATCTCGGCACGTTCAGCTTCCTTGCGTATCGTTACCGTTTCTATTTTTCAATTTGTGCTGCACATCTGAAATGTAGCTGTATGAGATGCTACAGTAAGATCTTTCAAAATAGCACCCAGCATCTTGAATGCAGCAGATGGTGTCATGCACGGGTAAATCCTATGTATAACCATGTGTATGCATCAGTAAGTCCTATATCCTACAGACTAAGGGTACCGTCACATCTACCTCAGTTAGTCCAGACTTTCCGACTTTTCAATTAGGTTTAAACCAAAATAGATGTGGAAGGTGTCTTAAATCACAAACCAGTGGTGGCTGATAGTCTTTTAAAACAGGGGAAGCTCACATTAGGTCTTCATCATAAAATTCATTATATGTATGCAAATTCTGAGGTTTCATCAAGAGCCCAACTGTACATTTTCTGTTACAACACTTCCAGTCAACCAGTACACCTTGTCATACCAGGAGAGCTGAAAAGACCTGTTATTTTTTCCTCGTTTTTGCACCAGATCAATCTTGGGCGTTGGTCTGTCCTGCTGTTTAATTCTGAGTCTCTCCTCAAAAGGAAGACACTAAATAGTTTTGCCAAAAGTAGGGCAACAATATTAGCACCGTCTGCCACTATGCACAGATTGCTAGCTGGCTAGTTTCCCCTTCCACGAGTTACTTTATTATGGACTTTACAATGCTGAAACAAGGAGCAAAGTAAAGAATGCTACATGTTGGTTTTTTTGTTTTTATTTAAAGAATTTATACAAACAAAAATGGTTTATATCCCCAGCAAACAACACAGAGTGCAGCAGTTTGTTCTACAACTTCACCTGCAAATCCACATGGGACTGAACTCGAATCTCTTTAGTGCTGGTGTATACTTCAAACATGCTGTCAATCAACTTTACATTTTACTTACATCTATACTTATATTTACTTGTACTGATTTCTTTATTTTATTTGGGTTTCTGAAAATGTCCAGATTTTAATTATTTTATATATATAAAATTTACTTATTGTTTTAATGTGTGCACAGTCAGTAAGGAGCGGTTCAGGATACATTTCACTGTGTGTTGATCTTGTATGACTGCATGTGACAAATATAGAATCTTAAATCTTGAATCAAAGAAAAAGAACTGAAAGAGATGTAACTGTGAGCCACAAGAGCACATGGAAAGAGAAGAAGTATTTAATTATAATTTGATCTAATCAAAATCAACCCAAAAAGGCTTAAAATTTAAAAAAGGCCAAAACATTTAATGTATTTTTGGAGAAGATGAGATAGAAAGGATATGAGAGAACAAGATAGAGCACTACTTGAAGATAAAGAAACTTTAGCAGTAGTATCTAAGGGTGCAGGACACCATCAGAAAACGAACTGAAAAATGACAAGGATAGACGCAGCCCAGTATCAAATGACTCACGGACCAGTCCTGGTGGTTAAGGACATGTGCTCTAAAGCACCTTTAAATTGATGCTTTCATTTGACTAGCTAGATGGCTTATACAATGCTCTGGAAAAGGATTTTCCAGATTTCTTCTACTTTTACCCTATTTGTCAGACTAAATGGATACAGAGCCTTAGGGGACAAATACTTTTTCACAGTCCTGTATTTTAAAAGACATTGCAAAACTTTTAATTAAAATGAAAGTGTTTGCTTATGAATCTTTTTGGCCTCAGCTTCTAGATAGTTCCCGACAGGACTTTAATGACAGAGCTCTTTTTTTACAATAGGTTTGAAAGTTAGTAATTTATCATTTTAAAAATAACAATAAACCTCACATTATTCAATTTGTATTGTATGTATTGTATGTGAATGAGACTTTCAGTAAAAGCTGTTGTCTGATGTTGCTGTGTAATTAACTGGTAAAGCATCAGATTCCTTTTGTGCAGTTATCAATACATGGTTGACAAAGCTTCATATCAAACACAAAACAAGCTAATTTTGTGCCTATAATAAAAATAATTAGTTCCTTTGACAGACATGACAACTACATTTGAGACAGATGCACCCTTAACAAAAACAGAGAATTCTAAAGCCTGAATCGAGATAATGAGTCATAGTTCAGCATATCTGCTATCTGTCATGAACAATAGAAACCAATAGGAACAATAAGATCAGTTGGATTGAATGAATCGTCCTCATAAAACACCCACACATGCTCACACAACACGCACACGCACACGCGCACACACACACACACACACACACACACACACACACACACACACACACACACACAGATACCATTAAATGAGTTATTAAATTATAGAACAAAAGCATTACTATGCCTTTTTGGGACTCTTATTTTGACATTCGTGTATGTTTTGTGTCTTGTGTCCTGGTTTCAGGTGTTCTATGTTTAATTTCAGTGATTATGTTCTGTGATTGGTTTTCTGTCTGTGTCTGTTTCGTCTTTAAGTTCTTGGTTGTCGGTCCATCACCTTGTATAGTATCATTTCTGTTTATCTCTATCGGCCCTCGAACCTGGTTTCTGTTTCATGTTTCTTAATAAAGTAAGCACAGTTATGGATGCCTGCCTACCTGCCTGTGATCAATGGGGTGAATCACCATGACAACTATATGACCAAACAGTGTCAAATATGAGGCCAGTGTGTATGTGTACATGTTTAATATTGTTTTAAACGATTATCAGTAAAGATTATAAAGCTCAGTTATCTATCGTTTATATATGTTATATTTATGATATATGTGTATAAATGCTATATGTGATACATGTTTTGGTTTTATTTTGCCTCTTAACTGTAAATATACATTAGCATGGGGCAATGATTTTACCAGTTTTGCTTATCTACCGCAACAGGGTCTAACTTGCTAGTACAGTATTTTAAAGGTCCCATGAATTTCACTTTATGAGATTTTTGAATATTTATATAAGTTCCCCTAGCCTGTATATGGTCCTGCAGTGGCTAGAATTTACAATAGGTGTAAAGTGTGCTTTGATCATCCTGCTCCGCTGTGACAGAATGACACCTCAGACGGCCCAATCTGAAATTTGGCCCTGTATGATGTCATGCGGGGATGTTACCTCGCCTTTCTCATGCTTTGCCCATGCAGAGAATTTTGCCCCCCCTCCCTTAAAAAATTAGCTCCACTGAGTGTCAATGGTATGTTGCCTGTAGAGACATCATGGCTTGCAAACGAGTGGAGGATGGTTGTTGCTTGGTGCTCAAATGTAAAAAATGAACACAAATCTATTTCTTAGTTCCTTCATGCGAGCCTCTGAGGAACCAGTGGGTTAATTTTATTTTCTCTGGAAATGCGCCGACACAATACAGAGCGGCTGAAAATTAACTCTGGATCAGTTCCAACTCTTCTTGGCTCAGCTACAAACTAACTCGACTGTTGTACTTCTTTGTTATTTGGATAACTGCCCTGCGTGAGTGATATCTGTCTTTCTTCTCGTTTAAATGACTATGAGTGAGCACCTCTGCAAACCAGGGTGATCAGATGAGAATGGATACAATTTGAGGAATCTTTTAGCAACAGGGCTATAGGCACTGATCACTTGGCTATCACGGAAATGTACAGAATCTCAAAACATGAGATTTTGTTTTGAGTGCTGCATCCTCGGGAAAACTCATTGAGGGACTGGCTCTAAGTGGCTGTAATTCTGCACCAAGGCTGATTTTTGGGAAAGAGACTTCAGATACAGTATTAGGGGACCACTAAGACCTATATAGAAGCATAAACTATCAGCATGTCATGGGACATTTAACATTATGCCAACATTATATGGCAACTCTAAACTGAAATCTAAATATATTAGGTTGACTGGGGCTTTTGTCAACATTCTATAAATCTTACTTTCTGTAAAGTATGGAAAAAAGCTGAGCATTTAAAAGATGTGTGTATGTGTTTGTTTAAATGTCTGTGTTCTTGTCAGTAACTTCTTTCTAAAATAATGACTGAAATCCTTTATGAGGTACAACAGGGGGCTTCAGTACCCCTCACTGAGTCTCTCTCTCTCTCTCTCACACACAAACTTAATCATTATTCTGCCCAAATACGCAGCCAGACCTTGCCTGTGAGTGGCAGTGGATCCTCACATCAAGTGACTTCAAAGCCGGCGGTGGTACCACATTGTCTCTATAGAGACCCATGCAGCTCAAAGGCCTGCGGATTCAGCGGCTGCCATTAAAACAAAAACACCAGTCCACCATTCTCTCAACCACCCATCCGTGAGCTATTGTTAGAGAGTTCCCTATACTTTAATGAAACATAAAGGGGATTACAGGTTGCTGGGCTAAAAATTTTAATTAACATTCATCAGCATAAGCATATCAGATAAATCCCAGGGAGACTGATATAGTTCAATAACATCTTTAGAAAATCTCTCAATATTAAATAATGGAAAGCAGCCTGTGTAGCATATTCATATAAATGAATAGCTTAAAAGCTTTACTTCAAAAGAGAAACCTGTATACAGGGTGCTGGAGAACATAAATACATGTTGTGAGGGATATAAAGAAAGCAGCAGGGAATAATGGACATCCCTCATTAGAGATTTTACCTTTTACTCAAGGGGTGTGACAATATATAATTTTATGATATATATATTTCAAAGTATATTAACTAGAGGTGGGCATAGATAGATTAATTTTTTAAAATCTAGATTAATCTCATTGTAATCTTGAGATTAATCTAGATTAAAATGCCCCCCCAAATGATCCCAATGCCTGTTTTTATAGTGTAAACCATAAATATGCCTCCATATGTTCTCCCAGATCACTTTTCATTTCATTTGGAACTCAGTTTAATACATTACCCTTAAAGAAAATGTAAATATTAACTCGAAGTTTAAATAGGGAAAAGTCAAAGAGAGAGAGAGAGAGAGAGTAAGAGAGAGTGAAAGAGAGAGAGAAAGAGAGAGATACAGAGAGAGTGAGAGAGAAAGAGAGAGAGAGAGGGACAGAGAGAGCGAGAGACAGAGAGAAAGAGAGCGAGAGAGAGAGAGACAGAGAGAGCGAGAGAGAGGCACAGAGAGAGCGCATGCTCGAGAGAGAGAGCGACAGGTTTAAAACAGGAGCGGTCCAGGAAAAGTCACGAACCAGAGAGAGAGGGAGAAAGAGAGAGAGAGACTGACAGAGAGAGAGAGTAAATTTGCGCTAAAATATCAAGGTGAAAGTCATCTTGCATAGTATAGACCCAGCTCCCAACCCAACTTTGTGAATAGATTAACGGCAATATTTTTTTATCGTGTGATAAGAGTCTCGGCCCAGCACTAATATTAACATGCATTTTTAGCACCTCCAGTTTCTCCTGAGGTCTTTTTCGATCTTTAGAAATCAGCAGTAACGCACAAACTGCAGTAATCACGTGTACTACAAGGGCACAGGCTGCCCTCTTGACTGTGAGTATCACTTATGCAGACACTTCATTAAGAACAAGGATGAATAGCCTTGTATCTCTGTGTTACTTACAGTGGTGATGAACTTTGCCCATTTAGCAGAGGTGGTGTTGAGGGTAGATGGTTGTTAATTGTGATTTGGGGAAATGTGCTTTTAATTGTCTAATTTCAGCACTTTAATGTGCTTTTGCGTCAGAGCCCAGAGGCGTCTGATTAATTATGTTGTTGTTGGGTCATCAGGGGGGTGCGCCCGGCCGTACCCAGCCCCATTATCTATCACCCCCAGCTTATTTTTTGAAGAAATTCATGATGGCATGCATTGTCAGAGTTTAGGTCAGCAGATGCCAGAAGCAGAAGCTAGGATATGCACCATGTGAAGCTGCTCACAAGCAAACACAAGAAATCCACCTTTTGAACTATGTGTGCTTACCCACTGGGTTTGGATCAATACTGACCTCACAGCTGACATGATTCCTAATAAGACCTGGAAGATTCAGCTTGTGTCTTGGCACTGTGTCAATGTAGACCTGAACGTGTGTAGAGAATGAAAGTAGTGAGTCTGTTCTTAAAGTCCATAGCTCAAGGAAAACTAAATTTTCTTTTATGATAAAAGAGTGAACAGCCTCCTTTTTAGTGACTGTATTTGTGATGTCACGTATTAGCACTACCCGTTCAAAGTGAAGTTATAAGGAGTGTTTCAGATGGATGGAAGTGGATGAAATTAAATGTTTTTGGTACCATACATACATCATAAGTAGACTTTTTCACCGGAAAAATAAACAAGTGTATATGAGCCCTTTAACTTTGGCAATTATACACTTTCATTCAGTGTTAGCATTCATTCTGACCGTTTTAGGAACAAGGGGACAATATAAGCACTTTGAGATATATGACAGTTTTGAATAATTTGTGTCACACTTCATCCACACGGACGATTGAAATGAACGCGTTCTGAACACCATAGACGTTTTTGGTGTTTTGTAGTGACGCTTGATCGACGTCAGCAAGGCGTTCAACTGGCGTTAGTCTGACGCCAGCCTGACGCCCAATCTGTAGTTTTGTGTATTTACCTGTGGGGGCAGTAATTACTCTGTCTAGAGTGTTTACATGTGTGTCGTCTTGGTTTTTAGTTCTGCATTCAAAACATTCTTTTTTTCTTAAGACTTACCATTTACATTCCTGTTTTAAAAATCCTCCTGATACGGCGCTGTAGGCAGGAGAAGAACAAAATGTGGTTTTTCGCAGTTGCTATACAGAATCATGGGACATATTCGGTCCTCCAGAACATCAAGCGAACGGCATGGAAATGCCATAGCGACATTTTCCTCACATTCGTCTGGATTTTGACGCCAACGAAACGTTTCATGCAGCGTTTATTTGACGCCATCCGAACGTGCTGCCCGCTGTTGCTGAACGCCCGTGTGGATGCTTTGAATTGCTTCAATGAGCAGGAAAACGGGCGACGCTCAATAGGCACTCCCACGGCATCACGAACGCCAGAAAAAACGCCTGGTTCAGACGTCCGTGTGAACGAGGCCTGATTGTATTGCAGTGGCATAATGAAAAGAAAATGATTAATTTGACACTGATTTAAACATTGGTGTTTTTTTCACTTCAATTGATTGTAATGAGAAGAATATATTAATGGAAAGCAGACACCCCACCTGACAGTACAAGAAAATGATGGACCATTGACCACTGAACTTTCATTGAACTTTTGATGGAACACACCTGTAGCATGCTGTTTGCTACCCTGTGGGTGGGATTGAAAGTGCCAATAGACATATTTTATTTCAATTTGCAACAGGTTCTGAAAAACATAAAGGAAGATTTTCAGAAGAGTCCTCAAAAAAAGGCTAATTTGAAGCTTGCAAGCCTTTCAGCTCGACATTCACGACCAAAAGTATCACTTTTGTCTGGCCATGCTCCACAGCCCCTGTTGAGCTGGGTGTCTTTGTATAGGCCCTCTATATGGCTCTATAAAAGGCCCTCGGCTGTAGTTTGGAGTTTGGTGCCCTTGCCTGGCTCTCTCCTATGTTGTTTTCATGGCCATTGTTGAGTTGGGTGGTTTTCTCTAGCCAGTCTCCACTGTCCTCAGTGGCAGCTCATAGAGTAGCCTGACCTGCCCATGCATCAGCCAATAGGGGACAGGAAACAGAATCTAGTCACTACTGATGAACATTCAAAGCTGTACAAACTACCTGGGATCATTAGCTGTTTCCTAAACTGTTTTAACTGCTAGGAGCTACCAGTGACAATCAGTGCAAACTGATGTATTTTTTATGTGTAACCAGTAGAGTTGAGCCGGATACTCAGCTGAAACGAGTATCCGGTACGGATAAAGCACTTTTGACGAGTACGAGTATCATAC
>JBBPDH010000034.1:4503028-4528384 GCA_037974565.1 Clupeocharax schoutedeni | reverse complement strand
TATCTATCTATCTATCTATCTTTCTATCTATCTATCTATCTATCTATCTATCTATCTATCTATCTATCTATCTATCTATCTTTTTCTTTCTTTTATAGGAGTTATTTGGAGAAATACCATAGTAGAACATCTGTTGTTTCCCTAAATAACATTTCAATTGATGGTTCTTTTAAAGCCCAAACAAAACCTTTTAGTTGAAAAGGAACCTCTTTTGTCATCTAAATCTTAAATTCATTCTTTACTGTAATTTCGCTGCACATTTTGGAGCTCCTCGTGTCTGTGATAGTGGGCAGTGCTTTAGTTGTCCAGAGAGCACTCTACACACACTTCTCTTAATGCATTTAAACTGTTATTAGCCCACCCCTCATCAACGTGCTCGTACAACAGCTGCGTGTGTGACTGGACCCATTTACTGACCCGTTGTTGGGAAGCATTAAATGTGGAGTGGTCGTGGGCATTTGGGAGACCCTTAACTAATCGCTCCCAGCTCGCTTGATTTGATATAACTGATCAACATTGATCTTCAATAACATGAGGATTTGATCAGTATTGATCTTCACTTGCTTCCACTTCATCTCTGCTCAGCAGAAATTAAAATTTACAAAGTGCTGCTGATGTGATGCACGTGCCATAAGAGCCCCTGCGCACCAAGGTTTTACCAGAGTCCCCTGGGAGAGAAAGGAGCAAGAGCAACTAGGAGCTGTCCACCAATGTTGGTGCTGAAAGCAGCTGCTAATAGACTTTACAGTGTGTAGAAGAAAATGGGGTGGAAAAGAGGGTGGTTTCTTTGTCTGCTGGACACATTTGTAGTGTTAAATAAACATATGCAGACCACCTGGACTGAAAAGAACCCACCAAGGTTAATAAAACACTTTGTGTTCTATACGGTATACTAATTTAACTCTAGCAGTGCTGGTGTTTAACTGTGTCAGTGTTCCTTTAACACTGTAGATGTGCATTCAGTGATGTGGATGTTTGATTAATGATGTAGATGCTCATTCAGCCATGCAGATATTTTTACAACACTGTAGATGTTCCTCCAACACTGCAGATGAATGCAATAGATGTTTATTCTGTAGACATTTAATACTGTATATGTTCAATGTGTAATGTAGGGGTTCAATGCTGAATATGTGAATACTCTAATGTGGGTGTTTATGCTACACTATCTATACAAAAGATGTTCATTCTACATATCAAATGTCCAACAGTGTTCATTCAATACTGCAGATCTTGTGTAATAGGTGTTAATGCAGCCCTCGAATTGTTTAATGCAATAGATGTTCATTCTACACAGTACATGATCAACACTGTGGACGTTCATCCAACACTGCAGATTTTCTTTCTATGCAGTCCAACTGCATATGCAGTCCAACTCTCTGGATGTTTAATGCAATAGATGTTCATTCTTTATATTAAAGGTTCAACACTGCAGATGTTCAGGACTGTAGATGGTTATTCAGCGCTGGGGATTTTCTCGGGAAGCACTGGCTGTGGTCTCAGATGATCCTGTGAATGGTGGTGGTTCTGTCTTGCATGACCTAAGGGCTGTATCTAATGAAATTATGAGAGCGTGATATCCAATTCCAGACGGTCAACTCTCTCACTTCGATTAGAGGGGAAAAAAAGAAATCCTTCTGCAGGTGCTAATACTGGTGCAGCCATTCATTCAGCAGCAAAATTCAAAAGGTTAAATCCTACAGTAATCATCTCCTAATGCTATTATGTGCCAACCCCATCACATAATTAAGTGTTAGCTAAAACATATGAAATCCACTGCAGCAACTGCTTCCTCTTATTATATTATGTTGCTGTCTTAGTTTGAAGCACGCAATGTTGATTTACATTGCCGGGTCCACTAGACTGTACCGTGTGCTCATGGGTGCCTGTGTGGTCACTGAGGCCTGTACTTCATTAATATTCCAAAGAACCCTCTGCTCTTCCGTTTTCCATGATGAGTGAGTGTGTTTTTTTTTCTTGTTCTCCCTTTCTTCTCCTTTGTTAATTTGAAAATTGCAGCTCTACTCCACACTTTGCACTTGAAGACAGAACCCGATACACATCCCCCTTTTTATCACACCACAATAACTCTTAGGGGCCTGATTTATCTAGTGACAGCTGAAATTGCTTTTTTAAAAGTAAACATGGCTACAATGCTCACCCCTAAAGCCCTACAAGTTATTTTCCAGCCTGTCATTCACTTTGTTCCCTAGCAATTGTTTGATTAAAGGAGAAAACATCTGTAATAGAGGTATCATACGCAGACACAGACACACAGACACATATACACAAATGCACACAGTGACAATTCAGTTTCACTATATTTTCCAAACATATCATAGTATCACATAATATTTGCATTAAATCTGTCTTAAATAATATGTAATAGGCAAGATATTCAGAGATGTTTGACCCCTTTTAACCCATTAAAGTCTTCCCTAACTGTTGTTGATGGACAAGCGTGAGTAAAAAAAATCACCATGTCAGAGTTCTGCATTATGTGCTACTGCATTACTTTATATCACTATAGAAAAGAGACTCCTTGCTGATTTTGCTGCGGTAGTTTCTTAACAAATGTGCACACATTCAGAACACAATTCTATTCGCTTCAATAGAAGGAGACTGTATGTATATTCTTATGATGTATGTTCTTATGCAGCTGTTTGCTCAAACGGTTGATTTCTTTTTAAAAATCTGTCTCAGTTAAATCTTTATATAACAAAGTAAACATGACATTGAAAAATAATCATATTATTGCTGGAAAAGAAAAAGATGTTTTTGAGTTAATGAATTTAATGAATTTTGATCAAACAATATTAATGAACTCATGCGGTAATATTGCTACAACCTTTAAAGGGTTTTCAAGAATTCCTTAGAAAAGGAAATATTTACATAGAGAACTATGACAACTCATCAAATATGCATTTGAATGTTAAAATGGTTCTCTGTCTAGTTGAACAGATTTTTATGATGGAAGACTAAAAAGAAACTGAATTGTCATTTGCGTCGTCCCACCCATGGTACTGGGGTGATATCCTCAAGGGTTCTTCTTTAGCACTTTTAATTAGGGAACAGAATTGTACAATTTTTCATACCAGTGATAAAAGCTTATACAAAGAAAGGTAACACTATATCCCCTTACACTGGAGGAACCATGGAGTTTTATGTTAAAAGACAGCATCTCTGACTAAACTTGAAACCTTAAGTACAAAGTTCACTATAAACAAGCTGGGGATCTGATGCCTTCCTTTTGAACTGCTGGTGAAATTATTTATTCTGAAGTATTACACACACTCTGCTTGAAGATTAATTTACAATTTGATTATATTTATTCACCCGGATTCTGATCCATTTATCATTTACAGTGTAGGTTTTGACATTTTGATTTTCATCCTTTTAAATTTATATCGAAGTGAACCTTACACCAATAATTCCCAATTCCAGTCCTGGTGACCCGACATTCTAGACCTTTTGTGCTTTGTCTCCTCCTACAAAATTGATTCAGCTCATTTTTAAGCTCCAGATTGGCTGAGTCAAAGCTTGCAGAATAGAGGATATACAAAGATAGGCAGAGTCTCCATGACTGATCTACACAATACTATACATGTTAACCTAACAGAAACAAGTCCAGTAAGAAAACATACTATTGCGTACATGCCAGAACCTAACCCTAACCCTACACTAACTACACTAATAGAAATAGTACTAAAATACAAATAGTAATACTATACTACTGAAAAAATAATGTAATATGTCTTTGATTTTAAGTAACAGCAAAACTGTTCATTAAATGATCAAAATCTCCAAGCAAATTGCATACGCTGCATGTCTTTGATATCTATGAATAATGCTCAAATAAAAAATCAATAGTATTCTGTGACAAGGATAACACCAATATGCAGTTCCCAGAACTACACACTAACAAACACCCGCAGCAGCAGCAGCAGCAGCTATAAAAGGTCATGTGTCTTTTCTTCCTTCGACAAAGCATCACTCATTCAAGGTGATATGCATGAAGTTTATTGCACAGATCCCAGATCTGTGAATAAGGAATTGCACTGAATTTCAATAAAATGTGAGTATGCATTATTGATGGCACAATAACACAATTTGCTTTTTGCTAGAAGAGGTGAGGCTGTGTAATGATTGCAGGGAAGACCTTCGATGTAGAACGAGAATGTTGCTTCAGACTGGTCATTTAATTACAGTATTGACTGACATGGACCACACTGACGTCTCTGCCCCTTCGCTCATGCATATTTCACTGCAGAGGTAAACATTTGTTGCCTCTTATTACCCATCTCAAAGATGGACTGCCATGAGCAATGTGTAATACGAGTGCCGAGAAAGAGCAGGCATCATAAGAGAGTGAGGAAATAGAAATAAAGAGACTACTGGACTGAACTCAATAATGTACTCATTATCTGGTCTTTCCATGCTCCACCCTTCTCAGCATTTTTCCTGCATGGTTATGGGGTTGGACAAGCTATATAAGAGTGTTGAAAAACTCATTTAAGCTACTGGGAGACAGCTCAGGCTTTATTACAATACAAATTAATCACATTAAACCACCACAGTCATGCATAATCAAAACTAGGCGAGAAATGACAATGATTTTGACACCATGCTAACACTAGTTTGATCCTCCCACCAAGATCTACACATTAACTACAGTATGACTTTTTGCAAATATACTATATAAATATAATTTGAAATGAATCACTTATTCTAAATATGTGGACAACAGGTATGTGTGTAATGTATCATTGATGAATGGGTTTTTTAAATATGATTATATTAGGCTACGTTAGACCAAGTTAGACTAAGCTGTAAAGTTTGACTCATTGAAGAATATATGCTGTTCTTAATTAAGCTGAAATTCTCTTCAATACGCAAGTTTCATTTTCAGCTTGAGCAGGACATGGCTGACATCTTCTGCCTAGCCAATTAGAGAGGGACTGTCACTGAAGTAAAAGCGGGAGAAAGTTTCTGAAAGGTCATTAGCCTGGGATAATAAATGTTAGCCTCTTTAAATTCATGAAACTACACTCGTTCAGTATACCGGACACTCCTGCTACTTCCACTCTTTTTCCAATTTGTGAGGTTCGTGTTCCTCACATTTCCACTCTGTGGATGCACAATTACAAACTGCAGCCCATTTGTTGTCATGCATGTACCCCATCATTGGCCATTTTCTGATTACAGAAACACTGTTGATCAGATCTGTTTTACACACATCATCACTTTAAAGTAGTCTACCACCCAAACATGTTCAACCAAGAATAGTTTTGTGGTCAGAAACTGGATGGACAAGAGAATGGCTAACTGTGCATCAGTAGATCTCAGTCTCTAACTGTACACCAGGGTGTTTCCAATAATGTGGCCTGTGAGTGTACGTCAGTTAAAGCGAAAATATATGAGAAAGAAAATGTTGGTGTCAGTGTGTGTGTGTGAGAGAGAGAGAGAGAGAGAGACAGGGAATGTACATGTCTATGTGTATGTCTCTTGATCCCTCTGGTATATTTTAAGCTGTTGTGCGATATTTCCCCAGAGAGATGACTCATCTCATGTGTTCGTGTCTCTGAGGTTTTGGCTCATAGTGCTTCTGTTCCTTTATTGAATTCTTACTAGCAAAATGCTCCAACACAATGAATACACTAAGTATTGCTAGTCTATTCAGACTACTACTCTAATGTGGCTTAAATGTCAAAGTACACACAGTATAAATAGGTATATTGGCCCTGCTTTTCAGATTATTTTTTCCTTTAGAACTGATCGTCGCACTCTTGTTGTTGAGCAATGCAATGAACTGTAAGCTGTTCAGAATCAAAGCAGAATTGTGCAAATTGTTTTGTGCAGATGGCTGGGTTTTCACATTATTAGTGAATCGCTGACACAGGCTTTATTTGCTTGATGCGCTTGTACTGATGTCAGTCATTGTCTTTGTGCTTTTGTGCAGGTAAGATAGAAAAGGAATTGTCTGTAATCAGCCGTTATGGTTCCTCGGTCAATAGCACTTCTCTGCCAGGTGCTCCTCTCTGGCCGTTCATCACTGCGTTTGTACACATGTTCCCCTGGATGGATGTACGGGGTAATGACCTGTGTCCGATGGATGGACTCTGGTCACTTTATGGCCAAAAGAAATAAGTTGTAATTCATGGCCTCCAAAAAAAAATCCCATGGCACCCTTAGGCGATCAATGCCGGTGGACATCTATCGTGGAGATCCTTCCTTATCGCGGCCGCACCCATTCTTGTGGTGTGGGCCACTCAGCAAGTCATTTTGCCCTTAATGTCTGGTAATGACAGTTGCGCCTTTTATTTCCCCCAGTGTTGATTGAGTGCCTTTTTATTGAATTTCCATTGAAGTGATCGTTTCTTCAAACCGTCCCCTCGTATTTAATTTCACACCAGAGAGACACTTTCTGCACTGCTGCTCATGGTGCCAGTGACGAATAGACTTTCTGTTCAGACAGTGCTGCTCACTCACCAACCCACCTGGAAAGAGGCCTTCAAAGGACAAGTGATCCAACACTTTGAACTTACAGAATAATCTGTAGAAAAAAAAAATCATCACTCATTTGTTGAAAATTGAGGCTACTGCTCTTTTAATTGGAGTAAAGTTAAGGCCCCTCAATCATTAACACAATAACACAGCACACAGTGTGAATTCTGTATTTAACCCTTTCACCAAGTGAAACAGTGGGCAGCCAGCGATGTAGCACCCGTAGAAGAGGGTGTGGGGATGGTACCTTGCTCAAGGGTACCTCAATGGTGCCACAGGCAGTCCTGGGATTTGAAATCACCTTCCAATCACAAAGGCAACTCTCTAACAACCAGACCACCAGCTACAAGGTAGTTTTAATAGTTGGGTCTGGTCTCTTAATGAACAGTCCAAGGGTGACAGTATCAGGGAAAACAAAAATCAACATGAACCTGTGACAGGAACCAACACTGAAACAGAAAAACTCCATAAGAGTATGAGGAAGAAGCATCAAGAGGAAACGAGACTCAAAAGAAATAACTCATCTGAATAAGATGTAAGCATGAGTAAGAATAAACAAGATTCAAACAGAAAAACAAGAAAAACAAGATTATCATAGAAGTATGAGAAAGAAATCCTTATGCCCATTTACTGCCAAGACCAGTTCCGAGCTTGTGCCTAATCTCAAACCAGTACTTCATGTTTTGATAGCCATAGAAACAGTTCTCAGACAGACGATCTTGGTCTAGAGTGACTCCTACACTTTATCAGGCTTAAAAATGCATTATCATGACCAACAAGACCACCATTTAAAAGAACAGGCCCCCAGAGTTGTTGCTGTGCTGGCATTGCTTTGAAAGTGGAAATGTATACAGACATATCCAGTGATGTAATAACTGGGGCTTGATGGAACACTCTAGCACATGGAAAAGAAAAACAGTTCTATTCTAGCACTATTCAATTCTAGCACTAGAATCTAGTTTGTGTTTGTGAAAGGTGGAATGAGATGAGCCAAAACTCACAGGGAATACTGAGGAACCAAACATGAGAAATAGCTACTGAAAGGAATCTAGGTTCAAAAGAAAACCTAAGAGCCTCAGGAAACCCAGACTAAAAAGCAAGAACTCCTTAATTGCTCTCCAGGAGAATAAACCAATAGCTCATTTTAGAAGTCTCTGAAAGTGTATCAGAAAAGGGCAAAGAGAATTAGATCTGGTGGATTAGCCTTTGTGTTAAGCAAACAAAGTGTTCAGTACAATATAGTGGTTACTCTGTAATATGTCTTAAGTTTAACCGTGAAAAAGTCTGTAGTTGAAGGGGCTAAAAGAAAAGGAAGTGTGTGTTAAAGTAGGTGTTAAAGTAGGTCATGGAAAATACTGATGTCCAGGCATTGCACACATTTGCCCACATCGTAGTCAGAGGTCAAAGATCAGCATTCTACAGCGTGAGCCAGACATCATTTATTAGCCTAGCTTGTGGAGGCCCATTCGGCCTGCATGCAGTTGTCCATCATGGTCTCCAGCCGGGCTCTGCGCTCTCTCCGTCTCTCTGATAGTTCTCATAACTGCTGTCATGCTCTATCAATTCCTCTAATGTCACTGGAGCGTCGGTGAGCTGTGGAACTATCTATCTCCACGACTGTCACAGGCCGTTAAATGCTATTATTCACTGGTGGGGAGTGCTGTACTGCCTGTAAGACTAAGCAGAGTGCCTTTCACAGGGCTGTGGTTTAACCCAGTACACAGATGTTTTTCTGCTGAAAAAATCCACTCGTAGACGTTTAATGTTGTTTGGCCTTTTTTTCAGCTCTCACCAAGGTTCCTCTTTGACTTTGCGGAATGTACCTGAAATTGATCATTTTCACATGAATAATATACAGTATATGATGTAATTGTTATTTAGTTATTGCCAAAGTATGTAAACTTACATTTTCAATAATATAAAGCCAAGTTGGATGCAGATATATGTATAAAAGGACTCGAATATTCTATTCTTTGCAATTTTACATGTTTGAGGTAGTTGGAAAGAAGGTGACAAAAAGTTAAGACATTTTTGAGATATCCATAATGAAGCGTGATCCGTAAAAAAGTGTAAAATGTCAGTGAAGGCTGTATGGCATCAGGAATTTCATCATAATAACATCAGAGGGACTGATGGCTTCAAGAGGTTTCTCTGGGTCTTCTTGGCCTCAAAAGGTTTTCTAATGATTTCTGGGAACTTAAAATACATTCCTGAAACTTTTAGTTTATATTTATTCATTAGAATCATGTGATGTTTAAAGCCCTGCAAGTACTGCCTTACTACTCTTACTTGGTCATTAAGATTTTGTTGGAAACCATTGGGTTTCTTGAAATGGAAAATGACCCAATCAGAGTTTTTTTTTTCTCAGATGTAACTAGAGTTCTTCTATTGGTTAGTCCTTCAGGGGTCTTTAATGTTCTGAAAGTCCTAAAATTGCTAATATGCCAAGTTAGTTCAGACTTTAAATGGTACTGTGTACTTTATTCATGGAAATCATGTGCAAATTTGAACAGTTTGAAAATTGTAACAAACAACATTATTAGGGCTTCCAGGTAATTAGAAAGGGAATCAACCAGCCATGTTATGATTTTCAAAGAGTGGGACCAATTCTGTGTGGGAAATCATCACTATTGGGCTTCTGTCATAGATACATTACTGAATACGAATATGATCAGAAGTGGGTTTCAACAGACAATATACAGCAAACTTTCTGCAGGTCTCTTAACTGAAGGAATCACTGTAGAAATTCTACACTTTACAATTCAAAAGTAAACATTTTGGTGCATACACTTAATCAACACCTTAATGAACGTGGTTCTGAGGAATAAAAGCTGACCTCATTGCCGATCGCAAAAGAAAGTGTCCCTCAGTTTGTTTACTGTGCCATTGTACCACATTCCATTAACTTTGGCCCGAGTGTGTCTCACAGCTCTCATCTTCTTCTCCAATAACAGGATTGAACCAGAGCAGAGGAGAGGTCAGATTCAATAATGTGTAGAGAGAATGAGTCAGAGTCTTCCATTTGGTCAGTTACGCACATTGTTACAGAATGCCAATCCCCAAACCTCAGAAACAGACTGGGTCCAGACCTCTGGTGTTTGAGACCCTCTATTTTTATGCTGTTTGACAATAGTTTTGAACAAAGGCTTTGAAAAGAGGACTTTAATACACAGAAAATTGTTTGAAACATTTGCAGATGATACACATGCCAGTCTTCGGTATCTCTTTTCTGAACAATATTACAGACCTGTACAAATATCAGATTTGATATGTTGAACTATCTAACACCTTTTTGGTGTTGCTGAGCACCTCTGTAAAATCTCAATTTATAAATGCACAGTTTGCAGGATGATCAAGCGTTGATATGATATGATCAAAGGTTTATTTGTATGGAAATAAAAATGCAGCTTAAATTGATTTACCAAAAAGGTGCACAAAGAACAGCATTGTTAATACAGACAAGGCCTAAAATAGGGGCTAAGGACAGTATTCCTGTGAATAAAGCAGGGAGGAGATACATAGTAAAATAATAGGGGCAGACAGTGTTAACGCAGCTATAGCATTTGTTATGCTCCACAGCTGAATTCTGGGGAGGGCCATGCTCAAATAAAAACTAGTATTTGCTCTGGACAGTGCCTTATTATATATTTAATAGAATTAGGGTATTTGTGGAGCTTTCAACACCACATTTATCACTTCAGATCAAACATGTGCTTTGTTTAGTGGTGTTCTCACAGTGTCATTAATGCAAAGCACGGCTCTTTTGAAGCACCAAAACCTTCCAACATAAAAACACATTTACTTGAGTAAATGTGTGACTGAGCGAATGAGGGGTTTTTTTTGCATCGGTTATCAAGAGCTTTCTCTGTTTTAGTGTTTTAGGGATGACAAAAAATGTACATAAAATATGACTAAAGATAAATTAGTCAAATAATTCAAATTCAAATGATTTAAAAAAGCTCCTCTTTAACACGTGTGTTATGGATTAAAACTTTAGGATGTTTTCAAGTGAGCCAGGGGTAGAATTACATTTCGGCATTTCTTTGTAAGGGTTAACTCCAGGGGGCCTGGTGGATGACCCCTCAGGGTTGGGGTCAGGGTCTGGGGCTGAAGGGGGTGGTAAACTTGGAGCTCCTGTGGGGAACGTGTGGTCGATTAAAGATTCAGCTCAACACTGAACCCCATCATCGCCTCTGCTCTGTCTGCTCCTCGCCCTTGCCACCATGACCCTGGGTTAAAGGGGCCACAATGTCTGCAACAAGCCCTGAGCTTGTTTTACATTCACTCCAGCTGCTCCTGCTGTTCTCAGTCATGACAGGAAATTCACTTTCATGCCTTTTCTCGCTCATAAATAATCACTGCCCATAGCACCAATGGATATTCGGTGTTGTCACTGACAAAATCTAAATAACATGATTTTTAATAATAAGAGTTCTCTACATTAACAGTGATGGTTAAAACCAATACAGCTACCACACATGAGCAGGATTTATTTAAAAAGAAACCAAACAAAGCATGAAAAGCATGAGTATGAACAGAAGAAAGATTTGACACTGAAACATGATGGCTACTCATACTAAAGTCATGGCTAGAAACAGTAGGAAATGACATGCACAGATGAGAACACAAAAAAGTAGGTACTAGTCAAGAACACGGGAGAGTATGGAGCTAAAACTGGGAAACTGAGACAACACAGGAGAGGGTGGAGCTAAAACTGGGAAACTGAGACAACACAGGAGAGGGTGGAGCTAAAACTGGGAACTGAGACAACACAGGAGAGGGTGGAGCTAAAACTGGGAAACTGAGGGAAAGGGGAAAAGAATAAGGCGTAACCTAAAAAGCATGGGATTATTTTAATATCTGATTATATTTCTGTGGGTTAATAATGCCATGCACAATTTAGAGTTATACATTATGAACTATACTATATTCCAGCGAACTCCTGTGTCTCCTTCCTACTCCTGCTAACCTATTAGTGTGTGAAAAAAAAAGCTAACAAAAAGGTTAGGGAAAGGTACTACTACATTTTGGGTATAAAAACTATCACTGTGAAGGCAACCCTCATTTTTTCAGATTTTCAGATTTTTCAGATCTTGCTTTGACTCCAGGGTTTCTGGTTTTTTGTTATTTTTGCATTATGAAAATGTATATTTATAATAATGAATGTACCATACTTTTAAAACTCATTTAAGGGACAAAATTGGACCTTAAGGACCATGTTGTACCTTTGTGTACATTGGGGGAACAAAATGTACTTTTTTCCTTTTTAGAAGTAGCTGTCTTGTTTCAATGTGTCCTTTGCTTAAACTTGCATATTATCATCTTTTTTTCTTGTTGTTCATACTCCAGGCTTCTTTCAACAATTCAATAATTTCTAACATACTAACATACTTTAAACCTAGATAGTTGTAGTGCTCTTTTCTGTGCTTAATCTCTGTTTTAAGTCTTTTGGAAACAACAGAAAGTTGTTAAATGGTTCATCCTATAATATCTATAACATAAATTGTCACTGTATGCACATATAGAGGTGTATGGAAAAATAAGGGCACTCCTGCACAAATGACATGTTTTGCTATTTGATATTTATGTATGTTCTCTGTGAAGGATGAGAGACTCATTCATTACTGATCATTCAAACTTTTGATATGCATTTTCGCATATTCACATGTGAGAGCCTGTCTTTTTGATAGGTCTCATGTTTGCTTCACGCATTTGTGCGTGAGTGTGTGTGTGTGTGTGTGTGTGTGTGTGTGTGTGTGTGTGTGTGTGTTGACCTCTTGTTCTCCAGCCGCCTTCCTTTTGGTTGTGGTTGTGGTAGGAGACTCAATAACATGGGAATGCTTCCCCGGAGACAACACGCTCGGCTTTCTGATTTATCTCCACATCTCGTCTCAGAATTAAGTGGGATGCACACTTCCCATTTAGCCACTCGGCCCATAATAAGCCATTTCACACTGATTTACCTCTGAAGCATGAGGAGACAACTAATGCTGTCAATCAGCAGGCCATTAGAGCAACACAAACACGATTGATATTCTGATGATTTCTTTCTGTAGTCAAGCAAAGGAACTTCGCTGGAACCTGGCAATGTGTGGTACGTGGTGCTGAGCAATCTATAGGCAAGCCAGAGGGTCTCCAAGAACTCTAGTTCCATTTATTTTGGAAAAATATATGAATGATTTAAGTTGTTAAGATGTAAACATCTTGAGTGCTTTGATATGATGTGTTCTCAGAGAAAGTGATAGGTACCAGACGTCTGAAGAGCCTCTTCAAAGAAAGCTATTACATGAAATTAAATGAATATGCTTCCTCATGTAGTTTTATGTAAGAGAGAAGCTTTGGTGGAGGGGTACATGCAAGGCATTGTAAGGCGAGATAGTCCACAGAGAAAACCTTTGATTCAGTATTTTGCCAAAATCAGTATTATATATGAAAGTGCAAGTAAAACAGCTAGATTTATCATTCCTAGTTTCCAGGAGTTCCCAAGAAATTAGAACTGGTGTGTTTCTCTACAACACAAATGAAATATATATCACAATGTGACCTTTAAGACATTTTATTGACAGCACCCCTCCTCCTAAAGGCCTTCCATTGTATTTTGACTCATGTCTGTCAGAACTGTTCATGTATATATAATTTTTTTTTTCAGTTTTCAGTCCTCTTTCATCAAATAACGAATGCCAGTGCAATCAAATCTAGCAGAAAGTCTGTGGTTGATGATTGATTGCTCTCTATATTTGGCTATGTGATTGACAAAGAAACCGTAAGGCTATAGTCTGATGAAAAATCAAGTAAAGAACAAGAACGGTCCAAGTTCAAGCTTTTAGGTTTTGTTGTATTTAGACACCAGAATGCCATACAGTTTCAGAAACCACATAAGCAAGTACATTTAGGATTACCTCACATGATCCGAGGCAAATGTGGGATGTATTAGGCATGCAGATTACGCAGTGCTAGTCTTCATTACATGATAGCTATATTAGTTTCATAGTTCCAGTGCAAAGTTAAATAAGCAAACATGATTTGACTCATTGACTACATTGGTGTAAGGTGGAAATTGTTAACATGCATATTTTTGAGAGAACTACACTGTGTGTCCATTTGAAACTCTTCTGGTAGGCGTGTACACTTAAACTTACATTAATAATAAATATGCTGATAGAGCTGTATAAAACAATTTTGGAGATACACATAGTAGCCACGCAAGCTTGCTAAATACAGATTGCATGAATTGCTTTTAGCTGGAAAATGAGCTAACAGTGTCTCTAAAAGACTACGTTCGTTTTTAGACAAAATAAGACATAAGAGGCTTCATCTAGTCACCTCACCAGAATTTGTTGATCGCTGGGTTCCATTTGGATAAAAAGGTCGGCAGAATGTGGGGAATGTGCTTTTAGAGCAGGTGCTCAGGGGCGTTTAGAGGCCGACACTAATTCTGACCGTGCGGCGGACAATGAGTGAGGCTGTGGAGCCTGAAGCCTCCTGTTTACCAAACAGCCATTCATGCTGAGAGCCATTGATTGCAGCCTGGGTAATGACCAGGATTGTTCTATGGATAATGGCTGTGACTGTGGTGCTCATGCACAACTCTCTTTCTCTCTCTCTCTCTGTCTCTTGCTCTCCCTTCTTATGTAGTGCAGGTGCAGAGGTGCTGCTAAATCTGTCCTGCTCACGATAGATTTATCCTTACAGGGGGCAAAGTGAGAGACAGGGAGAGGGAGAGAGAGATGGAGAGAGAGAAAGAGAGGGGGGAAGATGGAAAGAGTGAGAAAGGGAGAAGGTAAAGAAGAGCAAAAGTAATGAAGTGAAAAGCCCGTTTTACTGATGCTTCACGCTCCATAGCTCACATGTGATCTGCTCCTCCTCCATCTCAGCCATATCTGCTTGCTCATATTGGCAATTTGTTAAAAGGGGAGAAGGGAAGTTTCCTCCTGTCAGAGGAAGACCTGAAGGGGGTAATCAGCTGCCCACCTGCCCCCAGTTTTTACCTCATCTGGACCCCATGCTCCATTACAGAGTGACATTTCTCACGGCACTGCAAACATGAATATCTGATGTGTAGACCTCTGGTTAGGGGAATAATTTACTAGACAGTCATTATAGTGCTGTACTTTAGCTCAGAGGTGTTCAGTAGTAGGAAGTTTAGCCAATACTTGCACTACACTTTAATTCTAATTAGTTTGAGGAGAAGTAATAATAGTTTTAAGTAATATATATATATACAAACAAAATATTTATTATATACATATATTGTTGATGCAGAATATGTAAAGCAGTAGACTGATGAAAAATCAAGTAACGAACAATGATGTGCTTTTGTTACACACCTCTTGTTTGGACAGATTTCTAGATGGTCATTATGGTACTGTACTTTTGCTCAGAGGTGCTGCCTCTCGGTTCTTTGTTCAATAGGAAATGTAGACAGTCCTTACACTTCTAATTAGCTGTAGCGGAAGTAATAATAGTTTGCTTTGTTTGATTAAAATTCAGTAGCTAAAGGATGCTGGAAGATGTTTTAATGTGGGGTTAATCTTACATTCTTCTTGCATATAAATTGCTTTCTCTGAAGCCCACTTCTAATAATTGTAAGTTTCAAAACAGTAATATTTTTTATAAGACTCTCCAACCTCTCTTTATTCTTTAGAATGAGACTGTTTTAAGTTACTTTGCCTTTAATACTGAAAATATACCTCTATTTTGACTGGTTTCCTATACTAGGCTCTGTGTCCCAATGCTAAAACACTCTTTTTAAATTTAGCATGAATAAACTCATCAAGACATGGAATCCACAAGAGCAACCAATCTTTTAAGTGCTGTAAAATATGTGAGTAGTAGTAAGTAGAATATTTGCCTCTAGACCAAGAAGTTACGGGTTTGAATCCTACCTTCAGCATAACAACACTGGGTTCCTGCAAGACCCTTAACCCCCAGTTGCTCCAGGGAGACTGTCTCCTGTTGTTAGGGAATGGAAGTCGATTTGGATAAAAGCATCAGTTAAATGCCATAGATGTAAAAACTTTGGAGACTACTCACCATTGCATTCAAAAGCCTTATTATGTAGATACTGTGGAATGTCTTGATTTTTCAGGTTGAAATATCTTCTGTCACAAGTCGCCCCCAGGATCCAGAGGCACTGCAGGGTGTTGTTCTGCAAAAATGACTTGGATGGATGCCCACCGAAATAATTAACTCATCATTTCTGAGTACGCGTCATAGCAAATGATTTCTATATTTCTATTTTTCTTTCGCAGGAAAAGTTTGATCCCACTGAAATATCCGAATAAATCTTAATGTTAGATGGATCTTATAAATACTCTTGCATTTTAGATCAGATAAAACACATACTATAGACACACGTATTTGCATAATACATCAAGGAAATGATAAGAACATTCTTAAATCTCTTTGAGTTGTTCCTGACTTTTGACTCAGCCTGAATAAACAAAGTTATACAACTGGATTCTGGCTGCATGAAGAGAAACAGAAAACAAACTTTTAAGAGCTTTGATGGAACTTTTAATGTGTCATATTATTGGATTCAAGCTCATCTATGGCATTACTTGGGAAGCACAGCTGAAGTTCAGTATTTTTTTTTTAGCTTTTATGAGGTATGTAATATGTACTTCACTGCATGTGGTGTTTATTTAGTGTGTCTGTTTAGAGTGAGCTACATTTAATAGACGACATTCCTCAGAAATGTGTTAAGGGACGCCAGTGGAAACACAGCCCATAAAACTCTATTGAAGCCATGATTCACATGCACATGGTTCGTTAGTGAGACAAACATCAGTGATTATTGAACAGCAGGTGTTTACAGCATCATTTGAGGTCCTGTCTGGACACTGGGCTTTACTGGGAGTCTATGAGGCTTTTGGGAGTGCTTTTTGCATCTGGTCATCATCTCCGTGTTTTTTGGATTGTAGGCTTTTACAGATGTAAGTATTATCCTGCCTGGAAGCTTGTCTTCTGTATGTGATGATTGGAGGATCACTCTAAATGGCTGGATCTTAAAACAAAGCCAAACTGCCGCTATTACTACATGACTGTATCACCACTGTCACTGAATACAGTCACTGAATACATCATGAAAGCAGCAGGGGAGTTATTCTACAACCAGTGTTAGTGGTGATTGCTTGAAGAAATTTTCAGGTTAACCTGCTGCCGTGATTTACCCCAGTGATCACACCACAGCAGGCAGGCATCCGTGATAGTAGTTTCTTTATTATAACAAAACAGAACACAAACCTGGCTCGATGGCCGACACATGAAAACAGTGATGTGATTATAAACGAGGCGATGGACCGATAACCAAGGTCTACGGAAACTGAACTTAAATACATGAGATGACACAGACAGAAACCAATCAATCAACACAATCACTTGAACTAAACACAGGACACCTGGAAACGTGAAACAAGAAACAAAACATGAACAAAATCCCAAAATAAAAGCCCCAAAACAAAAGCAAAACAGTGGCCCCTACCGCCCACTGGCCTAACCGTGACATTAGGTGTGTTCAGGATGATCAATAAATCTTCAACAGTGAAGTTATTATAATGGAGGTAAAATCTTGAGGCAAAAAAAATGACTCTAAATGAATAATTTCACTAAATTTCACTAAATGTCTAGTTTTAGGATATTTATTTTGAACATTCACTGCATCTTCTCTCACAAGCTGTGTTTGTCAAATTAGGCTGCGGCAACTCATCAGTTTTCATCCGTGAAACTCAGCACTGTAGCTGTCACATCTTCCCTTAAGAGTCTGCCTTTGATAGTTGACAATTTACATTTATGCTAAGTTTAAAGAATAGTTCAGACAAACTCTTACTGCAGGATCTCTTTCTTTGATCAGATTCGATGACACTGTGGCTGTTCACAGCATTCTCTAATGGGATCCATCCTGGCATCACTCTGACTGCTCACTCATTCTCACCAGATGCTTTCTATTCTCTCTGACTGCCATCTCTGGATCAACACATGCACCAGGACAAGACCTTATACTATTAATTATATATCCCGCATGTGTGTGAATGTGTTGTCTGTGTAGCAGCTGCAGTGAAAAGGCATGATTCATAGTTGTCAAGTATGTGTGCTGGAGGGTTAATCCAATTATGGTAATGAGGTGTTGTGGGTAATGTAGTCTCAGTGTGGAGCCTGCATGTCTCACTAGGGGGGCGACTAAATATTTATTCTGATGCATCGTTCTCCAGTAGATAAGTGTGGCTCGTACTGTTACACTGCATAAGAGATGTCCGATGACTAACACAGAGAGAAGGCTTTCATTCCATAATCCATCTTTTCATTTAATCCAATGGAAAGAAAAACCCAAACCCGCCTGTCCAAGTGTGTTCTTTAACAAGGTTAGATATGCTTTGGAGAATTTTGTATTGCACTGGTGCTGAGTTAGATGGTGCTGTTATAACATTGCTTCATAGAAACTTAGCAATTTGCCTGGAGGCGAGAACACCAAATTTGGCCCGACAGCAACAAGCTACAAAAGAAAGCACTTGTGGATGATGCTAGATCACAGTGTTGAAATTGCACATCATATCTAATTGTGATATATATTGCAGATTCCAGTTTCCTTACAGCCAGATTGGCCATTGGCAAAGTTTATTATTGGCCGAGTCTATTCCTCGGGTGAGGGACACACAAACACATCCACATGATGTAAAAGAAACCATGATTCATCAGACAAGACAAACTTCTTTCTTTGCTCCAAGGTCCAGTTCTGAAGCTCACATGCAGACTGAAGGCACTTCTGGTGGTCAGCATGGGCACTTTTCTGTGGCTACACAGCAGAGTGTGTCCTGACTCATTTCTGTCATAAGCAGTATTTGAGGTACAGCAGCTCTTCTATGGGATTGGATCATATGATGATCTTCACTCCTCATGCACATCAGTAAGCTTTAAGCACCCATGACCTTGTCACTGATTGTCCAGCCTTGGACCACTTTTGGGTGGTACTAACTAAAGTAAACTGGGGTCACTCATGAACACACCACAGCACAGTGTGAACTTCTCTCCTTGCATTTAACCCATTCACCAAGTGCCATCAACCAAGTGCCCGGGGAGAAGTGTGTGTAGACGGTACTTTCCTCAAGGGAACCTCAGTGATAGCACTAGCAGTTGGGATTTGAACAGCCTCAACAGTCTTCTGATTGCAGGAGCAACTCCCTAACCACTAGACCACCTAGCTGGCCCATATTGGGAACATCCCACAAGACCTCCTGTTTAGGAAATTCTCTGACCCAGTCATCTAGCCATCACAATTTAGCTCTAATAAGAGTCACTAAGATCCTTTAGCTTGCCCACACATTCTGCCATCAACACATTGGCTGCAAGAACTGGCTATTCACTTGCTGCCTAATATGTTGCACCTCTTGACAGATACTACTGTAACAAGATCATTAATGTTATTCAGCACTGTGACTATGACTATTTAGCACTGTGATTTATGCATAATTATGACATATTGATGCAGGTATAGCAGCACCGTTTTAAAAACAGTTGGAGTGCACTTTCCTGGCTCAGTGTAATAAACGGTCTGATTGCTGATTGCTTGTTTAAGGAAAAATTGGCTAATTTTAATCTTGGCTAATTTTGATGTGCACCACTAACCAAGACCCCTCAGCTTTCTCCATGGACCTTAACAAAGTCAGGGCACTGGGAACCCACTCACATAGACTTTATATGTGCATCACATTTTGTGTATACTCCATCTCCTCTCTTCTCAGCAAATTCAATAGAATATTCATCATCTTGTTTTTGACCATGGCTCAGTCTTGCACGGTCTCTTTTATGAGGGGGACTCCAAGAATAAAAGGCTAGAGAAGGAGAGAAAATGGAATATATAGAGGTAGAAAAGACATGGGGGAAAGAAAAAAGATATAGAAGCTAATGTTTATCAGGCGAAATGGAAAATAATGAACATTTCTTGAGTGATTTTGCTCCTCAGACTAGTCTTTAGGAGAGAACAAGCAGTTGTTTTGCTCTTTTGCTCTGTTAGACAAAAGCACAGGTCTAACTGCTCTGGCTCAGAGGCACCACTGTGAAGGGGGGTGGGGGGCCGGGAAATCAAAGAGAGTGAAGGATTAAGGGACTAAAGAGAGCTTCACTGCAAGACTGTACCTCAAAGCCCTAATCAGCCCATGGGCCGCTTCCTTGTGTGCAAACAGGTGCTGTAGAGAGCTAATTATTGCCAGTTACGTCGCATTCACAGTGCTGACAGCAACAGCAAACTTTTTTTTTCTCTCTACATCTTTTCTGGGCTCTCTTCCCAGACACAGAAGGATGCCTCATTCTTCTTCTAAAACCGAGGAACACCTTTGATGGCATGATTTAGGTCTGATGCCAGGCTTGATTTGTTTAAAAGAAGCCACCAGCTTTGCCGTTCCTGTGTCGCTTTTCAGACTTTCCCACCACATTCACAAACACCACCAGCATTTTTACTCCAGCAGCCTTTTCTCTCGTTTTCTTTTGTTTTCAGAATCAGAATGACGTTTATTGGCTGAGTATGTGAGAGAACACATGCAAATAATTTGATTCCTGTCTCCCAAGCACAACAGTATAAAGCAACAATAATACCTTGCTCAAGGGTATCTTGAGTGACATCCATCCAGCTGCTGAACAATATAATATAATATACAATAATGTACAACCTACAATATATAGTGCAATATAGATTTATATTTATAAATATAAAGATAAATGCTTATACATGTATATAAGTATTATTTGTACATATAATATGTTTATACTGTTTATAAATATATGTATTTAGCAAATATATGTATGTATATATGTATGTGTACATGTGTATGGATGAAAGTTTCACTTCTATTTTTTAAAACGTTTTAAAATGTATAATTCAGAGGTTAAGGTGTGGCCAAAGTCATTAAATGTGGTCTGATGTAGAACAGGCCATTTTAAAGAAACGTATGACCCGATAATACCTTAATAATACCTTATTCACTATTGCTTGCTTTTGCAGACAAATGACACAGAATAGAGCCCTGGGTTCACACTGTCTCTAGGCATAAAACTTTCTTTTAGTGTAAGAACTAGGGCCGTCATGATTACACAATCTTTTTAACAATTCAGCAATTATTTATATAATGGGATTAGCAATGATAGTTAAATATCTCTGCATTTGTTGACTTTTTTTTTTTATTTCCTGCACCTCTCTGCCATGAATGGATTTTTAAAAAATGTTTAAAAATGTGTTGTACACCAAAACCTTCTCTAGACTACATTAAAAGAATGTCTCAGGCAATGCATTTTAGCCATTTTGTTTAATGCATAGATTATAGGGGCATTTACAGGACATTTGGTTCCTATCATCACCATTGTGAACCATTCTGGCTCATTAAGTTTCTCTAAAATAGCCTGTTCTACATCAGACCACACTTAATGACTTTGGCCACATCTTAACCTCTGAATTATGATACCTTTTTTTTGGAGTGAAATTTAATTTGAAGTAGTGAGAAAAAGAAGCCTCGACCTGCCAGGACATCATGGCCATTTAGAACGCTTGCTTTTAAGGCCAAAAACGGACTTGCACCCCCATATATAACATCATTGGTCAAACAATGTGTCACTTCTCGTCCTCTCAGGGCTTCAAGCACAGCCCGTCTTGAGCCTCCGCCGCTCAAGAGAAAAGGGAAACATGCGTCAAGACTCTTCTCAGTCCTGGCTCCCCAGTGGTGGAATTAATTCCCTCTTCTGGTCCGATCGGCAGAGTCCTTCACGGTCTTCAAACGTCGCCTGAAGATCCGCCTTTTCAAGGAGCACTTTGGCGACTTACTATGTCTTTTTCCTACTACTTACTTATTTAAAAAAAACAAAAAAAAAAAACTTCCCATTTCTGACATAACTTGCGTTGTTCTTCTTTATGGCTTATGTATTGTTGGGTTAGGTGTTGGCTAATTATTATGTGACAGTTGTTGTATAGACGCTCTGACTGCAGTATCTTAGTTAAATAGTTGACATGGATTTAAGCTGTTTTTCAGGTAAGAAACAGTTGTGGAATTCTTAAGTACTGATGTCTGTCACTCTGGATAAGAGCGTCAGCTAAATGCTGTAAATGTAAATGTAAATGTAAATGTGGAAGGTTAATGCATATTTTCCTTCTGGTCTCTCCTAGGAAACTAAGACTGAAAAATACACTCATCTGGGGAGATGGATACTAATTCTTTATTAATAATATGTCTTTGAAGACTTGCTTATGTATTCCTAGTCTTGACAATGTATTGTTTTATATTGTGCAACTAAGATCACTTTTATTCTTTGCCCATGTCTCTGTGTTTCCCCAATAAATCTTCAAAATAATGATCCGATTAATTAATTACTGATAGTGACAGCCCCAGTAATATCAGCGGTGATTTAAACAAACTAAACCAACCCTAAATATCGCACCATATATGATGCTGCTTGTATTTTAAAATGGCATTTTGAAAGTGCAGTAAGAACAAGCATTCAAAAGCAACAGAGAATCTTTTTATCCCTCTCAGTCCATAGTTCTTTTGTACATGAAGAGGTGTTTCAGAAGGCCTGCCATACTTTTATGTATATGCATTTTAAAAGGCTCTCTGATGTGGACCAGCCTAGATGACGAACACAGGTCTATATGTTGGGTTTGTTTTCCAGTCATTTAATAATTTCCTAAGGTTATAGTGTTTCATGAGACATGGACTATAATAAAACCCTGACAGACAACAGTGACGAGCCATACTTAAGGTAATACCAGGAGAGAAAGGTTGTTCACTCAAATCAAAATGCACTTATAGAAGAATTCCTTGGGCAGGTACTGAAACAGCTTCTATGAATCACCTTCTGTTGGCTTTGGTTAAAAGTGTTCTTTGAGTCAACAGCTTTTCTGTTGTTCTCTAAGAACAGTGGAGTTGTACACTGCAGTAGGAAAATGCTGGAGTATTCCTCTAGACGATACAACCTTGGAAAGAAAACTGACCATTTTGATATCCTGAAGGAAGTGCTGTACAAAGTTGAATCAATCTTTATATAGTTTTATTTGCTGTAGAGCCAAATATTTCTTTTATAAGCAATACATGACACATCTCTTGTATAAGCAATACAAACTCATACACTACTATACCTACAGAATGTATGTTTCTGTCCAGGTGGGCAGCATGGAAATATTGCGAGAAAAGTTAGAATGCATCGTTGGGCAGATTTTGGTAATGGACAGAAGCTGGTGACCGTTAATTCTGAAGTGGGAGAGCATTAAGAGACTGTGTGGTAAGGTTTAATTTAAGCATGGTTTAAGGTAACACAGTACATGGTCTACTACAAGAATAATATATTTCTTTTGTTTTACAGTTAAATAATTATTCTTTGCCTGAACTTGACTGAATTATAGTTCATTCATTGTTTTGTTTCAAGCAGCGAAATAACTTTCTTTGAAAGGGAAGGGAAGGGTTACTTAACTGGCTCATCTTAACCTGCTACTTGGACTTATCACTGATTTATCTTAGTTTACTTATATCAGTCCAACTTACTACAGTGTGTTTGAAAGTGGTCAGTTCAGAACCAGTCAGTTCAGAACTACACTCAATAGAAAATTGGGTCACTTGCTTTTACAACCAGGCTTAGCAGTTCCAAACAGAGAATGCCTACATGCAAGTGAAGGCAGCATAGGGAGAAATCAAAAACAGATAAGTACAAATGGGGAAAGACCATTGAAAAATAATTAAAATACTCCCCCTAACTCAAAATAGTTTTAGACTATATCTTATTTGTTCATGTGTCTCACTATACCAGCCAAGAAAAACACAATCCATTCCCCTGTATTTGGCTGATATGACTTCTTTTTCAGCTCTATTCCTTTTAAAACATTTGAAAAATATGTTTCTTCAGTTAATATCAACATTTTCCTAATATGCACAAGACAGCACATTACACAATACACAGTACATTACACAATATGCTGGAACTAAGACAAAAACACCACTGAGAATACAACAATATAACCTGAGAGAGAGAGAGAGAGAGAGAGAGAGAGAGAGAGAGAGAGAAATCATTCCTACTTGGCTCAGGTCTCCTTCTGCTCTCTGACCCTCTGTTCTTGTCTTCTCCATGTCATCCTCAATGCCATACCCTCCTTCTGACCTTCTTCTCCTCCTTCATCTGATCCAGAGCACCAGATCCTCTATCTCTAAATGTAGTTTAAACCTAAAGCTTGCATGATTTTACTAATCAAAATAATCATATATTAGAAACATGGCACAGCCTGAATCAGTACAACCCATAAGTATTCTAAGGTCTTCTGGGTTGCAGATGGTGATGAAATTTGGGTGAGAGCAGCTTCTGTCAAAGCGAGGCAGAAACCTGGCAGAATTTAGAGACCATTCTTTGCAGCACTGGAAAAGAAGTGCATATTTTAAACTCTGCAGTCTAAGTAAGAGATTTGAGCACCTGATGCCACTGAATATGACAATGGAGAAAATGCTACTTTTCAATATTCAATAGAATATTTTCTTATTCAATATTCAATAGACATTATAAAGGTAGAATAACAATTTGCTATGTGAGTATATTGGGCAGTATGGATTTTAAATGTGTATAAACATTTCTTATACTTTCCTGGAGTGAGTACCATCAGTTGCTCCTGTGCTTTGTATTCAATTACCTTTTTAGTTTAATATTAATTGGGAGAAACATGAAGGGACAGTACTGTCTATGAGGAAATACGAAAACTGTGAAGAAATTTCCAGACTTGGAACTTTATTTTGGGCTTTTTTCACTTGTCGAAAAGCTTCGTCTCCAACAACTCATGCTCGTTCTTGGTGAATTAGTGAACATCTTGAGCTTCGCAGCTCCATCCAAAAAGAAAGTGAAGGACGGCAACTCCCACAGAGTAGCTTTGGATTGGGCGCGCTGTGGACACTGATAGCAGAAGCTGCCCAAACGGGCAGACAGTTTGCTTCACAGATGGCTGATCAGTAAAACCAATTGGAGCTTCTGTAGTCTGCAGGGAGGCAGTTGAGGGGGTGGGGGGTAGGGGACTGTGGAGGGGTTGATGAAGCTGACAAGGAAGTGTGACCAAACTCTAAAGCCAAATGAGCCACATTAATTGATTTACCAAACTGGAGTATGGGTTGGCTGTGGACACACGGAGACAACATGCTGAGGACTGTGTGTGAATGTGTTATGTATTTAGCTATTTATGGAGACCAAATGGTCCTACAGTGATGAAGAGTGTGAATGCTAAATATATATCACATGAGACCACATATGTATTACACATATATTGCCTACAATGGTCACACGAGCATCAAAACTGGATATTGGAGCAGCTGAAAGAAAATAACATTTTCTTTTACATCATGGCTGAATGGTGCATGTGCATTGCTTACCTGGAGAAGAGCACTAGGATTCGCTATGGGAAGAAAGTGAACTGGCAGAGGTAGTGTGATGTTCTGGAACCTATAAACTACTTCCATTAAGGTATTCCCTAATGGCTGTGCCACTTTCAGCAGTGTTCTGCAAAAACTGTTCAGGAATGGTTTGAGGAACATGGCAAAGTGTTCAAGGTGTTGAGTTGGCCTCCTAAGAGCTCTTTTAAGGCGCAATAAGGGGTGCTGCCAAAATATGATGGTAGATATGTTCCAGTGGATTGGTGAATATATAATATTATGTTTTAGGTGTAATCTTAACCACAGAGGACAATAAATGGTTTCACTTTTCACTTTAAAAAGCACTCACCAAGTCAGAATCACTTTGCTGGACATGACAAAGAAGTCCTGTTTCTGTGGTTTTCCTACACACACACACACACACACACACACACACACACACACACACACACACACACACACACACACACACACACAC
>JBBPDH010000034.1:4455139-4476388 GCA_037974565.1 Clupeocharax schoutedeni | reverse complement strand
ACACATATTACCCTTGTCTGGTCCAAATCCCCCTCTGGTAGTAACTTAAAGCGAAATTGTTCATTTAACAGAGTGTGTTTATCTTTCATCGCTAGTTTGAATGAGCAGCAGCATTGGCCACATGAAGTGGCTTCGTCTTGTGGTATGCTGGTCGCCGACGTAGCGCAATACTGTGTGGTACTGCAATGCAGAGGGGCATTTCATTTTCTAATTAATCGCGCAATCAATTTATTTCAAAGCGTTATAGAAAATAAATTAGCACAAATAGTTAACGAGATATTTTTAAAAGGCCTAATCATAAACCATTCATACAGGTCAATCATGTGAATATTCTGCCTTTTTGTCCAGGCATGTTTTAGGCCACCTTTTTTATTTCTGCACTGTTCAGCCATTCTTTTCTTTACAGTGGCTATAAATGGATCCAGAAGCTGCAATATCGACAATGTAAACACGGCCATTTAATTTACCATAAAAAACCACCAGTGAGCCAGCATATGTCTTTTGAGTGTTTATATGTAATGTTGATAAGGGTAAAATAATGCTAAATCTATTTTCTTAAGGAGGATTATTTTGTCTTACAATACCCTATATGTACCTTACCTCTGTGCTACTTTATTTATATGGGGTTGGCCAAATCTATGTCTAAAAACTGGTTGCTATCATCACCATGTGAAACGAGTCACCACCAACTGTGATTCGTTTCACATCAAACTACTCTGAAAGATTGTTCTTTTACTGGCATATTTGTTCATTTATTTAAAGAAATAAAAGGTAATTTCAAATGGTCTACAAATTAAGAATGACATTACAAAATGCTTTATAGACAATATTAATTAAAAGACAGCATTTGTTTTTTATATGTTAAATCAATTTTTTACAATATGTAAGGACAGAAAATGCATGAATGAAAAAATGACCCTAAACCACTCAGAATAAAATATTAACTTATTGTGTATACCAGAGTGAAAAATGTTTTTTTCCTTCCTTTATAAAGTTACTTTTTCAAAGGGTTTGCTGTGACGGCGGTGCTATATTGCCTGTATTGAAAATTCGCTGACTTGCCAAGACATTGTTTTTTTGCAGTGTGCCACTGAGCTCAGCAAAGCCGTCTTCCTGCCAATGTTCTACTGTATCTTGGAGTGACACTCATGCCTCAGTTAAGAGGGAAAGGGAACATGCAGCCAAGGGAACAGATGCACTGACTGAGGGCCAGACATGGACTAAACTGCAGCTGGCCTGAAAAAAGCTGCTTCACACCTAAGGGCCATCCGTAAACAACAGAGCTGTGAGAATTCTTCACTCTCAAGCCTATCGCTGTGATGATAAACCAGCAAAGTAGCGGGGGAAGGTGTGAACAGTTCTGAGTGGATGCACTTTGGCTGGAACAAATATGTTTCTGACATTTTGCAAATTGTTTTGTAGCCCAGATTTGACCTTTTTCATGTGGATTTATGAGCTGCTCTCATGCAAACCTCGGCCACCATCTGTTGCTGTGTTGACCCCCGAGGTGGAGAGGTTGATTGTGTGTGTGTGTGTGTGTGTGTGTTTGTGTGTGTGTGTGTGTGTGTGTGTGTATGGGTGTGAGTAATGGACCAGGTCTATGTAAACTAAGCTAAGCGAATATGTATCGCACCTGCTTGCTGCTGGTGTGAGAGTGTCAGACGTGTGTGTGTGTGTGTGTGTGTGTGTGTGTGTGAGAGGTCGGTCAGCCTGGGAGGCCTCAGATCATATTTATCACATTAGCCACGCGGCCCTGTCTGTGTTTTGGCAGCTGAGCGTAAGGCGCTCAGTTTCAGTCTGTGTGTTTGGATAGATCATTGGGAATTCTGGAGGACCCCAGTGGAAGAATTCTCTCTGCAGTACCAAGATTTCCCCCCGACTGATCAGCATGCATACTTTGGGCCCTGAAAAAGTCTCATTTCTCGACTGGTTAGCTATCTGAAGAACTTCAATCAAAACTGAAGATAGAATTTATACATAGTAATTTTATTTACAATGCCCTGCATAATAAAACAATCTCTGTCTAGATCAGAATTTAACTGCCTCATCAGTTCTATTAAAATTATATTTGACATATTTTTTTTACTCAGTTTGACATAAGAGCTAGTTAGCCAAAAAGTGTTGGAAGTCAATCTCTTAAGCCTTACACATTTAGAAACCAGGCTAATATGTGTAAAATGTAATGGAAGCTTATCTTCTAGTTGGTACCTATTGCACTGCATGATTAAAATAACATTAATTTGCCAAGTAATATCCAATGTGGCTTCTAATATAACATTAACTATAAGAATGTACAAAAGCTTAAAATTGCTACAAACAAATATTTTAGCCTTCAATGTTCCATCCATGTTTATTACTGTCTGTTATACAGTGTCAAGAACCACATAAGCGAGGCTACTGAAAACTACTTGACTCAGTGTGAGGATTTAGCATGCTATCTGTATGGTGCTGTATTGAGATCATATGCTTACGTTGCTTATATCATTAGCATTTATGCTCCAGTGTTAACTGGGAAGCTTCAGCACACAATCTGTCTGATCGACTGAATTTGGGGCAACTTTTTGACCAGTGTGTTTTCCCATCACCAAAGCACTGCTATGTTGCATCAGTCCCCTTGAGATAATAAGGCCTCTGCCTGTAGACATGGGGCTCTAGCGTAAAAGTGCAAAAGGTGCTCCACAAGCTGTTATCCTGAGAGCAGCAGGCTATCATGTGGATGGTGAGAGAAACATTACCATGACACGAAGCTTTTATAGAGGCAGCCGATACCTGAAAGCCTGCAAACGGGCCACAGAGGAAAGGTAAGCTGTCGATAACGTGCATCAAACTTGAGTTAGCGCTGCTGCACTGCATAGCACGTGTATATTAGTGCTGTTATTTTTCTCACTAATGGCCTGATCTCTCAGACATTCGTCACGAAGGAGTGAGTGTGTCTATAGAACTGCTGCAATTCTGAGTCTGGGGGATTGCTGAACACATCCTCCGCTGTCTGCCTTTGTGCTTTATGTCAGATGATAGAAACAGCGCTGTCTGAAGGGATGGATGGGAATGTTCTTGTAAGACACCATTAAGAGAGAGGAAAGGGGCAGAGGAAGAAAGAGAGAGACGGTGAGAGAGAAATGAAGAAAAGGGGGGGGGGAGAGAAAAGAGTAGGGAGTAGGGGGAGACAGGGTTACTGAGCAAGATACAGCTAGAGAGAGAAAGAGAGAGAGAGAGAGAGAGAGAGAGAGAGAGAGAGAGAGAGAGAGACTCATTCAAAGCTGCTTGAATCTGTTATACTGTGTTGAAGTCAAACCACAAACGTCATTCCACTCTGAGGTTTGAGATTATTTAGAGCATTGGATTTTAAAGTGTCAGTTCAACAAAACATCAGCTATTTTAGTTTAGCACTGGAGCAATGCAGCTAATTAAGCTAACAAGTGATGGAACCTAATAGCCCAGTGATTGTGCAAAAGCCTTATTCATTTTCTGAATGCCGGGGCCGAGGGATGCGAGGCAGGGACTCGCCCTGCCTCAAACTGTGCTGAGTTAAGTCATATAGACTTACTTATGTGATTTCTGTAAATGAATGTCATGCTGTTATCTATAAATATGGCATTTGCTGAAGCAAACCTTAGGTACAGGGCATGTCTTGGTACAGGGCATGTCTTGGTTGACTGGCTACTATGTTATGGAAATTGGTGCAAATCAGAGTTTTCACCAAACTATTCCTTCGGCTCTCCTGCCCTCATTTCAAGCAGCTGTCCTGAGGATAAGTGGAGAACGAGATGGAGAGATGAAGCTGGAGGGAAGGTGGAAGGCAGGCGAGCGTGGAATGTGCTGACGAGACGCTCTGCAAAAGGCCATGTTTGTGCTGTTTGTTTATGGCTCGTGCTGAGCCGCGCTGTGCTGCTTGCAGGCCCTGGTTCGGGTTCATGCGCGAATGCCGGGCTTGGGGCAGCCAGTAGCACACACACAGGGCAATTAAAGGATTTGAGGCGGGAGCATGGAATGCAGCTATGCTCTTTCTCTCACAGCAGGAGAACGTAACACCGTCCAAGAAAGGAGAGAGCATCGGAGAGCTGGCAGAGGTTGGCGATGGGCCGAATTACGCTTCGTTTCTTTTTCAAGAGTGCAGAAAAAAGAAACGAAGAAGAAAGAAGAAGAGAGAAAGAACCATTGCTTTTCTTCATTGGAATACACTAGCTCCTGTCTTTTGGATGTGTGGGATATTGTCTGTCATGCTGGGAGAGTTTAGCATCAGTAAAAACCCTGTGTTCTGCAGCCCGTGCCAACAGGCCCCCATAAACACAAGCTTTAAAAAAGATTTTCCCCTGCGCTAAAGTGCTTTCGCAGAGAGATATAAAAGAGCAGATTAAATGGTCGTAAGTAACCTTTGGCTTGGACCGGGAACAGCCTCAATCGTTTTTCTGCTCCTTTTTTTCAGCCTACACGAGCTGAGTTTGAGCGTGGCATGCACAATTTAGGCAGAGCGCAGTGTGTGGAAAAATCACGGCAGTTATAGTGCGCCCTGCTTGTAAAGATGGATTAAGTGTGAATTAGGCCACATGTTTGAGAGGTTTTACTGACGGCTATGCTGTGTTTAACAATAAACATTTCATCACGCGATGCCAAATGATAGAAAAAGGAAAGGGTTTCGGTGGGAAAATGCTGGTAGGCTTGAGAACCGCGCTTTGAGCCCTCTGAGCTGAAACACAAAGGCCAGTAATATTAATCTGGTACCAGCAGAGGGCGCACCTAACCCTGTCTGAAGTGTGTGAACCTACTGGGCATCTCCCTAAACAGAGGAGTCTCAGTGACCCACTGTAGAAAACACGAGGGAGGCTCTTTATGACTAATGCTAGGGAGCTTAATTATAAAACAGAAAATTGCTCAAGCGTGTTGCCTATGTGGTATTTTTAATAATGATCTGAGCAAATATTTAATTCCATAATTTTCTGTCAGTGCAGAGGAGATTAAAGTCAGTGTACATTATTATATGGAGAAAGCGGAGCCCTAATTAACAAACTCAACTGGTTGCTTAGTTAGTAATGGTTTCCAGAACATCTCAATGCTCGTCCTGATTCATTGCCCAGTAAGTCAATGCAGCTGGACCTGTGTCATTTCAGGATCATGGTTCAGTCGCCTTGACTTACTACTACCAGACAATTAAATGACCTGGCCAACAAAAAAAACCCTTCACATCTATGTTGCTTGTTCCACTGTGAGATGGTTTCTTTTTCATTGAAGTTAAAGGGCTCTTTCTTGCTAAAGAACAAGCCTTTTTCTTTTCTTTACAACCTCAGTGTCCACCGTTTTATATGACACATATATTACTGGGCTCTTCATTAAAGCTTAGGACATCTGGATCACAATAACAAAACGACCAAAGAAAGGTAGAAGTAGATGAATAATAAAGTCTTCAGTCTGGTGTTATTAATTACACTCTTTCGTCAATAGAGGAGGGGATTAAGAAGCAATAAAGTGACTTGCTGCTGTCAAAACCAGTTTCATTAATGAAGTAATACCAGTTTCAGGGCAGCCTGGGTTTTTTCTGTCTTTCATTCTTTCTATCTTTCTTTCTTTCTACCTTTTTTCTTTTTTCCTCCAAAGCATTTCTTGCACATAATTTCTTCTTCCTTTGCATTTCCCTTTACTTTCTTACATTTCTGTCATCTCTTTGTGTCCCTTTCTCTTGTTTTTTTCTTTCTTTCTTTCTCTCTTTCTTTCTTTCTTTCTTTCTGCCTTTCCTTCTTTCCCCTTACCTTTTTGTCTTTTCATTCGTTCTACCTCCTTTTTTCCTTGCATTTCTTGAATTGTTTTCCTTTCTTCTTTATGTGCGTTTCCCTTTTCTTCATTACATTTTTTTGTTGTCTCATTATCTATTCTTTCTTTCTTTCTTTCTTTCTTTCTTTCTTTCTTTTCATCTTTCCTTTTCTTTGTTCCATTCGTTCTTTCTTTTCATCTTTCCTTTTCTTTCATTCTTTATTTCTTTTGTTCTTTCTTTCTTTCTTTCTTTCCTCTTACACCTCTGGCTTATCATTCTTTCTGCCTCCCTTTCCATTTTTTTCGTACAATTCATTTCTTGCATTGGTTTCCTTTCCATTCCTTTGCATTGCCCTTTTCTTCTTCTTCTTCTTTTTCTTCTTCTTCTTCTTCTTCTTCTTCTTCTTCTCTCTCTCTCCCTCTCCCTCTCTCTCTCGCTCCCTCCACGTGTGTGTATGGGCTCTTACAGATAAAGACCAGGAGTTAGAGCCGGGTGCTGCTGGGGGAATGTGAATGGAATCGTGTGGTTCTGAAACACACACACACACACACACACACACACACACACACACACACACACACACACACACACACACACACACACACACAGAAATCCTCAGTTCTGCGATGTCTGCACGCGTTGTGTTTCTATTCCAGTGTGACTGACCCGCTGCGGCTCCTCTGGTAACTCGCACGGTCTCATTAGGGGAAAGACTCGCAAGAGAATCACTCGCGCGCACGCACACGCGGAGGCACGCGCTGTGGACTAGCCCGGGCGGAGTTTTCCCGAGGATCCTCAGCGGTCCGGTACCACACTGCACTCGAGGCACCTGGACTTTGCGCTAAAACGCGCGGAATCTCGCAATGTAGCGGCGAGTTTTGCGCATTTTCCTGCACCCTAAAGGAAAATCTCTGATCCCCCCTCCTCGGACAGACCCGGAGAGAGGAGCAGCGACATTCAGCCACTTTCACAAAACTTTTCCTCTGAGCATCATGAGAGCCGCTGCGTGCTTCTCCAACAGCTCCGGAACTTAACGCGGACCAGGCAGAAATCAAGAGAAGAGAGGAAAAACACTGCCCTTCGGTTTGGACAGTGAGATTATGCCACATTTACAGCGGGGCTGCTTACATTTGAAGGATTTCTGAAATAAAATCAAACCTCTCCAAGAGCCTGGAAATGAAGCCAGTCTGCATGGGAATGTTATTTTACGCTTTACTCGGATTACTCCACTCAAGTGCAGGTAAAGCGTCTCTACGCGTGTCACTGTGTTGTGAATGTGTGTCAGGGATGGGATAGTGGTCTGTAAGGGGGGAATGTTGAACTGACTGAGCCCCGGGATAGAAATCCAACCCTACAGGACAGTGTTGAGGCAGGTAGAGCAGGCATTAACCCAGCAGTTATCCTGAAGATTACCTTTCAGAGGTGATACTCTAGCTTTTCCATGAAACCATGTGCTTCAGCAGAGCCTTTAAAAGGTCCCATCAGGACCCCAGCTGGGTGTTACTGTCAGTTTAAGAGAGAACTGTAGTAGCTTCTCACGAAGTACCTATGCAAATATCACTGTTTTGATTATTAATACCAAGCAAAGTTCAGCTGTTAAATGTATTTATGTATATAAGACAGACAATATTGACATGGTGTATATAGACTGTATAAACACACATTAATCCAGTAGTTAGACTGAAGACTACTTTTCAAATGTGATCCTTTAAAAGGTCCAAAATATATATATATATAGATAGAAATAGATATATGTGCTCTGACAGTAATATGCACATTACATGTAAATTAGGTGTACAGCAATCCAAAAAATCAATTTTTTGATTGCAAATATATTTTCAATACATTCATGGGTTAATTTATCGATTTTCACTTTATACAGCTTTCAGCATTATATATGTCAATACTTGGGTTGTGCTTAATAGTACCTCTATCTAATGCTGTAATCACAAGCTCATATGCTAGTCAATATGATATACCGCAATCATTTTGTGTTTTAGTACATCTAGGCATTTCATGAATCTGTTTCTTGGCCATATGTGTGTTGATATCATAGCCTGCTTGTTGTTTGTGTCAACATCAGCTCCAAGAAGTCGCACCTCTGTCCTCATGAGTCACGCCTTTGTGTCATTATGAATCAGGGTGTTAAAGCAAGCGAAAGATGAACATTGTTGACAGTGCATTTATTTATGAATTTCCTTCTCAGGACTGTACATGTAAACTTTTCGTTTTAGTGCTGCTGGGTTCTGGGTTGTTCGGTTCTGGTTAAGGCTCAGACAAGGGACTTGAAAAACCATTGATTCTGCTGCTAGATCTGAACCTTTAGGGCCTGTAGGCTGGGCTTGTTTTTCGAATCAGGAGTGCAATAGCTATATGATGCCGGTAATGAAGCGCTGTGTACAGTAGGACACTATCACTAGAATGTAATCACATGCACACAAACAACGCAAGTCACAAGGGAAGCAGTGCTGTGCTCTCTGGTCTCATCTGGCTGTATGAAAATACCTTAATGAGGTACTGCGCTGTGTGGAGGCAGTGTCTGATAGCAACACAGTGTGTCTGTGTTAACGTGTTGAAGGAGAGCTTGACATGTTTCATGAGCACCTGCAGACACCAGCAGGGACTGTAGGATGAGCTCTGTGTGCATGTATGTGTGTGTGTCCCGCTCCTTATCACTCCTCCAGATTACAGAGGCGAACTTGGTGAATGGCCTGAAGCCCCGCATACCTTCCCTTCTAAAGAGCCTGCTGGTTTACCAAAACAGATTGTTTTCAGGTGAAATCTTCAAAGTTTTTTCGCATCTCAGTGGCTGTTTTGCTCCGTCCATTGTAAGAGAATTCAAAGCATCTCCTTCATTTATTCGCCAGCAGCACAATAGCAGGACACAGATGGGCCCCAGGTAGCTGTCTGCTCAGGTAGGCCTCTGCAGGTGTGGGGGTTTCTGGACAACAACCAGCAACCATGAAGGCAAGCTTCTTTTGCCTTCATGTGAACAGCCATTCAAAAGCAGCCCCCTAAACAATGCAAGAGCTTTGGTGGCGACTTGCTGAGTTTGGAGAATCCAAGCAAGGTCAGTTAAATAGTTTGTTCTCCCACAGGCTGCTATTATTCATTCCATGTGAAAGAATCAGTAGCGGTTCCACCAGTCTTTTCCAGAATTAGCGATTACCATACTGCTTTGACCAGGATCCTTCCATTTGGCAGAGATGTGTATTGCATTTTCTGGCCCTTTTGAAAGGATACACAAAGAAAATAGCTTCTGACATGATGGAGATGCAAGAAAAGCCACAGAGTTGGCCTCTGGGATGGTGACACTGGGTTTTGGAAGAGAACGCTTCAGAGGGGAACGTGGCATTTCGGAGACAGAGTTCCTTGGCTGGTCCATTAGCGGGGATGATGGGAGCCATGTGGCGTGCTGGGATTGCTGAATAAGGTTCTGGTGGCTTGGAGCTGGCCAGCCTAGCTGCTCCCTGACTCCACAGGCCTGGCATAGGTGTGCAACACTAATGCTTGAGTCTCTCCACAACATGATGTCAGCCCAGTGTTGTCGGTCTGTCACTTACTGTATAACAGACTGATTTAGGGGAGACTTTTTAACCCACCCCAAAGGTGGGTGGCCACTGGGAAGCCAGCATTTCTATTAGATTTAGGGGCATGGAACACAGCAGTTTCTTTGGAAAAACTGGTTGTCTCACTTCTTGGAAAGAATAAAAAATAACAGGCTAAAGCTGAAAACACTCCTCTGCCCACTCTTTTTCTCTGAACAGACTGGAGGGCTGGTAGAGCATAAGGGAGAAGAGGAGTAAGCATTTCTAGTCACCCCTAAATGTGCCCTCACGGAGCTCTGCGCCCGGAGCTGTTTCTCATTCATTTTGTCTGCTGAAATTATCCTGTTTGTTTAAAAGGAAACGCATGCAGTTCAAGCTAAATGTAGCATTCAGCCATTCCTCTCTTTGTCCTTTCGTTGTTGCCAGAGATGATTTTGGCACAGCTTTGTTTCAGTTCCATGGTAATGGTTTTTAAAAAAAGTTTACTATCCCCTCTTGTGTTTCTACCGGTGTGATTTGTGTGCTGATGTTTGAATCGCGTTTGTTGTTTTTTCGGCTGGGCTGAACCTGGGGGATCGCCTTGCTCATACTGTTACAACCAGCAAAGGTATTAATTCAGCACAACCTGTTACACTCTCTGTACTGGTTGACCCAGAGGAAAGTGGGTTTGGTTAAGGCTCTGCAAAGCTGTGGACATTCTTTTGGTTCGCTGGAGTCGATAAACGGCTGCTGAGGCTTGTGCCAAGATATGCCGATTGTTAACCGCATCAGGCTAATCGCTTCTAAAGCCTAACGTTCACTTAGTCATTATATGAGGGATGTTATCGCAAGGACTTGGACCTGTAATAAACCCTCCTTCTTCAGTACACTTGATCGTTAACTTATCTTTTTTCGCACGTTGCTGTGCTTTTATTGACTTGTAAAGCTTAGCTTCACAACACTTTAGCAGCCAGGAAAAAGAGAGACTATAAAGGGATGGGTGTGGCATGCCCTGGCTTCAGCTATGAAACAGGCATATAAGTGTTGGACCACAGCTCAGATTATATTAATAAATAATCAGTATTCGTTTGTTGTCCGTTTGCATATACTCTCTCACTCTCTTTTTCAAAGAACCTCATGGCCCGTAGCTGAAGTTAACCAGCAGTAAAGGGTTACTGGGTTATTTGTATTTTTCTTTACTCACATTATTTGCCGAAGGTGTGCACTGAAGCGTACCGGCATGCGTAATGGGCTGGATATGCGCATGTGTGTTTGTGCGTATTTGCATGGGCTGTCAAAGCAGTGCAGATAGCATCCTGATGGGTTTCCTTGTTTATATCCTGCTTTCCTTTGGTGTTTACTATGCTGAGAGACCAAACAGAGGTCCCCCCTTCCCCCAGACTGAGGAAGCCATGCTGAACCTTAACAAGCACTTCATCTCCCAGTGGTCATAACACCTCCTGAAGGTTTCAACACTAAGACCAGCATGGCTGGAGCCCTGAAGGTCTTTAACCCTCCTCTGTCACATATATGGCCTGAAAAGGCCTGTTCTTTTGAAATATTGTTAAAAGTGTAGATTCTAACACTTCTTACAAAATCTACGTTTGAAAGTAGTTTTTAAGTTTAATATGATATCAGATACAGAAGCGTTTGACATGGAACTATAAGGTAGTCAGAGGGGAAGACTTTTCCACTTCTCTAAACAGAATGTAAAGTGTAACGGTAATAATGTAATTAATAATGAAAATGTGTAATTATTTTTAAGCAGTTCTGTCATTGAAGTGAAAAGTTATGACTTCAGACATTTAAGGGTTAATGCACTTGAAAAGGACTGCATTTCGATCAGACAGCAGTGTTGGGTGCTGGAATCAATTACTTTGTGAATTTGTGAATTTGGAATTAGCCCCAATCGAGCCCTAAAACACAGATCAAGCTGCTAGTTCATCTGGTCTTAGGGTTTTGAATGAATCGCGCCATATTTCTGCTTATAACTTGTTGCAGCCTTGCCCTGGGCATGCTGAAGCTTGGAGTGAACCCACCAGAGTCTTCTTTTCTGTTTTCTGATGGAGGTCACAATGACCCCAATTCAAACAAATTCCTCCAATATTGGGACAGTTCCGTGCTGCTCTGTTGATCCAAATCAGAGGACTCATCACATAACCAGCAGGCGAGAAGCTACAGCTTCACTGGAGCCTAACACAGAGGAAGCGGACTGGATTAAACTCACTAGGAGCTGTTTGTTTGGTTATTTCCTGAGTGTTAGAGCTCCAGCCTGGCCGTGTCTCACAGCTGGGAGAGAGAGGGAGTGAAAGAGAGCCAGAAAGAGTAGGTTCATTCAGTAAGGAGGTCAGTCAGTTTGGGTTGACTGGTTCTCTAAATAAACACTTTTTTCAGTGAAGTAGTTTGTCCGTGGTTTAAAAGTCGAAAGGTCCCATGCGTCCGGCCCTGCCGTGTCTGTTTACTATGGGTTTGTGGCCAGTCGCCGGCTCTTTTTTGTCCAGTTTTAAGCAAGTGTTTGCATGTGTGTGTGTTTATATGTGCATGTGTGTCAGTGCGAGGAAAGACAGCTGTTGGTTAAATGGACATTTCAGGCAAAGTGTGCTAACATGGCTAACAATGCGTAAGAAGTTGTGTTGCCAGTTAGCATTTATGCTCCATGACTTGTTGGTTGAATTTATTCAAGCATCAGTAAATATGTTTGGACACACATGCAACTGATGATATCATGCACACCAATGGCATTTTTTGAGAAAGCAAACATTTTTCTATTTTTTCTATTTGTCTTCTCTTCGCACATGACAAAAGATGATCACTGGAGCCAAATGCCAACAATTGGACAGCAATCACTGTTATCGTCTGATCACTGGTGCTGTCTTTGGCATTGCTTAACAGGACCTAAGATCAGTCGTGGCCCAACACCTAAAGTTTTTAACAAAGCATAGGAATTACTTTATTATGTGTGGTGCCGCTGTCTTCAAAAGAATCTGTGTTACAGACATACCACCTATATGTGAAATCACTCAAAGTTTCAGATCCTGGATGAGCCAATGAAACCTCAAAAGTGGCCATTTGCCCATTTTGTTTCCAAAGTTAAAATCACCTTAAATGCTAAGAATGACACGACAAAGACAGAGCATTATTGGGCATCATTTTTCATCAGTACAGCAGCATACAATGCTGGAGTACATATAAGAAAACAGAGGGCGGAAACAGATATGCTGAGAATATCTCCCAGATGGAGTCACAAACGTGGTCTGAGCGAGAAACTCGCCTGTGTGAAGCATCTCTTGGGAGTGCTCCAGTGACTGGGAGAAGCATAGTTCTCACATGAGACTTATGATCCAATAATCCTTCTTCTCTCTGCCAGACCTCTACCTGCGAGGAGCATGGATCCTTACTTAGAGGAATTGACAAACTGGTTCATCTTTTAAGCTGCTCTGTCTCACCTCTAACCCTGGGCTCTATTGTGAGCAAAATGAACGTTCCTGTGTGGATGATGCAAATCCTGGCCTACTTCCTGGGACTTTCTCTACCTGCTGATCTAATTCTGCTAATTGTAATGGATCCCCGAGCCTTGCAGCACAGTGCAGGGGTGCTTCAAGTGTGGTTAGTGTGAGCTTATAGCAATTTCAATGTTTCGCCAACTAGATTGTATAATGTGGTGATGTGTCATCACTAACACACACACAGAAACACAAGCATGCCAACATGCCATCAGTGTCCGGGCTCAACCTGACCAGGTGGGAGTAGCTAAAAACAAATTTTGACAGATTGCACCATAACTGCTCATAATTAATTTTACAGCCCCCCTCGTCCCCTCCCTTCATTCCTGGGAGGCTCCTGACAGCCGGCGTGACACGGCACAGCAGGCTCCACAGGGCCAATTAATGACCAGGCTTTCCAGGCTTCTCTCAGCACTACCCCCACAACTCTAATTCAGTTGCACCGGGGATGGATGGCCGTGGCACACACCCACACACCCTCACATAGTGGGGAATTTTAAGGTGGATCTGTTTATGTGGTTGCGGTCCATGAGGTCCAAGCTACATCAACTCAAAGGTCAGGGATAAAATGTCAGGGACTCGAAGGATCAAAGGTCACAGATATCCATTTAGCTCTGTGTAAACCTTTTGCGCCAGCTTCAGGGTGCCTATCGATTGATGAGGTGAAACAGCGATCGATCACCTGCAGGTACACAAACACGCCGCCGTGTGTGAGTGTGTTTGCCTGTCCAGAAATGTCCCAGAATGAAAGGAACCATGAAAGCATTCCAGCATGATCTCTTGCTCACGCGAAAACACGTGGAAGCCCTCTCGTTTCCTCATGTTCCCGGACATGCTCAGAGATCCATACACACATACGTCCACACACACTTCAGTGATTAAGTCGGCTCTTTAATTATAGCCGGGATTACGGCGAATCAGGATGTGTGAATAATCTTAAACTCGTTAGGCAGAAGGGGACAAGAAATCTGTTTTATCCCCAGATCCCAAGTTTTTCCACTCTCTCTCTCTCTCTCTTTCGCCCCACTCCCCTTTCCTTCACTCAGTCATTAGTGACAGCCCAGATAAACATTTCAAAGCTTATAGGCAAGATTGAACCCTAATGAACAGCTTTCCCATGAGTGACTCTGTCTCTTAGAAGAGCCTGAAACGAAGTTAATTTGCCTTAATATCCCGATCTATTATTAGTGGCTTGCTGTAAGGCTCCGGGCTGGGAGCCAGTGATAAGCATGTGTAATGAGCGAATCTGAAGGCTCTACTAGATCAGATAATTGTGTGGAATGGAAAGTCGCTCAACCTGTCCCTCCACTTTGAGGTTATACCTCAGAAGGATGTGATGCTCCTTTTAGAACCTTCAGGAAGAGAGGGAGAGACAAAGAGGATGAGATGAAGACACGAGAAGAACGTTATTCCATGTGGAAATCAAATTAAGGTGCACTTTGGTCCAGCCCTACTGTCTGGAAGTTGAGGAGATGGGGAAGGGAAGATGACGCTTTTAAAAGGCTCTTCAGACCAGGGAAAGGGTGGAGGCCTTTCTCTTTTTCGTACAGCACTTACTGTATGTTTAAACATAACCCATACCAGATGGCAGCTCTTCTTGATATGAAGCCACGTGGTTGATATCCAGCATATCGCATCCATGTGTTAGTAGAAATCCGACTTCCCTTTCTCGTTTGTTTGTGTAAAACTGTCTAGGGACTTGCCAGAATTTAAAAGAAGGAGACGATTTCTTTTATTTCTTGATTACGACGCGTTGAAGACTCCCGGTAATTGTACCAATTAAATGCACATTTACACACTTAGACTTCCTTTTTTCCCTTCCCTTCTTGCTTCCACGCAAGTCTCCGTGACTGTCTAATTGGGATCATTAGGAGGATTATAAATGACTCAGCATACACAATGACCTAATTTTCCCTCTTTGGGTGCAGCCATGGTGGTGGCAGTTCATTGTGCTTTCGTGCAGTTCGGCTTGAACTGATCCGGTCGTGAGTGTTCTAGTGCTGGAGATAAGAAACAAGCAAGAAACAAGCACAATGCATCTGGCAGCCTAGACATACATCCAGGAAGAGAAAGACGTCCAGCTGCAGAGTTCACGCACCTGTTTCTTCTCAGTCACAGCCTCAGTGAGATCAGGTTTACAGCGCTGGATGCCTGAATGAATGAGTGGTGTTGCAGTGCTGGGTCTCTGTCAGCTCTTGTCTTTAAAAACCCTGGCCCTAGGCTAACCTCGTTACTGCACCGGCCGCTCCCCAGCTTCTTCTCTGCTTAATTAACCAGCAGTTGACCTTGTAATGGAGCTTGCCTTATCAGCACAAGCACTTGCTGCCCGTCTGAACTCCCTATCTCCAGATTCCTAATGAGTGAGAGAGCAAGAGCAAGAGAGATACGTCTTGTCAAGAGACTGTAGAGGTCTGGATGAGAGACTGAGTGCCTGAAAGATACACCACAATATCCAAAAGTATTAAGACACCCTGTCTGTTACTTAAAGGTGCAAACTTTGCTGCCCCTGGAGGTAAAGTACATGCACACTGCCATGTAATCTCCATAGAAAAGCATTGATGGTAGATTTCTGTGTGCAATGTTATTTGGCTTAATGCAGCGCTATTGAACAGCTTTGAATAGAAATTGCTGGACCATTTGTGAACCAGATCTAATCGAGCAACAATGCCTGGTCTTGTGGCTGTAGTCAAATCAAGATTTGTACATGTAGAAGAGGCGTTTCCCAAAAAAGTGGAGACAGCAAAAGTGAATTACACCAGAAGGGGAACTTACCAACAGAATGTGGAGATCTAGAGTGCGTGATGCACTTTGACTGCATCCACAGGTGTGTGTCAGCGCTTATGTACACAGTTTGTGTGGGTGTCAGAGCTACATGGAGTAGGTGTGTTTGATTGCTCAGTTCCATGTCACAGAAGGTAGATTAAGACTCATTAATACACCTCCCTTCGATGTGCCATCTGATGGATGTCTTAGTCAGCTGTGTTACCTGAGAGGCTCTGTTCATTGCACATCCGGCGGGAGATGTCCATCTCTGCTGAGTCCCAAAGGTGCATGTATTTATCATCATCCTGAGCAGGAGAAACACATCCCTGGTCCCTGGGCTGTGGCCAGGTTACAATCCGGCTCCATCTCTCTCGCCTACGAGGGGAATCTACATCTGAATCAAACATGTGGCCGAACGCCAGGCCATTTTTTTCATGCCGCACAGCCTCAAACTTGCTACTTCAAGCTGAATCTGATGCCTTTGTGACTGTCTGAAATTGAAACCTTACCTCATCGGTGGAAACTGCTCAGGGGGAATAAGGGGAGGGGGGGTTAGCAAGAGGCTGGATGTGGAGCAGTCCTACCACTGCCTGACATTTCTCCTCTTCGGAGGACGTGTGGGGAAATAATGAACTCATAAGAGATCCTGGCGAAGGATCAACAGATAATGTGTACAAACCCCCCGTGGAACAAGCGAAGATGCCTTTGCCATTATTCTCCCTGACATTTTAGCATCGGCAAGCCAAGCTCCAGCTTACCTTGATTTTTGCTGGCCGAGACCAGCAGTGCAAATGTGCTCCAAGCAGAAGGACTGCAGTGAGGGCCCCAGTGATGGCGGCAGTGGTCTGCCGCTTGTCTTTTTTTTTTTTTTTGTGCTTCACTGGACCCACCACTAAACATCTGAAACCTCACTCTTCACAGACAGAGAGCTGCTCTGACAAACACGACAGCCGCCAACTGGGATCCTTCATGCTGACTTGTGCTTTTCATGCAAGCTGAGAATCAGAAAGGCCTAAGCAGCAATGATTGAGAAAGATAAGGTCTGGAAAAGGAACATGTTAGGAAATGTCACGCCATCATGAAAATAGGTCCTGTGGGGGTGATTGACATTAGCTCAGTGCCTTCAAAAAGGGGTCAGATAATTACACAGCCCCAGGACAAAACAGGGAGCATTCTTCAGTGCAATGAAAGTAGTAGCCATTGTAGTCTGTGGCTCTGCTGAAGTTTATCACCCTGTTCAAATTATTTTCTCTCTCTTCATTTGGCATTAAGGGCCTGAAAGGAGAGGTTGCTTTGCAGATGTGCAGCTCAAGGGGAATTCTTTGTGCCTTTTAACAATAGGAGGAGGAGTCATTGGCTCATGAGGATGGGGCATTTATGTATATGACCCTCCCACTAAAAGGACTGGAGCACAATGGCCTAACAGCTAAACTTCCCTACCGAGGGGCATAATCAGGTGCTAGCATGCTAAAATCAGTTCCCAGGACACGGCAAAACATTTTTTTTTTGATTTCTCATAAGTTTTGTGGTGATAGAAAGAAGATGAGTTATATTTGTCATATGTTCAGTGCAAGACCCCAATATCGCTGCAGAGAAATGCATCTGGTTAGTGCAGGTTACTGCTGGTCTGAATGAACAGCGTGGCAAGATCTAAAACACAACATATGCTGGTTTTGCTGGTGGCCAGTAGAGTGGCACAGAATTCTGATGACGTTGTACCAGCATCCTAAACACAACATAATTGGTTTTGCTGGTAACCAGATGTGCTGGTCTATGCTGTTTTTAGGCTTCTGGTATAGTTTTTAGGCTGTGGACATATTCTCTTTAGCATGCATGTTTTGGCTCTAGTTTTACAGACAAATCCACCGAGCAAAATGCAACAGAGCAAAATCCGAAGCTTGTCTGTAGGTGAAAATAAGAAGTATGTCTTAAAGTATTTTCCCAAATCGCCATATGTGTTAACTAGTGAAATACTTCGGCAGTAATTTGAGTATTTCTCTATAATATATCTACTTCTATTGCTGTCCACAGCATTTTGTGTATTCAGCATAGTGTACTAAGCAAGCATTGGTACTTTTTCTGGAGAGGTCTACTTTGACTTACATTTTATGTTGTTATTGTCTCTGTGTAACTGTGCAGGCGTAGACTAAGCCATTTCGTCTGGGATCAATGAAGTTTTCTGATTCTGATTCTAAAAATGGATACTCTGCCTTTCGTACAGTCAATACAGTTTTTCTATGTTGTGGAGCCCAGTTCAGACAATCAAGGGAACAAGGAGAAGCTCTTTCCCAGAAGTAACCAACGAGGGCAGGAAATGTCTTTTTAACGAGGTAATGGATGTATTTCTACAGACGTTTCCAGAAAAGGAACACTTCGGCAGCATTTGGCCTGCTCTTAATTTCCCCCTCCAAATATTTATGTTGTCTTGCAGAGCCTGCTCTAGGCCTCGGTGCCATTTCTCCAGTGTTCCATTCATTCCGCTTAGCTGCTCAGCAGATCGCTTTAGTGTTCCTGCTCTCCATGTCCCTCATCTGCCATCCATGTCCACATGGAATAGGTTCCCTCTCGGAATCTCCAAGCCTCGGCAGATTTATGATCCCATTTAATTCCCATTCAGTCCAATAACATCCAGGAGTCCGGCCATTCATCCTGATTCTACCCCCTGTCTTTATGGAGATGACCTGGGTGGTGTGCTGTAAAACACAGAGGGTTAATGTATAAAATGGCATTGCTACTCATGCTGTCCTGTAAATAGGGTTCATGTGCAGTGCCTGTGCTCTGGCCTGTTTTATGTTACCCTTACAAAGAGAGAGAGAGAGAGAGAGAGAGAGAGAGAGAGAGAGAGAAAGACAGAGAAGGAAGAAGACAGAGACAGAGAAACATTCTGTCTTTGCTGCTGCCAACGCAGCAATTAAGGGAAAGGATTTGGAATAAAAAGTCATTCAGAATTACACATAGTCAGGCACCACACACACATACTCTCGTAAACACACATCTATAAGCACCCAGACAGGCCCACCTAGAGACCTAGCCCAATTTGCCAAGCAAATAAGCTTTTTTACTGAGCGTGACATTTGAAAATGTGTCCCTAATAAGCCTGTGAGTGTCTGGTCTAGTCTTGTCCAATATTTCATACTTTAATGCACCCGCCTTCTAGCAACCGGTTGCAAATATAACAAAACTAGGGCTGCATGACATGCTCCAAACATGAGATTGGCCAGTTTAATATCAAGAACTTTATGTAAATGTTAGTTTAGAGTGATATGTTTGGCTAAAAGAAAAGAGAACAAAGAAGGCTAGTACTAAACAGCCCAAATCTCATGCATTAATTCATTTGAGTATTAAGAAATCAGAAGTGGCAGTAGTGATACTGATAGGCCCACAAAGCTGCTGTTGTGCCCTATTAGCGTAGCTTTCTAAGCAACATTTAAGGCAGAATTTTTAAGACAGATTATTTTCTACTTACTATAACTTTTTTTTAGGTATCTGTATTTTAGCTCTCTCTTTTTAACCTGGTAGTGTATGCTTTTTTTTTTTTATCCATTAGCAGCCTGGCGCTCAGAGACCTTGTGTGTGCCGGCAGCATGCTGTGTTTATCCTGCATTAGCCTGGAGTTTGTAGGGAGGGGAAGGCACCTTACAAGGGCCACACACAGCCATGCGCCCTTATTCCACTTTTCATACCTGAGTGAATGACAGGCCGCAGCTGCCAGGCTAATTGTAGTTTTTATAGCTTGGAAAAGCAATGCGAGGCATTCTGCGACTGCGTTCCAAAAGCCTGGCCAGGCTTCAGCTGTACCACTCTGAGGGTCTTGACCATGGATGTGTAAAGAATGCCCTTTTATTTGCTCCCACAGGATGGGACTGTGCTTTAACATCCCCTTGCCGCCCAGTTTTGACACGACTTTTCATGTCTTGCAAGCATTAGCAAGGCAAGTGTGTAGGTTCAAAAATGATACTTTAAGCAGATTTTTCCAAGGGCAGCTTTACCGCCAATGTCGACGAACTCTTTTGGGCAGTTCCTGATGAACATGAATATTGCAACACGCTAGATCAATCAGAGAGTGAAATAGCTTTGATGTTTTTTTTTTCTTCTTTTTTTTTTGCTGAAGAACCACATGCAAGAGGTCATTAAAAATCTCGCCAAAGAAAAAGTGGAGAGCATAGAGATGAAACAGAACTTGCATACTGTCCTCTAAAAGTCCAGATTCTGATCTAATGTCCGCCTTAAGTCTACGGTGTTAACTGCGGAGCAGAGTTTCTTCATTGTAAGTCCCTGCTGGGCCACTGAACATTTCCTCTTGGATACGGGCCTGTTTTCGCTGTCGCCATTTCCCATCGGAGAGGCGCTCCATAAACACTCCCTGGAGTATGAGCTCATGTGCTATAAGTATAGGGTGCAGGGGGCTGCAAAAGACGAAGAGCAGCGTTTAATATCAGTCCTGCCTGACTTCTGGAGCATTCTCTCCATGTGACGCATACCCAGTAGCCCAAATCGTTTCATGTGTTCTACTTGCAGTGGTTGCGTTTTGAAGAGCAAGTGACACTTTTCTGCCATTGTAGATGATAGAGTACAAAACATCACACATATGACACGTGGTCTCCCATACAAAGGGTTGGTAGCAGCCCTTAGAAAATTGGAAAGTAGGTTTTTTCTTTTACATTTATAACACTTATACAACCCTGGCCTCTAGCCTGCACCCCACCCCTTCAACTCTGTGTTAATCAGCTGATTAGTTGTTTAAGCTGGAGTAGAAAAAAATGCCAAACTGTGCAGCACAGGGGGCCTCAAGACCAAGGTTGAAGACCAACATGATGAATAGCAATGAGATGAACTCACTAAAGAGAAGTCTTTTTTCGACATTTCTGCATAATTAACCCATTAAGATGTAAATAAAGTCATTCAGAATCTTTCACTGAAGTGAAATGTTCAGTTTCAGGATTCAAAAGAGTAAGCATCGGTACGTTTCTCCATCTCACATCGAGACACTCTGACTTACCTCTTTTACATTATAACATCTTAATTATGGAGAAAATATATTAAATAAATAAACACAAAAATGAATGGAATCCAGTTTCACCATTGTTAATATCTCCTTGATGCCAAGGCCATCCTAAACCATCTTCATTGTAGACCAGTAGCATCGATGGTGTCCATATGCACTTTGGATGACCTGAGAACGATTCCCATCTTAAGCTCGCCCCTGTTTGTTCAAGTCTGCCTTATCCCCCAGAGCTTTTACTGCTGCTGTGCGAGATTCCAGCTGTGGCACTCCATAGACGGGTGATCTTATTAAGGAACACAGCCGCAACAACAACACCGAGCCAGCTCTAGTCTCTTTCAGGCCATTAAAAGTGAGTATTCTAATCCGGGATCAAGCGTGTGGATCAGAGCCGCTTGCAAACTGACGTTTACAGACAAATGGGATTGTTTTTAACAAGCCGTCACAGCGTAGCATGGCCTTTTTTGTCCATATCTGTCCAACTAAATTAGGTCTGGCTGGTGTTGGGGCTGCAGTAATTGTGTCAGATGGTGTTAACCTCAGCTCCTGGGCTGCGTGTGCAGAAGCAGAAGTGGTGGGGGAAGTGTTTTGCAGCTCCCATCTTGGTGTATGTGTTTGTATTTGTATATGTTTGTGTGTGTGTGTGTGTGTGTGTGTGTGTGTGTGTGTGTGTGTGTGTGTGTGTGTGTGTGTGTACATATTTTTCTC
>JBBPDH010000034.1:4413546-4429514 GCA_037974565.1 Clupeocharax schoutedeni | reverse complement strand
TGTAATAGAGACTGAAATACAAATTTATTGACTAAAACTAAACTAAAATGTCGTCAGATTTGCGTGTGTGTGTGTGTGTGTATCTGGTAAAGTTTATTTTATTTTTCATTTTTATTTGAGATTTAATGTTGAACACAAAGACTTGTTCAAAATAATGAATAATCGTGATTTCAATATTGATCAAAATAATCGTGATTATCATTTTGGCCATAATCGTGCAGCCCTACCCTACTCACACCTGTCCAACACGACCAGCCAGTCTATGAAGCTTCAGCTCGACCCACACATCACTACTGATCTTCCAACTCATCTCAGTAACACAATCACTCGTCTCTTTAGTGTGAATGGACGGGCTACAAGTGTGGTTGTGACATCACAAACAAATACAAAGAAGCTGTTTTTGCAGCTTGTATGGATGTCCCATTTTGAAATGGAAACAGTAGTTTTTTTCCGTCATATGACCCTTTAAGATGACTGAGAAGCCTGGCTTTGTTGCTCCTCAGTCGGTTTATTGAATGTGCATGGCGGCCTATTTGCTTCCCAGTACTCTACCAAACCCCAGAAGAGTTGCCAAGCCGAATGTAATGAGAGCAAGGGTGAAAAATCCCCAGAGTGGACCGGGGCTCCTGGCCTGCGATCCATCATCAGCGAGAGCGTATGCAGCTCTAATTGTTGTGTGTGGAACTCTCTTAATCCTTGCCTGCTTCTGCTGTCACCAAACGTTATTTATACCCTCATACCTGCCTCCTGTTTTCTATTCCGGCTGTCTTCCCCCCTCTCCTTCATTTCCTCCCCCACCTTATCTCTCAGTCTCTCTCTCTCTCTCTCTCTCTGTCTGGATGGAATGTACACTAGAGACTGTCTCTAGTGTAGGATGACAGGCTTGTATGACAGAGAGGAAGTCAGGTTTAAAGTGGAGTACAGCTGCATGATACATTGTTAACTGTTACTGCAAAACCGGGCTATACCGATATTGAAGAAGGCTTCAGTACTCAAAATATCCTTAAACAAGTGGCCACTGACCATCTCAAACAGCAGTAACCAGTCATAATGATTCACAAAGTTCATTATTTGATTTTAAACAGTACATTAAGGCCTATATTTGATACCTTTCTTGATAGATGAGCCTTATATTATATTATTTTTTTCAATTTTCAGTCTATTACAGCTCTCCCGTATCAATTAATGGATCACCTACAGCTTATAAAGGTATTATAAGGTTTATTGTGATTAGGAGTGGGTGATATGACAGCAAAGAATCATAATGAAACCTTTTCTTGATACACAGTACACATCAGTCAGCAAAACTAAATCCAGCACTAAATCCAGTGTAAACCTAAATGCAAAATGCAAGTAAACAGTGTACTGTAAAAGTGCGTATGAGTAAAACACACACTGCAACTCGACTCATCTGTTCAGTATTCTTCAAATAACGACTTTATCCAGGAAATTGTGATGTTGTTGTGACATAATGTATCACACTAACAATCATATCGTTATATTGCCCACCCCTGATGACCAGAGTATGCATTTTTCACTACATCATGCAAACCTAGATTGGAGGAGGAGTGAAAAGACATTGACGTTTGTGTGTGAAAGAAAGGGAGTGTGTGTATTTGACAGAATCTCTGGTCAGTACTATCAGGCCAAGCAGAAAGCTGGGGCCTCCCTCTGATTCTGGCCCGTAAGTCCAGTGTGGGAACATTTTCCAGGCACAAAGAGGTACTGTAACACACTCTGATAGCGACACTAGTGTTCATATCCTCCCGGTACTGTAATGTGCTGCTGTTCTGATTAGCAGTCAGGGGGAATAGTGAACTCTTGTGTTTGTAATCAGTCCTGACTGACCCTCCTTTCAGTCGCGGAAAGGTCAGCTTGCTCCAGCCACGGACTTATCCGAACGCAGGTCGTCCTGCTGCACCGAGGCTTCATTTCTCATTCATTTTTCACAGCCTCTGGCTCTGTACTGCTATCAGTCCTCCAGCAGAGTTGTGCCATCAAACAGCAGCCAGACGCCAATCTGCTCGTGTTCCTCTGTCTGCACAGCTGTCTGACAGAGCAGAGGAGCAGTGAGGCATTTTGTGTGTGTGTGTGTGTGTGTGTGTGTGTGTGTTTGTGCACGCACTACGCTCACATGGCATGTTTTTTGTCGCCGCTGTGTGTTTACCCACACTGTCTGCTTCACTGGTGGATTTAGTAAGTGTTTTGGCACTTAGCCGTCATGCTTTATGAGATTTCTTTTACTCACAACCCATAGTAGTTTAAAAATGAACCTGTTCCCGCTTTCGATTATTCGCATGCATCAACACAAAATAAAATACAGAAATAATAAGACTGTGGAAAATAGCGCTCAGCTTAAACGACTGCAGTTAATTAATTTAGCAATATTTGCAACAAGTCCAAAGACAGATTTTCAGCTTTTTCTTTTTTCTCTCCTCCCCCCACCATTTTCTCTTTTTCTATTTTCTGTCTTTCTCTATTTTGCTCATTCCCCCCTCTCCCGATCTCTCAGTAGTAACCAGTGCTCTATCTCTCAGTGGGTCATGTGTTATCAATGCCTTATCAGTTGCGCTTAGCTGAAATGACTGCAATTCATTAATTTGGCAGTATTTTCGACAAGTCTATAGACAGCTTTTCATGTAATAGCAATAATACATTAATTTCATGTGAAGATATTTTCAGTTGAGGGTCCCTGTCACTACGATGTGTTAACAGGTATCAAGGCTGATAAAACTGTACAGGACGTTTCGAGCTGTTAAAGAGGGTCAAAAGTGTTGCGAGAGTTAAATCGGCTTTACGACGGCTGTGCTCTCAGGCCTGACATGTTCCGTGTGTTTGGTGTAGTGGACTGGCAGGCTGTGTGTGAGCAGGTGTTTATGTTTGTGGCTGATTGATGTGCTGAGAGGTGAGAGAATGCCCTCCGCAGGCTGCGGCCTAATCCCCCCGACAGGCCTCCAGCGGCGGCTGTGTATTTGCTAAAGAGTTAGGCTTATCCATTCACTGCCTGTCACTCTCTCTCTCTCTCTCTCTATCTCTCACTCTCTCACTCACTCTCACTAACTCTCTCTCTCTTTCTCTCTCTCCCTCTCTCCCTCTCTCCTCACTAACTCTCTTTCTCTCTCTCCCTCTCTCTCTTATTCTCTCTTTCCCATTCACCTAGACTTTCTGTTTCTCTGTCTCTCTGTTTTTCTCTTCTTTCTTTCTCTTTTGCTCCCACTCTCACTCTCTCCCCCTTTATCTCTTTTTGTTTTTTCTTGCTCTCTTCCCCATTTTTCTATTATTCTTTCTTCTGTCTTTCTCTAATTTGCTCTTTCTACTCCGCCCTTGTCTCTCAGTAGTAACCAGTGCTCTGTCTCACTGGGTCATGTGTTATCGATGCCTTATCAATTGCTGAGGTCAAAGGTAATCAGACCTCTCTGTCAGGGTCACGCAGGGTGAAACGTAAAGCGAATGCGGCTTGTGGTCCGATCAGCTCTGCATGTTGACTTTACTGTCATCTCTGAGCCGGAACAAAGCGGCGGAACTGAACTGGACTTTAGCAGGTGTTTTAGTATAACATCAAAAATAAGCTAAGAAACTGAATTTTAGGAATGTACTTGAAATGCTCACTTCTGAGACACTCCTTCAATCAAAACATAGCATCTGACTATACTGACTCTATCTGACTATTTCTTAATTCTTATTCTTAGTATCTGTAAATGCATAATTTCTGTAAGTACTGTTATTCTGTTCTACCCCTAGCTGAGAGTCCAAATTGGGTTGATACAGAAGGTGTGGAGACAGAAGAGAGGTTGCTTTTGTTCCAGAATGAGGAAAAGTGCATATAAACAGGCAGAAGCACACGTGCACCTCGCTCTCGCATCTTGAAACATTTGTAAGCCCCCCGCAGAGACATTGTCCATGCCATTTTGTGCAAACTGCCTTTTTTGCAGATAGCAGTGTGTGTTCGGGTCGAGCAGCTTGTCATTAAGGTAATCAAATCTGCTTGTATGATCCAGCAGACAGCCAATTAAATACTTACCATGCCACAGCAAGTGGCTTTTCAGCATTCTCAATGGATGCAGCCCAGACACTTAAATTACAGAGGAATGCAAACGAGTGTTTTAGCATTTGTGGCTCGCGGAAAGAAAAAAGTCTCAGTGAGAGTGCTCTATTTCTCAACTTGACATTCATTTATGTGCACATTGTTAGCTTTGGAAAGTGGAGCGCAGGCCCTCAACAGGCTCTAATACAGCCACATTATGACACTCGAGCGGCTGATGGGCAGGGCTCAGAGCTGGTGTGGCTCACACACACCAGCATAATGAGTGAAGAAGGGCTTTTTGGACACGACACCTCACTCTCTTAGTGTGATTAAAAGCCTTCACACCACTGTGAAACGCTCTGATGTGCTTCAGGCCGCTAGCCAGCAGATGGAGAAATCAGTGATCATACGCCGCTCTATTGGCAAACATTAGGGACTGGCCTTTGGTGTGGATGAAAGGAGCTGTCAGTGCAGAGTCAACACATTAGAGGAGGTGGGGATCAGTGTGGAATGCAGAACAAGCACCAAAAATCCCTCACCTGTTCGGCGTGAACAGTGCTTTTATTCATCGAAACTCTTCCTTTCCGCTTTCTTTCTGTACTTCTTTCTTTTGCTTCCTCTCTTTGTCCTTCCTTTCTGGGTCCTTCTTCTTTCTTTAATATCTCTTCTTTAATAACATTTTTATCCCTTTTTCCATAGTCTTATCTTTCATACTTCTTCCTTCCTTCTTTTTGTCCCTCTTCTTTCATATTTCTCTTCTTCTTTATCCTGTCTTTCTTTGTTCAGTGTCTTCTTATTTTCTTTCTTTCTTTCTTTCTTTCTTTCTTTCTTTCTTTCTTTTTTTCCTTCATTCTCTTTCCTGTTGTCTTTCTTTCTTTCTTTCTTTCTTTCTTACACTCTTTCCCACTGCCTGTTTTTATTCTTTCTTTCTTCAACATCTCTCTTCCTTTTATCCATTCTTTCGTCATTAGTGTTTTCTTTCTGACTTCCTTTTTTGTCCTTTCCTACGGTCTGCCACACTTCTGTTCCTTCGTCCTTCCCTCTGTCTTTCTGTCCCTTTTCCTTTCTAGTAATTCCTTTTTGTTCTGTCTTTCTTTGTTCTTTATTCTTTCTTTCTTTCTTTTTTTGTCTTTCTTTATTTACTCGTTTCCATCCCCCTCATTCTTTCTTCCTTCCTCTGTTTCTTTCTTTATTAATCTCTCCTTTCTGGTGGGTTTTCTCTCTGAGCTCTGGGCTGAAATTGGAGTGTAGAGTGAGAGATAATTAAACAGCACTGCACCTCTCGCCACTGCGCCCCATACACAGTATGCAGCTGAACAATACAGATGGAGTGTGTGAGGCCGAGAGAGAGAGCGAGGGAGAGATGTCCAAGACATTATTGGAATCGCTGACTGTTTCACTCCGGGGCTACAGTTGTAATTGAGATTGCTTTGCACTTTGCCCCTCTTGGCAGAGCTGTGATTTCCTCTGTTTCCAGACAGTGCTGGGTGGAGCGTTGCGTGTGGATGTGTTTTTTAGAGCAATGATGTTTGCCTTTATTTCTCTGGTCTTACAAAAAAAAAGAGTCTAGATCAAACAGAGCGGCGTTTCAGCCGTGACAGAAGAAGGTAGCGGAGAAATGGCAGGCGTGACCGAGCCAGACTGCAGTTTACAGAATTAGCAGGCTCAGCTTTAACGCGTGTCTAAGGCAAGACTGGCACATATTAGATATCAAGGATTTATGTACTTGTGTGTGTGTGTGTGTGTGTGTGTGTGTTTGTTTGTTTGTGGACAAGGGGTGGTCAGTTTACACTGACCACGTTGTCATTTGGAGTGGCAGCTACGTCAGCCCAGCCAGAGCTCAGTTTCTCCTGGCCTGAGGGAGGAAGAGAGACTGCATTAGGATAAAATATCAGTTGTGTGCATGTGTGTACATACACATGCATGTGCTGGCATGCACTCAGATGGGATTGTGTGCTTTTGTGGGCAGGGAAACCTCAAATAAATAAAACAGAAATTAGAACTGGAGACTTTGAAAGGGCTGGGCAGATGGAGTAACTTTGATCACCCTTCTTTCTAGTGAAGTAGTGTACTTCACCTTTATCGCTTGAATCGCTTTTGCAAATTCCTTGCTTTATTCAAAAATGCACTCAGGGACTTTGCCATACTTCAAGCTTTCTTAGTTAACATTCTTCAAGCAACTGGTATCAGTGACTTTGCAAATCTCAGCCACATCTCGGGCGAGAAATACAGGCAGGCAGGCGTGGTTCGCGGGGGAGGGGGTGGGGGGACTTTTCCAAAATGCACAGATTGCCAGTCTGCCCCTGGTTCAACTCATGACTGGGGGGCAGTCGAGGGTCATTTATGTGTGGGGTGTGCATATGTCCCTGTGGATTTCTGCCAGGATGTCTTGTTTCCTCCCACAGACGAATTCTACATTTTCCCTAGGTCTGAATATTTTTGTCTAGGTCTCTGCCCAGCGATGGAACTGGCAACCTGTTTTTTTGCTTCGGAAAATCCTTATGGGAAAATATGCTAGAATATAAGCTTAGGTCCCCAATAATACCATCTTTCAATGAACTTGACCTATTTTTCAAGGTACAGGTAAATGGCTTTACATTTGTCTGTAAAATTAATCTCTCAATCACTACTTAAAAAGGGAATTACAGGTTTGAAAATGTCACTTTTTGCTTTTCTTGATCAGTGAAAAAACGACCTTTTTCTAACGGTGTTAATAGTTGCTTTTTAAAAGTGCAGTTTCACATTTATAGCAAGCCCATTTTCTCCAGCCATTTTGTGACTAAGGAGACTAAAGTCCACACCAATCTGTGATTCACAGTCCTTTTGATTTGTGAAGTGCCATCATTAAACTCTCACAGATGTAGTAAAGAAAACCATGAAGTGGAAGTGGGTTTTGTTTTACGACTTGGTGTTCGTGCTCATAGAACCAAAATACACGTCATTTTCATCATTTTGTCCTGCCGTGAAGTTAGGCGGCTTGACTCATCTTTGCAAGTTCACGAAATTTGCTGAGCGATTAAACCTCAAGCAGGCAAGCCTCTGTGCAGGAGGGTTGTAGAATGTTTTACAAGAGGAAGGAACAGCAAACAGATCTTAGAGTGATGCTAGAAAGGAACCACTTTAGGCTCTCTAATGGGCTATGTTTGAAATAGAGGATTGTTAAGTGTAAAAACTTTCACATAATGTAAGGTTGTCAATGTCAATTTAAATGTTCTTTCAAGAACCTGTTCTTTATATGAAAGTTCTTCCCACTGACAAATGTAATAACAACCTTTTAGGAGTCTACAGAACCTCCGCATTATACAAAGCTTGCATTCTAGTTTACGGGTTCCTTTAACATTAAATACATAGAGGAGTGAAGCGTTTTCCCAGCAAAACAGCCTTAAATTGTGATCACAGCACATATTTTGATTAAATTGTATTCTCTGATGGCTGCACGAAAAGAGTCCGGGCTCTTTGGGGTCAGATCAGGACAGCCTTGACGGGTCCTGTAGTGTTTTAGTGCTAGCCGACAGTACAGCTGTTGTGACAGGGGTGCTAAATAAATCAAACCCACCTTGATGGCATACAGTGTGGATATTTTGGGCTGGAGCAGCATGTGTTTGGTTGACTGTAGCCCAGCCAGAGATAGAGACTACAGCAGATGGATCACATAGCACTCCATCCAGGAGGAACATTCCAGCGTCTTCTCCTGGAGAGCACAGTGAAGCTGCTATCTGCCATGTTCCTGTGCTTTGGGGAGGGTGTGTTTGAGGCAAGGGGACATATACGAAATGGGGGAGGATGGAGAGGCTTGTCAAAGACCGGCTGGGTAATTAGTGGCACTGCCTTCCCTGTTCTTTTGTTCCCCGGCATCTTTTTCATGCCAAGCTGTGTGTGTGCGTGTGTATGCGTGTGTGTGTGTGTGTGTGTGCGTGTGCGCGTGTGTGTGTGTGTGTGTGTGTGTGAAGGGAGATGAATAGTGCCTAGCCAAACTCGGCGCGGGTTGCCAGTGAAGCTCCAGTTCCTCTTTTCCTGCCTTTGTGCACTTTTGTCTCCTCGTGCCCCTCCCAGCGGAACACTTTGTTCTGCTTTAGTTCAGTTTGGCTGGAAACGCTCTTGACGACTCACCAAGGCTGCTAATTGAAAGCCTTTGGCAACCAGGTAATGGCAAGCCTTAAGAGAGAGTATAATGATATTGAAAGAATTCACCATCAAAAACATATCCACTACCCCTCCCAGAATCCAGAGCCTCCAGACACACACACGCAGACCCGTTTGTTTTTCACAGTGTTAGGACCTCCAGTGTGTGTGTGTGTGTATGTGTGTGTGTGTGCATGCAGAAAGAGAGACTTTGGCTAATTCATGTAGAATAAATAAACTAAAAATAATAGTAAAATAACGTGACAAACTAAAGGAATCATTGACCAATCTGTGTTAAAAAGTCAAACCCTAATGTTAACCTTAGTGATATTTTAAAAACATGCAGTTGTATGCTTTAAGGAGTATTTTGTTGCTCGTCAGTGTTTTTCTCTGGTTTGTCCAGAAAATGTACATATATACACACATACACACACACACACCCACACACACACAATGCTCCTTTGCCCTCCCCTGGCTGGCCGATGGGTCCCTGAAGTGTGTTGTGATGCGGAGGCCTGCGGATATAGACTCTGAAGCTCCCCAGTGGGTAATGCAAGGAGAGACAGCCAAACTGAGGGGCTTTTGTGTGTGTGTGTGTGTGTGTGTGTGTGTGTGTGTGTGTGTGTGTGTGTGTGTGTGTGTGTGTGTGTGTGTGTGTCTGTGTCTGTGTGTCTGTGTCTGTGTGTGTGGGTGTGTGTGTGTACATTTATTGGGTGTGTGAGCATTGATAATTCATAGTCAGAGTCTTTTTTTTTTGGTTTGCCCAGCAGCTTTTACTGGTTTCCCTCTGACAAGCCCCCTCCCTTACACATGCATGCAGACACACAGACACCCACACACACACACACACACACACACGCACACACACACACACACACGTGCGCGCTTCCTCCTCCCCCGGGCTCCAGTGCCTTGGACCAGATGGATAATGGCACTGAATGGAGAATCTGCTAGCTAGTGTAACCTCGAGGTCTTGATTGTGTGAATGCGTGTGTGTACTTGTGTGAATATGGGTGTGGAGATTTAGAAACGGGGTGTTTGTGTGTGAGTGTAGATGTATATTTGTTTATGTGAATGAGTGTGTTACTGTGTGTGAAGCTGTGATGCGGGGGCTCTTTAGCAGAGCTGGAGGAGGGCTGAATGCAGGAGTAAAGGCAGGGGACAGAGAGCGAAGGGTTTCAGGTTGAATGGGAGAGTACCATTAGTGTAATTTTGGTGTAATCTTTTCTCTCTTTCTGAAAGACAGATGGAAAAGGTGCCGGCCTTCAGGAAGGACCAGCTGTAATGCAGACTAGAGCTGCACAGTATATAGTAACCATAATCACAATGTTGGCTTGGCCAAAATTCCTGCAGTATGGAAATAAGCCGCAATATGGAAATGAGCTTTTTTAATGAATGACCAAAAAATTGTGTGGTGTGCTGTAAGCACCCTGACCAGAGTGTTGCTGTGGGTAATTTGATAAATCAATGGATTCAAAAGGCTTAGCAATGATGGATGATTCTGGTAGGGGGGCTTTTTTTTTTAGTCAAAATAGTTTATGATAGGCAGTAACAAAAACAATAACACTACTTAATTGCTCTTTTCCCAGCACTCACACTGTACCAGCTAAATGCACAGGGAGCCTCTTTACACATTTTTCTGAACAGCTGACATATCTTCAGGAACAGAATTCAGTGCATGTGTTTGTAGCACATTTTTTTAGTATTGCAACACTAAATGCTCAAAACTAAAATCTGTCAACAGCTTGTTAGGAGTGAATATCGTTCAATTCCAAACAGGCTTGATCTCTATTAAACACTTACATTGAAATTGCTGAACAGGTTACAAGCTCTGTTTGAACAGCCATGAGTGCATTCTTCCAGCAGCATCTCTGTACAGCTAGCTAGCCTGCATACTTTCATTTACTCCAGTTATATCTGAAAACAATTCCGATTGGCAGGAACTTTATGTGGACTGCTTCTGGAGTTCAAACTGATTGAGTCTTGGAGGTCTTGCAAGCTGTGTCAAATTAATCTTTGGTGCAAAGCTGACAACTGCAGGCTAGTCCTAACAAGCTAGCATTTAGCTTCATAAAAAATATTCCCCTCAAATTTATAGATTAGTATCAATTATTTGTTGTCAATCTAAAAACAATCCAGAGCATCTCTAAGCATTTCCCACTTGCAAAATAGCTGTATTTTTTGTATCACGGAGGCTTAATGTAGACCCATACCTTCCCTTTTCCAGCACGAGGAGACAAATATTTATTTGCCTCACGCAAGGCTCATTGCACATATCGGACTATATTTCTCACATTCACAGATTCCCTCTCTCTCCGTAATGGCTTTCTTTACATTGTTATTGATTTCAGATTACCATCAGCTCAGATCCCTGTATTAATGCTTGCCAAATGCTTCATTGCTTTGTGAACATGGGATCAATAAGTGGATAATTTGATGCACGGAGAAGACTATTAGCTCTGCAGCTTATGAAGAATCCTCTGGATTATATTGTCCTTCTGCTGTCCTTTTCCCCCACCTTTCCAGAGGCCCTTCCCATCCTCTTTTCATATTGCTCTCAGTTCTTCGGTCAGTCTCTCCCTAGTTGCCCGTATCATGTGGTCACTGATTCCGGTTTGCTGGCATTCCAGAGAGCACTGCATCTTTTTAGCAGACTTCCTGTAGGCCGCATTTCATCCACAGACCGCTGACCATTCGGAACGGCTCGACTGATTTGAGTGCGGTAAACAAACAAAGCAGAAAAAATGAGGTAAAGCCAGAAAAGAGCCGAGATGAGCTTCACTCTTATGGGATTTCGAGGTAACGTGCTCATCTGAAGACATGTCAGGATGTTTAGATGCAACAAACCAAAGCCGTCCTGTTTGAAACAACGGTGAATTTCCAAACAGTGCCCTTCCAAACACTGAAATACCAAGCGGCAATTTCCGCACATCTGCCCGACTTGGCAGCTCAGAAATTCAGTAGAGACTTTAACCCCTTTTCACAAAGACGTCTGCTTGCTTTGTAGGTACTGCAGTCGGGCTGTTTCTAGTATTTATGTTTCTGTATATGAATGGTTGATTGTAATGCATTCATAATTTGGATGAATTTTCATATTTATAGCATGTATTTCCGAAAGTTTTTGTATTGTATTTTTTAAAAATCAAGCATGCTTCGTCAATTAACCTTGGTATTACTGACTTTGTGAAGAAATGTGAATTGTAGTGGTGTCGAATAAGCGTGTTAATTTCAATCAATCACATAAAATAATAATGCATTAAAAAAATAATGCCTTAAAAAAACAACGCTGAATAATCGCATTGCCTCACTGGACCAGGCACTCAGGCCCAAACTAACTAACTAACTCCCCAGCAAAATGGTCTCTGTTGCTGAGTTTATTTCGTGATACTTTGTATACATGGGCACCAGAACCAATGTACCAATTCTGGCGCCAATGTGTACCAATGTAACCCCCCCCCCCCAACAACACAAATCATTAGTTTCTTTCCCCCTCTTATCCACCCAGCAATTTTATGAGTTAAACACGTGGGAATTTGCATTGAAAAGAAAATGTAGTCCAAGATTAGTCTTAATCTATGTCCTTTCATTTCTCATTGTAGTTGTTAGTTTCATTGTAATTGTTTTTACACTCGATAGCAGTACCATCTTTCCATTCCAACATTTACAAATCAGTATATTTACTCATCTTATCACGTTTCCGAAGCTATGCAGCTTTTTCTGGGAACAATTTATAATTTAAAGCCGTTCTCATTTGCTTTTTAAATGCCATTTTTTCTTAGTCAGCATAAAATGTCAAACACAGTTATGCCATCACAGTGGAAATGCTTAATAAATTTTTACAGCTAGGACAGAGATTAATTTCTAGGCACACTAGCATCAGTGCAGCCCCTCCTAGCATTAGTCCGGGGCGGGGGGGGGTTTCAGTGTTCTTGGGGATCTGTGTTCAGGGCTTTAACTTTGCTGATTATCTGTGGCTTCTGCTCTCCCAACAGAGACTTCCAGCAACTTTGCTTTCTGCAGTGTTTTAATTCAGCCTCCTTTGTTAAGTAATTTGTTGGTGCAGTAGCCTCAGGAGAACTTGAGAGAGATAAAGAGAGTTTTCTGAGAGAGGAATAGAGAGAGATACAGAGAGTGAGAGAGAAAGTGTGTTCTTATTGTGCTGTTCAGAAATGTAGGGCTACATGTCCCATGTGACTCTTTGGTTTAAGAGGCTGTTTCGCAAAGTGCAGGTGATATTGATTCCTTTAAATGAACAGAAGAGAGTTTTAATTGTGTCCTCAGCAAAAAAGTATTTCTTATTTTCACTTGTTTACCTGCTTTACCCCATATGTGGACAGTTAGCCAGGTTAAGCTATGCGTTAGCATCCAAACTAGTGAACTGCACGGCTAAATCACATGCTTGTTTCAAACTGCGTAATCTTACATAAGATCATATAAGCGATTATGGTTTCTAACACTATATGGCACTGTTGGCTTTAAGGCTGGATAGATAAAAGTATGCTAAATAGTTTTAAAAAAAAGGTAGCAACCATCTTCATGACTTAATGCTTCTGAATAACGAACAAAACCAGGCGACTCACTTGTGTACCTTGTTATTCATTGCTTTTATTGACCATGCACTTACATTATAGATGGCATAATATTATGTACACATATAAGATTTCTAATGTTTTGTTTATTCATTGTATATCATTGTGTAATGGGAAGAGCATAGACACCTTGGGAACGTCTCATCCAACATCTCTAAAATCAAGGCTATCAAAAGAAAATTTGTTCCAACTTTGCTGCACTCTTCTGGGAAGGCTTTACTTGCCCTCGAAAGGATTAGTGAGGACAACTTTGGATGATAAACGTTACTCCAACTCATACCAAAGGCACTGGATGGAACCTCATCACTGCAGTGCAGATTCATTACACCAGAGCCCAGTGTCGAGGGTTGTCTAGCCTATGCTTGATATTGGGTATGGCGACATTCAGGTGCTCCAAATCATCTCATCTATTGCCAATACTTTTTTATGGAGATATACATGTTGTGTGTACACAGTTTAATCCGTGTCAGTAATGGGATTTCACTAGACTTGAGAGTATTTGGACACTTTTGGACATACTTCGTCGTTTCGGTGGTATTTTTTTTCACATGTCCCACCATTTCTCACCCAGGATTGAGCCTCATCAGGTCTTTCTTCATTTCCTCCAGTCGGCTGAAAGTGCTCAGAGGTGTCAAAGTGAGTCCAACCTCCTTTCTGACACTAATCCTGTCACCCCTAACCTCCAGCAGGTACACACCGCAGCCTCCTGTCGCCATGCTTCAGTCACCATGACGCCCCACGCTGCTGTCGCCATGACAGTACCTGACATCTTGGTCCCTGGGGGGACGACGCTGCACAGAGCCGTCACGGTGGTGGATGGCAGTGCTGAGGGAGGGTTAGCGGTTAGCGGTTAGCTGTTAGCGCTTGGATTGATACGTAGCAGTCACACTGCGGTGGCTCTCTGACAGTTCAGGCACTCTGTTGGGGGGCCCTGAGGTTGACCTCGCTCTGGGAAGAAATCATCTATTCGAGCACTCAGGACAAAGGCCAGTGATTTTGAGTGTATGTGTGTGAAATAGAATGGGGGCTGGGAGAGAGGAAAAAGATGAGGGGATAGTAGATTTTTTTTCTTCTATTTATTGGGTTTCCAGGAGAGCAGGCAGTCCTTGGATGCGCAGCAGGCATGCTTTCACTAAAGAGAGATGGAGACAGAGAAAGAAAAAAGCAAAGAGAAAGAGAGAGGGACTACATTATCACACCAATTTAAAACCAATTTATGTTTTTGTATTACCATTCATTCCAATCTCTGCCTTTTCTCCCTGTTTTTCTTTCCTACCCATCATTTCTCTTTCTTTCTTTTCTTTTCTCTCTCTCTCTCTTTCTCTCTCACGCTCTGTCTCTCTCACTCCATGCTCCACACTCTCTTTGTGTGCTTGACATTTTTCAGGTAAATATTTTTGGCCGTCTGTTGAGCAAGACAGGCATGAGATTAACATAAAGTCCCGTTTCCATTATACTGTGGTTATTCTGCCATTTCTCTCTCTCTCTCTCTCTCTCTCTCTCTCTCACACACACACACACACACGTATGTATGTATTTCACATACACAAACACACATATGTTTATGTTCATGTGAGTGTGTGTGTGTGCATAATATGATGTGTTTTTTTTGTGCTATTCTATCACACCTTTCAGGAAAAATGCCCTTATTTTGCTTTTATTATTGCCATTAGATGCTGGTGAAAGCATAATTGACAAAAACAAGTCCTGTCCTTTGGGTGTTTTCCACATTTAATTTGAAATAATTTTATATAAAAAAATCTAACAGTGAATGATTTATGTGGTTTTTTTTTGTACTGCAACCCACTTACCTGAAAAACACTGTTATTGGTGCTGCATACACACCCCTATCATTTATTATTGCTTTCAGGATGTACAGGGTCCTCATCACAGCATCCGACCATCAACGGACACACTCCTCATTCCCCACCCTCTCAATTAAGCCCCCACTGTTCATCCACAACTAATTAGCGAATGTGTAATTAAACAGCAAGGCACTGCCGGTCAGGTCCCTTACATAGCCCCGGCCCCTTTGCGGCTGCATATTAATTCATTTTCAAGCATTTTAATTGTATCCGGGTCTGGATGTGGCTCTGTTTATGCTGCTTCTGTTTGCACATTAATCTTCATTGTTTGCGCTACAAGTTTCTCCCACCGGTCGGCATTTGGACAACCTTCTACAGAGGATGACACGTATCTCTAAAGTCTGACTAAATCAGCCTCTCTCTCCTTCCTCTGTCTCCTTATTCTTTCTGTCTCCCTCTCACTCTTTCTCTCTTTCTTTCCTGTCTCTTTCTCTCCCTCTTTTCCTTTCTCTAGGTATCGCACTCTTTCTAGCTCCCCCTCTTATGTTACCTTCCTCTATCTCATTCTGTTTCTCTCTGACTTTCTTTCTTTCTTTCTTTCTTTTTCTACCACGGTAGCTCCTTATTGCTTTCTTTCCCTCTCTTGCTTTTTACTGATTCCTTTCCATCTCTTTCTTTGTCCTTGTCTTTCTTTCCTTCTCTCTGTATCTTCCTCTCTCTAGCTCTTTCTTTCTCCCTCTTCTTTCTGTCTCTCTCTCCTTTTCTCTCTCTGCCTCTCTCTCCATATCACTGGTGTGTTTGTGTGTGTGTGTGTGTGCGTGCGTGTGTGTGTGTATAGTCTGATCTGCTGAATGTGGTTTTGTGTTCACACAATAGCAGGTGATGACAGACTAGGTTGCAGGAATATCCCAGAGTCTCCTGCGTCCGTGCTGCTGGCTAGAGTGGAGTGCCCTTGCCATGGCGCCCCATAATCACAGGTTAATTGAGTTAATTTTGGGTGAGCGGAGAGAGCTGCTACATATACAGTGCCGCTGCTGTTCGACACACACACCAGCCTCCTAATCTCCCTCTCTCTTACTGAGCTTGCCTGTACTGAGGGAATGTATACAACATTGTGTGTGTGCGTGTGTGTGTGTGTCTGTGTGTGTGTGTGTGTGTGTGTGTAAAATGTCTGGCATGCCTGTCACCACTCTCTGTGAGCTATCATCACCCAGTGCTCTACTGGCCTATTTTTCTGTCACCAGCACAATCAACAGTACATTGTCTGACAGGTACAGCCTGCTTAAGTTGGCTAAACATTTCAGAAATAAGGCTTATTCTGGAGTAGCCCAAGACAAGGAGAATTCAATTATGTGTGTGTGTGTGTGTGTGTGTGTGTGTGTGTGTGTGTGTGCGTGTGTGTGTGTGTGTGTGCGTGTGTGTGTGTGT
>JBBPDH010000034.1:4398136-4411556 GCA_037974565.1 Clupeocharax schoutedeni | reverse complement strand
TTCTCAGCCGCTTCAGCTCTGACGCAACCCGGGAAAACTATCGGCGTGGGTTTTTGCCGATAACCGATAGTTCCGGGGATGAACTATCGGTGCCGATTAATCGGCGAAACCGATACATCGGTCGACCTCTAACAGATATGTATGAAGCTGATTCACCCACAAATCAATAACCAACAGGTGCAGTCAACCAGTGCTGTAGCTCAAAAGCTATACGCTCAGTTCATAACATTTCCATTTTCAGACAAAAGCAGCCCATTTTCTAGTGGAATCCATTTACCCGAGCCAGCTTAAAGCTGCATAGACATGTGGAGTGCTGTTAAAGAGCCTTTAATTAGATTTGCTTTCCTTTGTGTGTGGTTTTTTTTTCTTGAAACCCAACAGGTAGAGCTCATGTGGCATGGTGGGTTTAGCCGAGTGGGGGGTTCTGCAGTCCGGAATATTTCTGCATCCCAGCAGCTGGGGCTAAGTTTTCCATATTAAAGAGGAAAGGGAGGGGGTGGGTGGGTAGAGGGGGTCTTGCTGTGCTCCTGGCTGTTGGAGGTGGTCCAGGGGGAGAGAGGGAGAGAAAGAGGAGTGCGGGGGGGGTTGTCCCTGAGCTACAGGCCTATACAGTAATCCCCTCATTAACTCACACAGGCCACAACCCTGCACTCAAGCTGAATTATAAACATATCCTGCTTTGTGTGTGTGTGTGTGTGTGTGTGTGTGTGTGTGTGTGTGTGTGTGTGCATGCATGCTGTGTCCATTTGTGTGAATGTGTACTTGTTTGATTATCATTTTGCTTTTTAATTATATTCCACAAAAAAGTCTCTCACTGGCCAGCAGTGCTCTGGTCCAAGCAGCTAATATTGCTAATATTTGTGTGTCAGTGTTATATGATTATTAACGAACTGTGTTTAAAGGTGCCAAAAACATGAGTATGTTGCTTTCTTCAGAATGAGTTGCAAAAGAGATGTCAGGTGGTTGTAAAGATGATGTTTGGTATATTTATAGCCACCAATGGTACACTTGACATGTGTTTGTTAGCCACATGTGTGATCTAATTAACTAGCAATGCTGCATTGACCAGCCCCATGCATCCGTCTCCTATGAGCACCCAGATGTGAAGAAAGCTACTGTAGAGTGCTTCAGGGTGAGTTTAGATGGAGAGGGTCAGCTAAAATAGACTGAGAACCACTGGTTCAAGAGACTCTAGCTCAAAAATGGGAACATTCAATAGAGAGGTGAACTTCCAGTCATACACAGAAAAAAAACGCTAAAAACATTTTTTATACTTTCCTCTATTTTTATAGATACCCCATGTATCACCTTACTTGTATCTACATTAGCCTCATAGGTCCAGTATAAAACTAAAGAATCAATCATGACTTAGGCTTGGGACACCTAATGTGCCTTGGCTCCTTTTGTTGAAGAGGAAGTTCTTATATTTGGTCACTATATCAAGCTATATATGCTTTAAATATGGATTTCCACTCAGTTCTAATGTTCTTCAGCTTCAGCTTCTGCGGGAATGCTTCAGAAAAGGAGGCCTTAAAACTTTTTAAAAGAACCATTCTCCAATTAGCAGCATCTCCTCATGCGAATCGTCATCTCTCTGCAGGACAATCCTTCTCAGGCCCGACTCTTCTCTCTCTCTATCCTGTCAAGAAGACAGCAGCAGTGTCCCCTGACACGCAGAGAGAACTAGCAGGACAAAGAAAGAGCGGGAGAGAATGTGAGAGAGAAAGAGAACGTCTGGCACGTCTGCTTAGTTTGATATGTCCTCAGTTATCCTCTGCTGATACCAAGTTAATAGATCCTCATCCTCTTACAGACGGGGGCGGCTGACAGATATATAGCATGTGGAGCTATGAATTTGTCCCATGTGGCCTTTGAAGGGTGATCTAGGCAGAGAGCACAAATATGTATCTTACATTTTCTTCTCCGTTTGCCAAATATGCAGCATATAGAGATACTGGGTGACTGGGAGAAAGCTTGCTTTCAGGTTTTCTTTTGGCGCTTTGACATTTTCCTGGAGAATATTTCTTTCGGCATTCATTTATTGATTATAAGGTTTTGATTGACAAAGGTTTTGCAGCTTTTTTCAGTCGTCGGTAAAGATAAGATAAACCTTTAGTCCCACAAGTGGGAAAATGAACAATTCTGCGATGAAACCACAGGTACCATATCGCCCCCTACACATCCTGCAGTGCATTGCAATTTGTCAGATCATAAACTATATAAATGACCATAAAGTGTTTTTCATAATTTCTCAGCTGTCAACTTTGTTGACTAACCATTGCAGCCATCCCAAAAATGGACAGAATGTTTCATTTTTTTATTTTGGAATATGGTGACAATATTTAATTTCATATTTAATCTGTGCAAAGTCGGTCAAGAGTGTTTGTATGACTGACTACATGTGTGAGAATTTATGTGCTCATGCATGTGTGGCAGGTCACAAGGCCGTAGTGGGATAGAGAGGGGATCTTTTGTGTCGTCCTGGGGGCCGTAATATGAGGCTGGCGTCAGGGATCGTGTGTCGGACCCTGTGGGGTGCTCTCTGCCTCACTTCCTGTTGACAGCAGCACATTACACTCACACACTGCATTCATACACCCAGGGCTGACTGTTCTGCCTGTGTGTGTGTGTGTTATCTCCATTCTCTTCTTCCTACTACTCACTACACTGTAGACATTGCCCTACGTTCTCTTCACTATTCCCTACATTGGAACGTCTCGCTATTTCCTACGTTGTAAATATTAAATAATAATTCCCTACACTGTAAATATTGAATCAGGTTTCCCTTCATGGTAACTACTCACGTTTCCTTAGATTGTAACTACTCACCATTCCATACATTATAAATATTGAATCACTCTTTCCTACAGTGTAACTTCTCATTATTCAATGTATTATAAATACTGAATCACTCTTCTCCACTCTAACAACTCACTATTCCCATCTAGGCCGACATCAAAGCTTCAGCCGCACTATACCTTACACTAATAATGAATTTGTGATTCGCTGACATTATACATGTTTGCTCATCACTGCAACCGTATTCTGTTGCAATCTGTTCAGAGTGCAGTGCAGTAGATTGTCTGTGTGTACACTGTAGTGTAGGATTATAGGAGCACGCTCTGTATCCTCCACTATGTTTTCAAAATTTTTCTTGAATGTACCTTTTTGATTTAATTTTATTTAATGTCAGTTGTTCTCTCTGACTGAGGTGAGAACCTCAACTTTAACTCCAATAGATTTCCACCAGCTATGTGTTTTTTTTCTACGTCTCATGCTGTGAATAATTTATGGGGATCCAGTATCTGCTAGAGCATACCATTGGTACGCAACATAGACACCATGTTTGCCTGTGTGGCAGAGGTCATGGATTACATACAAGGCTGAATCTTCTTTGTGTGTTTCAGACCATGCACGCCTTTCTCGAGCCTGTTGTTACCTGAGGATGAGCTCTGTCCTATGAGTCCACTCCAAAGTCTTAATCCTTTTGTTCGGAGCTCCAGCTCTCTGCTCACCAGCGTCACTGACGCTCAACAGCGAAGAGAAATCAAATGCTTTTGTTGGGAGCTTTCCCCCACCCCCCGGCTTCCTTCTCTGCTTATTCCTTTGTCCTCCCCTGCCTCTTTCTCTCCGCCTCTGGTGCTATGTGCTCCTCTCCACCATCTTGCGCTATGATTATTGATTGTCTGAGGCAGAACTCCTGGCTAAATTCCTCCTGAGGTTCAGGATTGCTGAAAATGCCCCCCCCCCGCGCACATCCCACCCACTCACCCCGTCAACTCTTCCCAACAACACCCTCTTCTTCAGCAGACACCATACACCAGCGAAACTCTATCTGTTTGATTAGCCCCCCAGCCCTGCAGTCTGCTTATTCCGCCGACAAAAAGCTCTGCCACGCAATCATGTTTCGCCAAAACTCTGTGTTTAAATTGCAAAATGCTCCCTGTGTCTCAAGGACTGGGCCCTAAAAGCACAATCGGCAGTTCTGCCGATGAATATTCCTCTGGCATCTGTGCTGAAGAAGTATGGATTTTTTTTTTTTTTTTTTTGCATATTCCATAGCCAAGGGCGACACACTTAATGAATAAAAGAGAAAGGAGAAACGCAAAGCTGATCATACAGAGTAGGAGGCTCACCCGGCCCCATCAAAGCTACAGATAAATAATTGACTTCTTCACCAAAAGGAAAAAAAAACTCGTTCAATCTCCTGTGCTTCAGGAATGAATCCCTTAACATTTTCATTAAACTACACAAGGCATCTGATTCAGTGAAACGATAATGAGAAATGTTAATATGTATTTAATGTAAGTTAGTGAGCCAATTCTGTGTCTGTAAATGGACCCACACTGTCCTGGCCCATGCTATCCCGACCTATATTTCCCAGATTTCCCTTTTAACCTTGGCAGCCGTTGGCGATGGAGAAAGACAAGCTGGTGGTAGCACCACTTGGTTTGGTTTTGAGTTTTGAGCTGCGTGCATGGAATGGGTCACTGTTGAAAAAACTATTTTGCACTAGACTTAATGAGATAAAATACCATTTAGTGAATGTATCACGTATAATAGCTTCACAAACTGTTTAAAGCTAAAAGTTGAGAAGTGTAAACCGGTTATATGTGGCTAGTAACTCTAGCTGAGTTAAGAGATGGTTCACATTTGTCTTTTTATCTTAAACACTCATATCCTTCTTGTATTTTCTTTCCTTTGAACCCTGAAGCCCTGTTATGGTAGCTTTCTAACCTTCCTTTATCTATTACTGTATCTGTTGCATTGCTTTATGAGCAATATGTGTAAATGCCCCCTGTTCTCATTGCTTCCTTGTAGTATGAAACACTCCTTATAACTTCACTGTTGGAGACCATCTCACATAATGTGAGCAGTTTAGTTTCCATAAATGTACTGGATGGCCTGAGGAATATGCAGTTTTGTTTAGAGTTCATGTACCACGTGAGGGCACTACATTTAGGGCATTTAGCATACACTGTTAGCTAGAGCGACGTACATCAATGCTTGTGTAGTCTATGCCTGTTCTTCATACCTGTAAATCTATACTTATACTTTTTACCAAGTTAGCAAGTGCCCAGGGGCTTTTAAGTATGAAAAGTATATATAAGAGATGAGAGAGGACTGGTTAGTCACCAAGGTGCTCCTTGAAGAGGTGAGTCTTCAGGTGACGTTTGAGGGACAGATCTGGTTGCAAGAGGGAGTTTGTTCCACCACTAGGGGACCGTGACTGAAAAGAGTCTTGATGCATGAACTACATTAAACTATTTTGTTTAAAAAAGCGGTGACATTGATTTTTCTGCTTTTTCTAGTGTACATTTCAAACCAGACATCATTAAACGTTCACCATGTTTGTGACACTTATAGAAAGTGAGATGTGCCGGAAGTCGCTCCAGATCAAATTTGGTTGAAAACAGTTTCAGATGTTTTCGTGTGGTGTGCAGTGGCCTCAGTAGTGGCCAGTAGGCCTGTCAGTAACATTACACACCAACTCATTACATGTATTTGAGCATGAGTGTGTGTTATTTGAGAGCAATCATTTGAGGTAGTGCTACTGATTTCAGCCGTGTGACACGCCTTTGTCTCTGCTGTGGATAAAAGCACCTGCACTGTCTGTGTTATGGAGCGTACCTTTGAATGACATTCGTGTTTTCCAACCGACTACACACACAGCAGGTAGCAGGCCATACATGACTGACACTTACAATTTAGATACAAATAAATCTATTGTCCACACCTCATGTCCTGCCACTCCAGCTCCCATACTCATCAAAACATGGGAGCAACAGCGGCTGCGTTAGCAACTGTGCATCCGTAACTGTGTGTCCGACACACTCCATTGCTGTTGAGGGGTATCACTGTCTCTATACGGGCCCACTGCAGCAGGAGCGCCACAGACAAGCCCATTTCATTTCTTTTTTCCTGCACCTAAATGGTTTCTACAAACTTCTCCTGTTCGGACACTGCAGAAGAGACTGTACGCTTGCACCATTTTTCGGCATTTGATGGTCTCACCATTTCTTATAACAATAACACTGATAACAAAAGCCTCTACTAAACAGATGAAGTGCCGATTAATGGAAATCTAGATATAATTGCCTAAACTTCAACTGAAATTAGCAACATTTTGCTGATATATTTTCTTTAATGAACACAGGCAATGCGTTAAACATATATTTTGAAAAAAAGAATAAAAATGCATGAAGACAAAAATAAAATAAAATAGAACAAAGCCTTTGTAGAGTTGTTTATCTGTAAGGTGGTGAACATAGGCTATTTATAGGTCAAATGCATAAACACGCATATGACATCTAGTCAATATATTCAGCTCTTCTCATTGTGAGCTTCTTATGAGAATATAATAAGACTCTTTCATTTAATTCTAGATGATTCATATGAGAATATTTATCATATGAAATGAGATCTTTACAGATTTATACACACATATGTATTCAAATAGGGCTGGGCGATTTGGCCTAAAATCAAAATCTCGATTAATTGAACAATTTAACTTCATTACAATTAATGAACGATTATTTTATTTATTTATTTATTTGCCCTCATAGTTCACTGACAAGTTGCTCAGTTGTCTCAGTGTATAAGCTCTCCATGCTCGACATATCGGTGGAATAACGTCACATAAAGGAGTGGGCTCACGTGACTCCACACGTGGTAGTGTTTTTAAAGGGAAAGTAATCAAAATAATCAATCTGGAAAAATTTGATCGATTATAGGTTCTGAATGTCGATTTCGATTACTTTTCGATTAATCGCCCAGCCTTATTCGAATACATATGTGTGTATAAATCTGTAAAGATCTCATTTCATATGAGAAATATTCTCAATCTCTTAATCACTCTCTGATCTCATTTGCCAAGATACAAATTTTTGCAGTTCATGTGCTCATATTTTAGCCACCCAGCCTGAGTATGACTAGGTTGTTGCTAAAACGGTGTGCGACACTCCTAAAGCAAAAGCAGAAAGCTAAGATAATCATATTTTAACATGAAGACAGTTGAGTCTGAACATATGTTATAAGTCTTGATAATCCATATTTAAGCTCTAATATGTGCACTCTGTATCAGACTTTTCTTGTTGCACATTCTTACATCAGAATCGACAAACAGAAAAAAAAACACATGAAATGTAGTCTGACCAGTCAAACCTGGTTGCATGTCCAGAAATTTGAGACCGGCTACAAATGAGGCTTGAATCCAACTGGAAAAAGTCTAATTTCATGTGGTTTCTGCCGTTTGGACTACAGAGAAGCTGTCCTGCTCAAATCAGATATGCCGAGCTGCCTGTCTAAACAAGGCCATAGCCCCTCTCTTTTGACAGTTTGCTAAATGGCCCATTTTTCTTAGTGGGGCGGATGGGGGGTCAGGTTTTCATCACCTAGAGATATCTGCTCAGGCTAACCTCTATTAGCAGTGTAATGGGAGTGCACCATTACAGTTGTATCTCAGTGTTGACTGCTAACAGCTGCAGATGTTATCGTACTGCATGTAAACTGCAGCCTGAATAATCATGGTTTGCATCATTTCCCCAGCCCCCTAACAAAGAGTGAGGTTTTGTAATCAATAACCCTCGAGTGTTTTACCAGCAGTCTCGTTTTTACGTTTCTTCTCTCAATCAGCAGAAATTGCACGACGCGGGCCGTATGCAAAAAGTAGCACTTGACGCTAATCACCTGCTGTCTACTCCAAAACAATCCCTGATGAATATAAAGTATCAATCATATCATTCATTCTTTTCATTAGTTTTTTCTTTTTTTATTCTGTTTTACTCTTTACAATCCTGTTCAACCAAAACAAACTACAATCTCTTTCCTATCTTCTTCCATCCCCTGCCTCCCGCCCCCACCGGTCTGAAACAGAGCTAAGCTAATATACACTGTCCATACATCATTTACATCATTTACTCAGGCTCATTCCATTATTCGCCTGCCGTAGCCTCATTCTTACTCAGCTTACGTTCTTATACATTATTCAATACTTATAGAAAATGAAATGAAGTGTTTCAGGTTAAAGCCCGGGCTGCTAGCTCTGCTAGTGGCGGATAACTCACATTTAGAGAGCAATTAGGCTGTCTGCGTGAAAGATAAGTTGATAGTCAGTAGCGTATGGGCAGATGATCACGTCAAGTCGAGATATTTTACTGACATATCAGTAAATTGAATAGGAATTTGCTGCAATGGAGTTAAAAAAAACAACATAAAGATTAATCAAATTCATGGGCAATACAGGAATGGAAAGATATAAAAGAAATGCAACACAGTCAAGCATGTCTGAAATGTCTACATTTATAGAGGAGAAAAACTACATTGAAGAATGTGTATTAATGTAATGCAACTTTATTTCCAAGCCAAAAAGGAAAACCATTTCTATTAATCCATTCATTATGAAACACAATGTGAAGAGTATCTGGCTTCTATAAATGGTGAAAAAGTATTTATATATATTTGATATATATATATATTATATTTATTATATATATATATATAAAATATGTAATTATATAAATAAAAGAAATATATATATATATAATATAATATGGAATAACCATGAAAAAATGGATGCTTAAGCCAGTTTCCAATATAAGGGCCAGCCTGGAGTAGGCCCAGGTTTAGACTTGCAGGAGCCACATGTTAGAGGACAGGTGTTGTTTAGTGGTTGAATATTGCTGTTTAATAGTAATTCAGAGGACTCTACGCGTGTATTGGTGGTGAAATCCCTCCTCCTCTGCCCCACTGATGTCTCCTACTCCAGTCTCCTCTAATGATGATAAACGACTGGCCCGTTTGGCGGAAATGGCTTTGTGACAAGTCCTCGTTTTTGGGGAAAGAGGGTCGATGGGCCCGCAGTGTAGAACGCCAGAGCAGTGCTCACTTTCAATCTGTGGGGCTATTGATCACTGCGCCCCCAACCTGTTTGTGTTTGTGTGTGTGTGTGCCATCCCTACAGCTGGGACCTGCTACCTCTTGCTGAACCCAACCAAGCATGCCTTTCATTTCACTCGGCTTCCAAAAACCAATTACTGCTGCACTGGACAAACCATCTCATCAGCCCAGAACAGTAAGGAGGGGAGTGGCCTCTGGGGCTACATGAGTATACTATGCAACAATTTGAATTTTTTTAAAATATGAAACGCATCTTGAAATCTTAGATTTCACCTTGATTCAGTTTGATTCCATTCATTTTTTGTACAATTGAGAACAATTTCTAAGCACAGAATACACTAATGTAACTAGAGAAAACTTTTTATGAAACAATTCAATATTTAATCTAAAATTACACCACAATTTTGATTAATTTTCACTCGCTTGTAACACAGTGTATTTAAAATGTGCTTAACTCTACCGTAATTTAGCCCGAAAAATACACCAACCCCTTCATTTAAATTAAGTGGCTGTTAATTTATGAACCAATCTTTTCATTTTACTTTAAAAGTGGTTTTAACGCACGAGTGTGAAATCCCATAATCCTAACATAAGGCATTAATTCAGCAGGTTCTGTTATTTAAGGGTTTATTTAGAAAAAGCAAGAGGAAAATTCACTATTCAGTTTTACCACTTAATCTGTAAATTTTTCCCCTTAATTTTCCTTAATTTCCTGGAAATTAAGTCAAAGTTAAGGTAATTTTAAGGCGTAAAAGGCGGTTTTGTTTTGATATGTAAGTATGACGGAATGAACTATACACAAAGTAAAAAGCACAGATATTAGATTAGAAAACAACAAAATATTTGTTTTTGGCCAAAAATTAAGCATACTCTTTAATTAACATAAGGATTATTAATTATAAACTGATTCAGAATCAGGGCAGTTGAAACACCACCTTCAGGTCAGTGCACTGGTGGGCTGTGAGTGTGTGATATGACCGCTGGGCCTGTGTGTGTGTGATCCTGCACCCTGCTGATGCACTCATGATCACAGCCACTTTGGACACGCCTGTACCGGCCTGTTCTGAGGGACACCGCTGAAGCATATTTACATATCAGGGCTGGGCTTATTAATTAGGCGTCTCCTTTTATCTCACTGATTGCCTGGCACTGTGTCAGAGACCATCTCTGTGTGTGGGTGGCAGCAATCTGTATGCAGGACATAAACTGAAGGAATCTATTTGACATGAATCAGATGAATAGCCGCTGGTACCCTGTGTGGATAAAAGAGAGCTAGAGAGAGAGAGAGCGGCTAGCAGTTTAAGTCTTAGTCACCATTATTGCCAGGGATAAGAAACGCATGATGTAGTTTCATAGTAATTATTTCTCACTCATAGCTCAACAGTTGAGAAACACTGACGAAAGTGCAGGTTCTAAACTTTCAGTCGATGCCATGTGTTTGTAAATAGAAGCAGAGATAAAGTTATAGTTGCGTATGCAGTTGTGGTAAATCAAATATAAATGTAATTCGGTGGACCTCTAGTCATGGGACCTAACTGTCCTACACAAATACAGATAGTGGATCTGTCAATTTTGAAATTTCCTTAGAAAAATGGAAAATTCTACATACTTTAGTATATAATTATACATGTAGTGCCCTCAACTTGCGAAGATTATTTAAAGGACAGACGCATTTTAAATAGATTTGTTTAAAGCCTGTTTTAAAGATTGTTTCAAGTTTATTTATTTAATCATAGTCTTCACTCCACACTGAAGACTTTGTTGTGCATGCTTTATAAGCAAAAAAGGGCCCCAATAATGGAGAGTATAGCAGAGCCCCTCACCATCCAGAGGTGGCTGTCCAGCTCAGGAATTTGCTCCAGCTGCCTGGTGATTTCTGATGCAAGTTTGAGATAATAAGAGAAGTCAGGCAGTTGGAATGAAATACTGGGAACTTTCTGAACCTGAATTTTCTACTTGTCACACAACTGGGCTGCATACTGAGCCTATTCTTTTTTGCTTACAAGCCTGTCCAGAACATAAACTGTGTGAGTGTGTGTGTGTGTGTGTGTGTGTGTGTGTGTGTGTGTGTGTGTGTGTCCTGACCCCCTGTCCTGTCTGCCAAGTCTGACTTTTTCCGGCATGACAGGCCAAACAAATTATCTTATTACCAAGGCTATAACCTTGCCTTCCCACTTTTCCTGCTCACTCTGTTTATTCATGCGAGGAAAAGTGCCTAAGGTTTCTATATATGTGTGTGTGTGTGTGTGTGCATGTATGAGAGTGAGATTGAGTGTGTGTGTGTGTGTGTGGGGTGTGTGTGTGTGTGTGTGTGTGTGTGTTTGCAGTTTGCATATATGTAAGACTGGATTCCCATGTTATTCCAGTGTGTGTTTGTATGATGGTGTAAATCAGATGAAGATGAATGGAGATAGTGGGCTGAGCTCCTGTTGCTGGTGCAGTTGTGCAGTTGTGCATGCATGCGTGTGTGTGTATGTGTGTGTGTGGAGGTGAGAGCTGATGTATTCGTTTATGGGGAGTGTGTGGGTTAACTGGATGAAGATTTATTCCTGGCTCACCTTGCCTCTCTCCCTCTCTGCTGATAGATAAATAAATGGAAATTGGGGCATTTATCACTGCCAGGACGTCCCACCTGGAGCAGGGCGAACATGCCGAGACCCTCATATCAACACACGCCTGTGGACCATACGCAGATGTTTGTGTGTGTGTGTGTGTATGTAACAGCATGTGTGGTGTGTGTGTGCATTCACGTTTATGTAAGTTGCTTCTTATCCAGAGTGACCTAAAATTTGAAATACCTTAAAAATATATTTTTAATTGTGTTACTGATGTAGGAAAATGTAACAAGAGTTGTAGGAATGTAGGCGTTGCCCAAGGTCTCTTATTGGATTTGCCTAGTGTATCCTTCTAGGGTCAACCGCCCTGCAGAGGATGCCACTACTCTACACCTAGCATGTGTGACTAGGGGTGTGTGTGTGTGTGTGTGTGTGTGTGTGTGTGTGTGTGTGTGCATGAGCATTTGTTTAGTGTACGCACGGCTGATTTTTACACACAGGACGAGTTTAATGGTGCTGTGTGTTATAACCTTAATGTCCACTGCTCTGAAGGTGAAAGACTTGTTTTTCCAAGTTTAATTGCCTACAGGATGGTTTTGTGTGTGTGTGTGTGTGTGTGTGTGTGTGTGTGTGTGTGAGAGAGAGAGAGAGAGTGTGTGATTTGAATCTCAGACCCCCTGGGAGATTCCATACCTATCAATTCAATGCTAAATTACTAGCAGCAGTGATAAAAGGCTCTACTCTCGGGCCCTGTAACTAGTCGCTAAGCAGCACAGGGCTTCAAAGTGAGCTGAATATCTAATAGATGTTTTATTTGGATGAGGTAGAAATTTTCCCTCACCGCAGAAAGAGCGAGTAGGCATTTGATAAGGACTGTTTTGTCATGCTTAAGATGCAGCAGTGTTAGTCTTTTACAGTGTCTGGGGGAAACCTCGCCCTGTACTTAAGTCGTCCCACCAAAAAACTCCAGCTTCCACACTCATGTTCAGTTGCAATCAAAAGCTCCAGCAGGGAAGGGGGCAGGAAAGGCATCCATGTGTGCTTGAAGGTGGATGGTGAATTATTCTCCATTTTCTGCCATCAGAAGTAATGCATTGCAAGTCTAAATCCATCTTGTTCCACTGCCGCTGAAGCTTTTGGTCAGTCTTGTGCTTCACAGCCCATGGAAACGGCACTTTCTTGAAAACTCACACTGCTTTTCTTCTCTCTGCATTATGAGACTGCCTGGAACGTTTGGGGATACCTAGGTCTTCAAAACATTAGTGTGCTTTCTTGCCAAACCTGTAAACCTAATGGAACAAATTCTTATCCTATTGGTGTGATGTTAGCTAGGGGCTGCATAACTGTTCCCTTTTGCTTGTCAACTAGTCAACATCATCCCAATGTGTTTATTTTGGGAGCTTGCGGCTAACAGCAGATGGAATTTGAGGTCTGAAATTTTCAGTGCAACTAGGTTTTAGTTTCAACCTCATGCACTCACAAAAGAAAATATCTCTGCTTCTCATGAAGACCTTGCTCTAGGTATCTGCCCTCTTGGCTGGTGGAAGACAGGTGATGTTTATGAAGCTATTTGCTGGTAGCAAGCAGTTTAATCCTTAAACACATTTTCAGTCTTCAGCTCTTAATCACTGAAACATTTACACCCTACCATCTTAAGAAGTTATTTCATTTGATGCAGCAAACACTAAAGCAGTAGACACAGTACTAAATGTTCTGTAATTTGGGCATTTTGCATGTCAGACAACCAGCCCTGTCCTTTCTGAGACAAAGTTTTCAAAGCTCTTTTTGTCCCATGAGGCTGTATTTCATAGCAGTGGATCTGGTTTCATCCTATACTGTGGTCGAATTTCTTGCCTCCTGTTCACTGCAGTTTTTACCACCGCTGTAATTCTAGAAAACTTCTGACCACAGGATGCACTAGAGCAGGGGTGTCGAACTCCAGTCCTAGGGGGTCGTGATCCAGCACG
>JBBPDH010000034.1:4357994-4368211 GCA_037974565.1 Clupeocharax schoutedeni | reverse complement strand
TCTCATAAGCACAAAACATGATAGACTGAATTTACACACCAAACATCTACCATCACAAGGGCAAGAGTGTGAATTTGCTTTGATTTCTTTAAGCTAACAATAACCCTGCAGTTCTTTCTGTGATAATAACTTACACCTAAAAAGATCAGATGTGTTTGGTGTTGTACAGCAACAGTGTATCTAATGTATCTACAGTCTGTGGAGTTGCACTGACCGGGTGATGGATGGGGAAGGTATTTTAAATTGGAAGTCTGTGCTGGCACACGGTCCAGAATCTGTACGGTTCACCTCTCAGCACTCGGCCAATCTACCTCCCAGAGGAAAACACTATGAATCATGTGTGGGAATGTTTTTACAGTAAACAGAAGCTCGTAAAACAAGCAAGGGAAAACTCTGTGCAAATCCTTGTGTGCGTATACATGCATGTAGGCTGCACTCAAGGCTTTGCTCTCGCCCTATGCCCTAGTATAATTTTTATTATACATGTACTGCTATATGTCAAAGCTTTTCTGGCTGTCAATCATAAGTTTTATGTGATTGGTTTATGTGATTTGCGTGGCCTGGGTTAAACAGTGTTCTCCACTCTGCCCTCTTTCACTGAACCCCCACATTTCACACTGAATATTATCAACTTTATTCAGAATTAAATGGAAAAAAATGAACGATTCCTGTGGGACTGGGTCAGTTATGGTAGCTTATCCTCTCCTCTCCACTTTCTGTCTTCCATTCTGCTTTGCTGTCTCCTCTAAAGGCCACAGTGCTGGCACACATGCATTCCACAGTCCAGCCCTCCTGGGTTTTTGCTCTTTGCCACATTTTAGGTCTGGTTGCTCTATACGTTCCATAAGCCTGATGTCATGATACAAATGAGGTCATTTTTATCCTAACTACGCTAGTGCGGCCTAGACAAGGGTGGGCTCCCTGTTTGTCTTGGTTCATGTCTGTGTTTCTTCCTCGTGTTCTTAGGAAGTTTCTGCTGACACTGCTGTCCTCAGTGATGCTCACTAGGGAGCTGGTCTTGCATTTGCAGCATTAGGGTACTTTTTTAAACGGAATTTAATGGAATAGAATCAAATCAAACCAAACAGAATTAGAATCTGGACTGAACTGAATAGAGTAGATCTGAACTGAGTTGGAATGAATTGAACAGAAGTGAACTGAACTAAACTGGACTGGACTGAACTGAACTGAACGCCACACCAGTAGTTTATCAACAAGCTTTTACTCCTTAACCTTACGTGACCTTTGCAAAATCCATTAAATGAAATATTTAAGTGGAAAATCAGAAAAACTGATTTCGTTTTTAAAATCTGAATTTAAATGTACAGCTTTAAACTGATCCATTTCTTTCTAATCTCTCCGTCTCACTCTCTCTCTGCATGCTGGGTAGATTGCAGTGGTGTGTAGTGGACAGATGAAAGGGGATGTTACACAACCCTTTTTGTGCTCTTTAATGTCTCCCTCTGAGTCTGAGCGGTCGACGAGGATTGAAGTGAGAAGTTTCTCTGGTGAGCTGAGCTGCGAATCACCCACAACCTCATCTTCTCTCTCTCTCTCTCTCTCTCTCTTTCTCTCTCTCTCTCTCTCTCTCTCTCTCTCTTTCTCTCTCTCTCTCTCTCTTTCTCTCTCTCTCTCTCTCTCTCTCTCTCTCTCTCTCTCTCTCTCTTATGCGAAGTTTGAACACAAATCCCACTTTTGTTAAGTTTCTAAGTGAAAAGTGGAAATTAATTAGCACATACTACACAGTGAAGAAACTTAAATGGCAGTGTGTGTGTTGTGAACGTTAAAAAACATGTGATCAGGTGTGTCTAATGATCCGGTACAATGAGAAAAAAAATGTATACCCTTTAGTTAGTGACATATTCATGGTTTGATTCAATTACATACACACATACAAGCAGTGGATATGCAGTATTGTGTAAATACAGTGAGCACACATAATCGTACAGTGACCACGTTCACAGGTGGTAGAGAGCGTGTGTACATGTTTGCATGTGCATGTCAACAGCTCAGAGCTGGAGCGCCGAAAGCCAGCCGACTCCCAGAGAGACGGCGAATCACACACGCTGCCAAAACTAAAGCTGTGCCACTTTGCCAGATTCTCCACAGGTCCTCGCTCTCACTGTGTGTGTGCTGCGTAGTAACAGGCTCTCACAGCGTCGGGCTGAATTTTCAGGAGCGACGCTGCATGTGTTCACCCGGGGAGTGTTTTCCAACTTGGATCTTTGGTAATTTATCTGTGCAGATGAAAATAGCAATGCAAAAGAACCCAGCGGAAGCTCCCTGCAGCAATTCCAGCTGGGCCTTAGAGGAAAAAATACAGGGGCTTGGTTTTGATCACACATTTATGCATGTATGCCTCTGTGTTTGCATGCTTACAATTTCTTCTCTGTGTGTAATTGACAGCACTCATGGCACGGCCAGGCTGTGCGTTGTTTGTAGATGTTGCTGCACACAGCTGTTCTGTGATTTACTGTGATTGATCATTACTCATACCATTTCACCCATTTGCAGAAATACTTTAAAGTGTATTTGGCCATAGTGCTCATTTTGGCAAGCTTAGTACCTCTGTCTAGAAAAACCGTCCCCCTCCACAGTCGATTACTCCCTCTACGCCCAGCAAAATTTTTCAACATACCAGTTCTGTAACAAACTCTGTTCTGATGAGCCCTTATAAATTAAACGCTCCTTATATCTTTAGGGTAAATGGGTAGAGCTGAAACTGTTTAATAGGCAGAGATGTGTATGTAAATGCATTCTTTTTTGTGACATCACAAAACACTAAATTCAGTTTTTGCATTTGTTGGATTTGTTTTGAGTGTTGTTCACAGCAATATTACATGACATTGTAATTGTTAATCATATCATTATGAGTATGATGTGTTGAGCCAGTCGCTGATACAGACAGGCTCGATCAGTGTGTGAAGTGTGAAGAGCTTGAATGACCCTAATGCTCCTGCTTCCACACCTTCATATGTTTATATCATGTGTTTGTGTGATTTTCTTGAAGTGCTGTTGTGATTTTGTGTGTGTGTGTGTCTGTGTGTATTACAAGTGGGTAGCAGCTGCATCTCCTGAAGCAGCACCTTCCACCCCCTCCACTCGACACCCCATGGAGATCTGAGCTCCATATTGAAGGAGTCGGACTGAGCAGAGGCCAAAGGGGAGAGACAGGGAGGGCTACTCCAGGGACAGAGGGAGGGAGCAGAAATTGGATATGGTTTATGGGCATTTTTTTATTTTTAATGTAAATATGAGAAGGGAGGAGGAAAAAAAAGCTTGCAGGAAGGATCTTGTGCTGTTCAGACACAACGCACAAGGTCAGCACGAGCCAAGGCAACAAACACACCAAAGCCTTGGAGCAGTGGAAGCTCGCGGCCGGCTGGGGAATTAGCGGGATATCCAGCTAATGCAGGCTGACCTGGCATGCCTCTCGCTCTCTCTCTCTCTCTCTTTCTCTTTCTCTTTCTCTCTTTCTCTCTCTCTTTCTTTTTCTCTCTTTCGTTCTTTCTTTCTCTCTTTCTCTCTCTCTTTCTTTGGAAAAGTATGAGTGTAAAAATGCATCTGAATGTGGTGGGGGTCTGAACTCTGTGGGGGTTCTTTTTGGCCAAAATGAAAATCATGGCTATCAAATGTAAAAAAAGCATAGATTGGTCTACTAGTTTGGTTTGTTTTTCCAGTCCTCTGGTAAAGTACACAGAAAGGAAAGTTGAAAGTAGTCAAATCGAATCAAGAAGAATTTTACAGTGCATTGATTTGTGTCCTAAAGGATTGTGAAACTGATCAGATTGATTTATTGAATTTGGGGGAATGAAAGATTCATTAAGCATAGAGTCATTTCCAAAAGGAACTGTAATAGAACTAAATCGGGGTCAAATCTGAGGTTTTATGATTAATTAAAATCCTAAAAATTGTGAAATCAATCTAATCAAATTGTAATTCAAGGTCTTGTGATTCAGTGAATGGTTTTCTTAAGGATTTGACGCTTGTCCAATCAAATTGTGGTGAAATTTGACGTTTAATGCACTGAATCGTTTTCTAAGGAATCATAATCTAGCTGAGTTGTGGTGAAGTCGGAGAATCCTACCCCTGTGGAAAAGGTGCTGTGGTGGAGGCAGGATCGAGCACATGGCGCCGCTGCTGCGTAGGCATTCTCTCCATTCATCAGTGTGGTTCAGTTCCACATCTGCCAAGCAAAAAAAAGAAAAACCTCATCGGGCACATCGCGGTCCGCCCAAACCAGTCCCGGACGGCCGCCGTGGAGAGTGAGCCCACACACCAGTTTTGTATTTATGCAATCATTTGCTGATCCAGACCATTTTTATGCATGCCAAATAAATAAACCATGCAGGGGGGAAAAAGGACATAACAAACCATGTATATTAATGTCCAGCTAATAGTCTTACCACACTGCACACATATTAATGCCTGCTGTAGCTCCTCTGTAGGCTTCATTTATAGAGTGTCACTCACCGCAGACCGAAAAATTGCATGTTTTACTGCCAAGTTCATGTAGGCGTAGCACGGCAGTGGAAATGTGCTTGCCTTGTTATTTATCCTTCTGTTTTGTACCTGTGTTCGCTTTTCACAAAAGCGTTTTGTCACAAAAGCAAATGGAAAAGTTGTAAAAGTCGAGCAGGAACTTCGGTTTTGTGTGAATGCTTTAGCTCCCCCCCGTATTTATAGAATTTGGTAGTGGCTCTGATGTGTGGTGGTTCAGTGGCTGAACCAGAGCCCTGGGCCTAATGGTGTGGCAGAGAAGTGGCTGTTTGTTTGAACTCCAGCTGGAGCCCATTGCAGCATGTCTGTCCAGGCTGGTGGGAGGTGAGCCAGGCTAAAGAACGAGCGTGTGCGCATATTTCTTGGTTGTCATTGTTACTATTTTTATTAGTATTATTATATTAGCTCTATGTGTTCCTGCATGCTTTTGTGCTCCATACACCAGGCCCCAACACTGTATCTCCTCGCCTCCAGACAAAGTGCTGCCTCTCTGTGGCCCTCTGTAAACCCTCTACAGTGACTCAATCAAAGACTCTGTGTTTATTTAAACTGGGAGGTGCCAAGCGCTGTCATGAAAGTGCACTGAGCGAGAGAGTGAGCGAGCAAATGAGTGAGGAAGTGAGTGAGTGAGCGAGCGAGCCTGACGAGTAGAGCTCCTCTGGAGAAAACAAACACACACTCGTCAATGCCCTCTCTGTGAGAGCTAAAGGGTCCTGGCGTGCTCAGGAGACAGACCGGGCCCTTGTTGGGCCAGAAGAGCAGAACAAGAGAGAGAGAGAGAGAGAGAATGTGAATGAGTGTGCTTGGGATGTTGGAGTGGAACACAGTAGCAGTCCCACTTGTAAGAGGCTGTGAATTGGGTGCTGGCTGATGCTTGCAGGCTCTATTCCAGATTGGCAACACCAGCCATAGTGCAGTAGTGATGGGTATCATTACACTAACTTTACACGGTGAAATTTTCCTGATCAACTTTAATTGCTTGAAAATGACATAGACATAAGTCATATCTCATAGGTGATATTGTACTGAAAATCTACCACATAATGATGTCAATCCACTTATTATTGGCAACCACTTAGCTTAACAGAACCGGTTCAGTGTTTCCCAATCACTGCGCGGGCCGCCCAACTATATGTATTCTGCTGTAGTTCTAATCAGTAAACTTGAATTGACCGCCATCCCAACAGAGTGATTACATCTCCAACCCCCCTTTCCCTTTGTTCTGCTGCCACAAGTATATTTCAGACTGTGGGAAATACTGCAGTTGGATGAACCTGCATAACATAACAGAAAAAATAATTTTATTTCCAACAGTACAGGCCAGTCTTTGCAACATCAAGCAATGTGCTTTTTTAAACTTTTCCCATTTTTTCATGCAATAGTCTGAAATCTATCAACCCCTAATATAAAACGTAGGTCCAATCATGTTTGGACAAAAATTTCAATCCCTCATTTGGGGGCATCGTTACCCAGACACCCCTTTACCTAGCCCCCGGAGTACTAATTGGCAGCGTGACCGATGGCATGATGCCTTCACCAACTGGTATGGCATGGTTCAGAGCAGCGCTGCCATCTGCTTCTGGGACTGTGGGCACGGCATGCGAAGATGACCGTGTTTACCATGCTGGAGAAACTGCTGTGTGTGTGTGTGTGTGTGTGTGTGTGTAGAAGCTCGCTGACAATGGACTCTCATGCCTCGAAAACCACATTGCTCCGTTCCTCTCCGTTCCTCTAAAGCCATTCATTCTCCTTTGTTCACCATTTAATCATCGCCATTAAAATGTTTATGAATACAGTAATTCATGCTGTTCTGGAGCAAAGCATGAAGCAGAGGTATCATGAGTGATTTCATTTAAGATCACAGACCCTAACAGAGGTGGAAATGTACACCGAATTACAAATTTATGAGCCGGCTGATAACTCCCAGTACAGGACATAAAGTGTAATTTTACTGGGAGAGACAGAAAAGAGACAGAGAGAGAGAGAGAGCATTAGTTGGCACTTGAGATAAAGCCATTTATTCTTCTAAGCCAACCCTGCAGCCCATCTCTGTCCACAGTGTAGCAGGCATGCCTGCGGTGTGGATAGTGTCTTCTGGGATGCATTTCTTCTATTCTCTTAATATCAGGCTGCATTTATTTCACTGCAAAGCCAAGATCATGTTCAGGCAGATGTTATCTACACTCATTGGCCGCTTTGTTAGGTACACCTTCTTCATAGCCCCACTGATGATCGAGCCAATAACAGAAGAAAAAGGATTTTGCCTCCATAAGCTGAAAACAAGCATCTAGTGTGAATTCCCCTGCACCAGCAGCACAGCACAGCATGCAGTGCTCATAGTACACGCTTCCAGACTGCCGTTTTTGTGAATGAAAATGCTCCAGGAGTGCTCATAATGAGTGGTACTCACGAGAAGAGAAACAAAACAGACTTCCCTTTGTCATTTTGTTCTTAAATATCACATCATATCTCTAGGGCTTCAAGATTTTGTCGACAAAGTCTACAATGATTTTTTTTAAATAGCTTTTTTATTTTCAGTAGCAAAACTGTATGACTTTGCTATTGTTTCTTTTGTAATAACAAAAGAAATTATTTGGTAGATGAAGGTAGATGAAGCACAGAAGGCAAAATGGTTTGATTATTCAAATAACGTAATGGTTTATAGTGGACTATAAGAACAGAGAACTATATACGGCTATTTTGTGAATATAACATGTCTCAGGCTGTAGAGCATTGTCATCGTTTTCTTTTAACATTGCCATGTGTGCACAAGAAAGTCTAGGACTTTGAAGAGTTGGTCTAATGTAGTTGGCCAGAGGTGGTGTGCATGCGTGTGTGCACGCGTGCGTGTGGTGTGTATGTGTGTGTGTGTGTGTGTGTATGTGTGATGGGAGGTGGGTTGATGGGATTAAGCCGTGCTGTGCGTGCTTGCTCACTGGGCTGAAGGCTGACTGCAGCTTTGGGCCAGAGACACCGCTCCGGCTGTGTGTGTGTGTTTGGCGGATTAGATCTGATTCTGCTCAGGATGTTCCTCCAGCAGGCTGAGGGGAAGAAGTCTGACACTGTGGAGCTTGGGGGCTTTGAAGTGGGCTGTGAGAGAGAGAGAGAGAGAGAGAGAGAGAGAGAGAGAGAGAGAGAGAGAGAGAATACTAGAGAGACAGAAGAAGAGAGGTTTGAGATGCAGTGAGCTGAACTATTCCATACAGCCTAAATATGGAGTCTTAGCTTTTTGGTACCTATACTCACACAAATGAACTTATAAAACTAGGACATTGGCCCTTTAACAGATGTTTAAATGTTTTTTTTCTTCCAGGTAAACAACATTAAGAGAAACCACAGGAGGATGGTAGAGGGTGGAGCATATGTGTTAATGTAAAGGTCGAATCTGAGGGGTGTTTCACGTGTGGGTGTGTAAGAGAGAGAGAGAAAGGTTTCAGATGGTTATGATTGCACAATAACATTAGGCTCAGCCTAGCCTCATCCGTACAGGCTGTGATAATTAGCAGTAACTGGAGCTGGGCGGCCATGCCTGATGCTCGTTTCGGGGGGGGGGCTGGGTCGGACAGAGTTTGTGGGGTTTGGGGGGAAAAGCTAGCCAGCTGTTTCTCATCAGCCACTAGTCACATGCTGCCCAAACTGACAAGGAGACAGTTCCACTCCCATTTCCATTATTTTTCCCCCCTCAGAGCGGCGGATTTACAGACAACGAGACGAAAAGAGGAGACAGAAATGCTTCCAATTACGGGGTCATCCCAATTTGTTCACTCATGTCAGCCCGGATCATCAGAACACATTTCTCTCTCTCTCTCTGCCTCTGTTTTGTTCTCTTGTTCTCTCTCTCTTTCTCTGGAGGGTGTATATGTATTGAAGCTGGAACATGTGGGAATGATTACAGTGCTGGATTTTCTCATTGTTTAAGCCTGTTCTGTATTGCTCTCTCTCTCTCTCTCTCTCTCTCTCTCTCGCTCTCTCTCTCTCTCTCTCTCTCTCTCTTTCCTGGCTCTCTCCTTTCTAATCCCTGCTCCCTATTTATGACCAGTAATGCTTGGCAGCCATCGTTGGCGCATGGGTCGCCAAATTAGTGCAATTTACTCGCTTCATCAGGACCGGGAGTTAGTTGAGCACCACATAGGGTAAAAGGGAGCTTACACACACTCTCTCTCTCTCTCTCTCTCTCTCTCTCTCTCTCTTTCTTTCTCTCTCTTTCTGTCACACTCACACACTGTGTGTTTCTTGTTTTTCTGCCTGTACCATTCTCTCTCTAACTGAAGCTCAAGTTTGGCTGTGCTTTATTGGCTTAACTGGTGATTTTTTCCAAAGCAATCAACAGAAACAGACCAAAAAATACAGAATTTGAGGTAGAATAATAGAAAACAAGTTATTTACATGGTTATCAGTCATCACCAGAAGTCTTCCAACCTTTTCTGCTTCTCTGTTCATCATTTTTTCTTGTGCATGGGCATCGCCTTGATACCATGTGCAGGGGAGAACAGCCTGATTACACCATCACAAATGGGCCATTCGCACTGTGTAAATAACACAAGGCATCTATTGGCTAATTTGCTCCTCTTCTCATGACACCTGCCCAGACTGCATAGAGGAAAGCAGCAGGAAAGAGACAATGACATAGAATCTCCTCTATGGTCTAGTTCCACTGACCAGAAACACCACAGCTGTCCTGCGCTGCTGGAAAAAAGCTGACACGCACTCTCCACTTGGGCCTAGCAATTCAAAACATATGCACTGAATTTGCCTTTGTTCAAATGGCAGTTCAGTAGAATATCTGCAGTGCCAGCAATTAGTGTTGAACCAAAGATAATAACTGAACTCTACATACTTACACCAGAAATACATTATTAATTGGTCACAGATTGATAAAATGCAAGCAAAACATCCTATTCAGCATAATGAGAAACTGTACCGCAGTTTTTTGTCAACATGTATTTTACTAGAGTGAGGTAAGTTTTTGTCGTGCAGTTGAATTAATGTAAGCATGATGGCAACCTTTCCACTAAACCCTAAACCTGTGTAGGTTTGATTAACATGCTCAATAGCACAGTATCTCAAACTGGCAACAGATAGACAGTACATTTAAAGCACTTTATTCATGGGGAACCTGAGAGCACATTTGAATCAAACACATTCAGAGCACTGTTATTTTCAGTGTGGCGACATGTTTTCTAAAGCTGTGATTCTATGTTTTTCCAGAAAACCCTTATTTTTTGTTTCGCTGTCCCTTCAACCCTATGTGGTAGAGTGGCTGGCCCTCATTAATGTCAGGGGCATTAGGGGCAGGCAAGGATACCTGCTCTAATTTGACATGTGTCTCCAATATGGCCTCAGTGAGGAGAAATCTGTGGTGGTGAAACAAAGAAGGGAGCCCATGACACATCTCATTTAATGCCAGTCTCATGGAAGAAAGCTCTGACTGACGGTTGGAGGGAGGGGGCAGGCAGTGTGGCAGTGTGGACTGGGGTGCCCCATGTTCTGAGCTGCCTTATATTGTGAGCTGAGTGTTTGTCCAGCTGTGCAAATGAAGTGTCCACAAGACCAAAAATGTACATGCCATTAACGTCATATAAGACGTCTTCGCTAAAGATGGAAAAATTGGGTGTTATAATGGTCTTCATATGGGCGCTTTGTTTTTCACATTTCAGTTTCTTTTCCTTCTTCCTCTCTCTCTCTCTCTCTCTCTCTCACTCACTCTCTCTCTCTCT
>JBBPDH010000034.1:4338424-4357894 GCA_037974565.1 Clupeocharax schoutedeni | reverse complement strand
TTGAATTTCGATTAAATAAAGCTTGAAACATTGGGGTGTTCTAAAACTTTTGACCGGTAGTGTATATATATATATAAATTTTTATACAAGCTTTTTTTATATTTATACATATATATATATATATATATATATAAAGCTTGCTTATGTGGTATAAAAATGGTAAGAGCAGATTTTATTTTTAGAGTACAGAAAGGGTTGGGGAGATTGTATATGTTAGATTAATTACTATGCCTTTCAAACTAAAGGCATTTAGTAAAATTCTCTTTGGAAATTGTTTGCAAGCCTTAATTTTATCTGAATCATCTGAAATTGTCTGTTAGGCCAAACCCACAGTGATGGTATACAAATACAGATTCAGACTCTATTGTCGTGTAGCATCACAGCAACGGTTTTATTTGCACAGGGAACAAACTTGCGGGCTTTTGATTTGAATGCATGAAGTCCTTTGGATGATGAATTGGACAGAATTGCTGAGCAGCAGTGGGCAAGATCAGACTGGCATATAACTGAGGAAGAGACAAATGTGTAGTGTGCGATGCAAATGCATTCATTGGAGTTTACTGTGCAGATCAATGCAGAGAGATGTTCAAACACACACCTAAACACCTACATACACACTTCTGCTCAGTCAGTCTGATAACAAGCTTCTGGATCGAGATGTAACCCAAAAAATCACTGAAGTGTTCCCAAGAGGCATTTGTTTTTACCTAAGACACTCACATATATTCGTTTTAAGCACCTTTTTGTGCAAATCTGCAATTTTCACTTTGTGTTTTAAGCGTAAAATACAGCCCATCTGCTGATGTTTTTGTGGAAGGATTCACTGGCAGCCTGCCTGGTCAATGACAGCACAATATTTCACATTCTGAGTGTGTAAGTGCATGTAAACTTAAATATCACTCTGTACAGTCAAGTCCAAATCTTTGGAGCCGACTCACAAATCCCAAATACCTCTAATCAGATAACAAGTATCATCATTAACTCCCACCTCTAGGTCTCCACAAATGAATATTGCACAACAGATTACAGACCAGTCATTACGTCTTGTAAGTTGTTCCCACAAATAAGTTTGACGCTTAGTTTAGTGCTTCATGTTCAGAGACAATCTTTCTACCCTCTGAATATAATGTGGGCATGAGCTGTTTATAATTGGTTTCAATCCGTTTTTAATGTTTTTCTTACTGCAGCAATCGACTTCGGTCCATTTTCTAGATGACCATGGTTGAATCTGAAGTGCTTCCCTAATCCCTATAAAGTGAGAGTATGGCTTTTACACTGAAATTATGCATTAGACGTCCAACAGGGAGACATGCCGCAGAATGCTGCAGCCCTAATGTATCTCTTCCACATTTAATGCATTTGGATTCAGATTTGGATGCTGTTGCCATCATTTCATGACTAATGCAGCAGCCTAACGTCTATGCAACTCAAACCAACACAACGGATATAATCTTTGTACGAGTTTTTCATCTGTAGGTCGTGCAGACCTCTGCGCTGAAGGGGAGCGATGCCGTGTCGTGTAATGCAGTATAATGTAGTGTGATGTACTGCAGGCTGCTGCAGTGTAATCTAATGCTGCGTAATGCAATCTGCTCCATGGTCCAGGAGGACAGCACCAGCAGGCACTGGCTACAGCGCGGACGAGGCGCGGGATTTATGACAGCAGCCTCTCCTGAGACCACGGCTACACATTCCCACTGTTGGGAATATGATTATTGACTCTTCAGCTCAGTGATTTAATGAAAGGGGCCGAAATGAAATTACCTTTTTCATCGCGTTCCCCCTGCAGGAGCTTCGGCCGTGGCCTCCCTCTGCGACGTGATGTATAATTCAATGAATTATGTGCAGCAGATACCTGTAGATGTCAGCATTAGGTAGCGTTGGTGTTTGAATAGCCTTTCAGAAACATGCACCAACATTTTGATCTGTCTGAATGCCATACAGAATGGGCCTACTTGAAATCGAAGGCTTGATATCTAAATGCGATTCCACTAAGGTTTTCTTCAATACCTCATGAGTAGAAATTTGCTTTTAAAGCTGACCACAGCACAGCCGGCTGTCACTCAAATGGGCGTATGAGACACTGTGGTCTAAACAGAATGTGGAAAAATGCAAAAAATCTTCCATTGGGTTGTCTCTGACTGATCAGCCTTTCTTGGTGCTGTTCTCGCTCTGCGATGTATCGACTGCTTTTGACTAATAGCCGTTAAGGCCTTTGAAGATGCGTCTGAGTGCCTTAATGGCTATTGCGTCTCTCGGCTTGAGTATTTGATGAGCAAACAGGCAGGGAAGCGTTCTCTAACGAGCTGGGTGTTTTGTCTCTAGATGCTTCAAACAGAGTTGCTAGCAGGGCTGAAATCTGATTGTTATGTAAATATTTACCTGAGCATGTGTGGCAGGGAGCAGCCTGAGATAGGAGGAGCAGACAAGGAAAGGGTAGAGGAGGAGTTAAAGGTGAATTTCACCATTTTTTTTCAATCTACATACTCAAGGTTAATATGTAAACAAGCTCATGTAGAATGGTTTGGTATGAAGTCAGAATTGTTCACAGTCATTTAATAGAACCAGACATCTGAAGAGCTTATCACCATTGAAAGCTGCCTCACAGAAAGCAATTATATGAAATTCTTACAAATACAATATCTGATGGCTGAGACACTGTCCGAATTAACCTTTGAAACAGTTATGACTTTAAACTATTTGTTAAAATCAATTAATGTTGGAGATGTGTGGGGGTGTAGGAAAATGAATTCCCATTTTTACAGATTTACCATTATTTTAGCATTATCAGCACTATATATTAGACTGGCTACAAAGTAAATTATACAGTATATATTGCATTATATATTGGCAAGTCAACTAATTCAGTAAAGTGGCCATTAATACATAAAGTCAAAGAAATTATATACATATGATGAAGTACTTAAGCAGAAGTAGTAAAATAAAAAAAAACAGAATTACTCAAGCCTTTTCTAGGACCCTAAATGAGAGAGACCACCTGTATGGTATTAATCAGTTCATGGGATAACGGTGCTTGCTTTTAATCTCCTGATTAGTGTAACTGATTAATCCTAATATAACAGTTATACTTGAGTCTTTTCCAATGTAGTGAGCAAAGAAGATCACAGATGTAACCCCTTTCACTGGACGGATGGCAACCATAACTAGATTATAGTCTGAGGTTATGCAACAGCTCTATGATATTTAACTTTCCTTAGGATAACAGTGTTTATTTAACCTCTGAGAGAGTCGGTGGAACTGCTGGATACTGTTTCTCGTCAGCCAAATCTATTCAAAATAAAACAGAGTAAAACAAAACCTCTAAGATATTAATCAGTTCTCAGGATTGCAGTCCTAGCATTTAATCTCTGAGGGGGTTGAGCAAACATCTCAGCTGTTGAATTATAAAGAATTTTTGAAGCATTTATAAGGCCTGTAAAATAAATATTTGGTTTACATCTCTAGTTTTGCACTGAAGTCACAAGGATAGTGTAGTAACACGTATTAGAATGCAAACTTAATCATTTTTACTTGACTTTTAAACTTATCTATGTGTTTTCTGACTTGTGGCATACTGCTGTGTGTAAAAAGAACATCTAGACAACTTAGTGTCCATTTTTATAGTTGAAAGTATGTCATGAAGTGACAGAAACCACATTAGCAAGTCTATAAAGGTCACTTATCAAGTCAGAACAGCTCCATGGTGATTTAATGCTTGCAGTTAATTGGTTAGATGACTTGTTAGGTACAATAACCATATAGCTCTCCTGTGAAACTAGCGACACGTCTGGCAAATACATCTTGGCTAATTGCCCACTTTTGGGGTAGCTCAGATTTTTCACTCAGTTATTCCTTTTAGGCAATGGGGAGGGAAGATGCGGCCATGGGGACATGAGCTCCCTCTCCACACATCTTCGTACTCCCTGGGGTCTTCAGTGCTTCAATCTAATCTTCTCACTGCCCAGCTGATGTGATTGACCTCTCACAGGCACTTAGTTTGCTGTCGAGTGATGAGTCCAGCAGTGACTCTCGTGCTCTCTCCGTGATGAAAGAGTAGTCAAGTGTGACAGAAAAAAAAACTCACCCATCAGTCTGGTCCAAGTGATTGGGTGTGATCCTGACTCCTTTTGTTCCGCTTCACCTTTGGACTGGACGACAAACCAATTCCTTGAAGACTCATGTGTGTGCTGAACAATGAAGCCACCTCTAAACCATTCTCTAGTTTTTTTGTAAATGAAAAGATATCTGCTTACTAAGCCAGTGCCATAGAATAGTTTATCTATACATTTAATATGAATGGATATAAACTTCCAGTGCTTGGTCGCCCATCAGCCTAGCTCTAGGGCAAAACTAAAGCAACAAACTTCAGATATCAAACATGTCTATCGATGTCAAATATCAGTGACCCTTGGGAAAAGGGGCAAATGGTGTGAATTATCCCTTTAACACATCTTTCTTTCTGTCTCTTTGTCTGCAGTCCTGCGTGAAGATTTCAGACAGAATCCTGCTGATGTGATGGTGGCAGAAGGTGAACCAGCTGTGCTGGAGTGTCAGCCCCCTCGTGGCCATCCAGAGCCCACCATCTCCTGGAGGAAAGATGGAGCCAACATCAATGATCGAGACGAGCGCATTACGGTGAGCTGGAGTCACTGCATGCAACTGATTATGTTTGAGTACTGATCTGAGATCAGTACTCTTGTTTTACCTTACAAAAGTCTCTCAATTGTGAACCACAGCATTAAATTCTTACTCACTATTTAATCAATTCACAAAGTGAAGCAGTGGGCAGCCAGGAACTCAGCACCCAGGGAGCAGTGTGGGGGGGTGGTACCTTGCTTAGAGTCTTGTGATTCAAACTTCCTGATCACAGGGCAAATGCCTTAACCACTATGCCACCAGCCGCCCCAGTCATGCTCAACATTCAGTAAGAATTAACAAAAAATGGGTGTAATTTTTGTCAATATTTATGACTTTAACAAATAAGTTTAAAGCCATAACCAAAGTTAATTCAGACAGTGTCTCAGACATCAGGCATTGTATTTGTAAGAAAATCAAAGTTATCTAAGAGCTGTTCGACAGAGAATAAGAGTGTAGGAGTCTGAATATATTTCATCCTCAAAGACCAGTTTGAGGAGGTGGGCACAGTTTAGTTAGACTCGGCCATGGATCTAGTGTGATTGCTGAGCATGGAACTCAAATGCGACAGTCCCATTTAACAAACATGCCCACAAAGGGATCACTTTGGCCTGCAGTGTTTGCTGTCTATGTGATGGTGTGCATTTTGGGACATCCTCAATCTTCACCTACCGTGAAAAACTGTACAGCTTTGAGTGTTGGGGAAATGTCTCAGCTCTTTTCTAGCTGGACGTCAGACAAAAAGTCACAGGCCGAGGACAGCAGTTTAAGCTAAGCAGCTTCAGGCACCAGAGCCTCAGATGTAAACATCTGCGTAACATTCACAATTTTGTTCTTGCTCATTAAATTGATTACACTGTTTAAACTAAACATTTCATTAAAGATGGTATCCCTAGGCCTCCTTCCTCTTCAAATATAGTACCTTATTTCACTTATACTTGCAGGATAATTGAAAAGTAAAGTGAGAATTTGCGGAAGGTATAGTGTCCCCATACCCCTCAGATGTGTAGTGTAGAGACCACGTTTCATTTGAAAAGATACATTAGACAAGCTAGATATGCTTCTCACTGTAAAGTGTTTATGCCGACAGTGTTTATGCGTTTGTATATTAGGTGGTGATCCAGGCGCCATTAAGACTGACAACTCGTTTTATAATGCCGCTACAGTGTTAGGACATGGCTATCTGTGCAGATAGAGCTGTCACACATTGATTTAGGGTGCTCTGACAGAACTGAAGGCGAATTGAAGGAGAGAATGAAGCCTTTCTTTCTCAGGCTGTTCGGACACTTTGTCAAGCCTTTCTTACTGATTAGCGTCTTTTAATTAAGTGTATATCCTCGAGTGGGGGAGGGATCAATCACACCTGACCATTTATTAGGGTGGATTGACCTCAGAGGACACCATAGCATTTCTTAACAAGCACTGGCAGCTCTATCATGCCTTTATTATGAGGATGCAGCATAGCCCACTGGGAATCCTGAAAGCCTTCTTCAAGTGTGTGTGGGAGTGTGAGTGGGTGTCTCATATGCATTCATGAGATGATGTATTTAACAGAGAGGTGTCCAAAATGTCTCCCTGTTGCATGCTGTTTGAGGAAAATCTACAAAAAACAGCATGCATAGTTACAGCTATGAATAGTACTGATCTAGTGTGTAATATCATGATGTATTTTAAGGGATCAGTACTGACTAAATTAAACCCAACCTATTTCATATCTGTTGTTAATTTCCTTCCATTCCAGGTACACATGGCAAGGTCCTTCTGTTTATTTTCATCAGTAACATTGACACAATATATTTTAATGGAAATACGTTTGATTTATAAAACCTGAAGCAGATTTATAAAACCTGAAGCTGAAGTAGATTTTCATTTTTACTGTTGAGCAAGCAAGTCAACGATTATAAACACAATTTTTGTGTATAAATATATTTATATACAATAAAAACAATGTACACATTTTTTTATCCTTTCTATCTTGGCATGACCATCATTGTGGAAAGGGCTGAATTATTTTCACAGTGGAGGTCGCCCTCATCTTTCACCCCTCATTGCTCGCTAGCAGTTCAACACAGAGAGGCAGCAGTGTTCTACAGATAACAGATTTATGGGGGGAAATGTACATTACCAGTCAAAAGTTTGGACACACCTTTCAGTGCACCCAGTGTTTTTTATTTTATTATTTTCTACATTGTGAATTCATATTGAAAACAGTCAAAATGATGAAGGAACACACGGAATTATACAGTAAACATAATAAGAGTGTTAAACCAGAATATGTTTTGTAATAAGGTAATGATGGACTGTTTATTCTTTTTGCTTAGTTAAGTTGCTTGCCATAATGTGGAGTAGAACTATAGTCCAATAGGATCACTAACTGTGTACCAACATGACCATCGCAACTGATGATCCCAGACACATTAAGAAGGCATGAAATTCCACTAATGAACTCTTGATGAACACCTGTTAATTAAACACCATTCCAGGTCAAATCTGATAGAGAAAGAGTGTGCAAATCAGAGCAATAAGTGATGTCTTCAGTATTAATCTACAATGTAGCCCATAATAAAAATGGCAATTGTTTAACGAGAAGGTGTGCCCAAATTTTTGACTGGTAGTGTATTTTATTTTAATAATTAAAAAGTAATATTTTTACTCCACTAGTGTGATGGTGACTAAGAGGTCTGTAGAAATAGGCTATATCTGTTTTAACTCTTTGTACTGCACTTATACCATTTTCATATAGGTAAAGATTAGATTAGATTAGATTAGATTAGATTAGATTAGATTCAACTTTATTGTCATTACACATGTTTAGGTTTAGGTCTAACCAGAAGTGCAATAAGCAGCAAGTGCAGGAGAAAGGTCTAAGTTATGAGTTATAAATTATATGTACAAGAAGAAACTGAATAATATTTACAGATGGGTGTGCAGTAGTATGAACATAATATACATAATACACAGTATGAACAGTATGAATATATGAAGTATGAATATAGTATGGATATATGAACATAATATACAGTTTGTATTAACTATAATCAGGAATTACAAGTGAATAATTACAATTACAAGGATGAACAATTTTACAGATTTTTAAAGAGACATTCTGCTCAATAGTGAGGCACATTTAGAGGTAACAAGGATAAAATGTCCAACTATTTCAAAAAAGCCTTTACAGTGTCTTCCTGTGGTCAAGGCACTGCCTTTTGCCAAAAAAAAAAGAAACTGGTCACCACCTTAAATCTGAGTGCACACTTAATAAGGACAGTTTGTTCAAGGGTCACTAAAAAAGGGAAAGAAGAGAAAGAAAAATGAAAAGAAAAAAATCATGTGAATGCCAGTACTATGAAGGGAGCATATCTATTTTCACTTAAACCGCATTATGTAATTTGATTTGCAATTTTAAGTGCATGACACTTATCTTCCTGAAATTTGATTGGTTTTACTAACTATACTGCATTGGACATATGCACTATGAGGCTATATGTACAGAAATATGAGTATTGCCTCAGTCTCAGTATTGCAAGATGGCTGGGACAGGACTGAGGGCAAAAAAAGTAAATAAATAAAAAAATCAGGACACCCTTAACTGTAAGACGATTAGAGAACCACAGTCTGTCAATTCTGGTAAGGTATTTACACCACATTTGATTTAAAAAGACAAACTAGTCAAATAGGCATCCTTTACTGCATGCACTGCAAGCTTTTTCAGTTGCTTATTCCTGGAGTCTTACTGTGAGATTTCTATTCTGCCTGGAGTGGGATCCATTCTGAAGTGGGGAGAGATGACCTGGTGCCCTCCATCATCCCTCTCTTCTAAAATAATAAAAAAATGACGGTGTGGAAAAGCAGAAACTTCGCAGAGTCCTGCTGATGGATCAAGCCGATAAATCCATTCGTAATTACCCATGAAAGGCAGCAGATTAACAGCTCTTGGCTGGAGACACACATTTACATGAGGGAGCTAAAAAGCATCCTGACGGCACTGTGTGTGTGAGTAGGTTTGTGTGTGTGTGTGTGTGTGTGTGTGTGTGTGTGAGTACATGCAGACCACACTTCTGGCCTTCTCCTGCAAGATCAAAAGCTGTGATTTGGCAAACACTCACTGTAATTAATAGAAGCTAGTGCCTAATTTTAATTTATAATTAAAGCCACATCATAACTGTGCCTAGCTGTCAACAGCAAGTCATATCGTACCACAGTATGTCACAGTAAAACACGTTAAAAACAGACTTTTTAAAACATGCCTACTATACAGTCCTTGCATTGGAGTCAAATTACATAGACTTAGTCAAATAAAAAATCTTAAAACAAATGAACACCTTCAGTGTCATTTTCTACACATTTTAGTGCTCATTTAAAACATTAAAGAAAAACACATAATACAAGCTTTTTATGTAATCATGCATCAAAAGTCCAGAAATATGTTATCTGTAAGTGATATGTGTTCATTTTTCCTGAAATTAAATGAAAAAAATTTGACAAGGGAAATGCAATTTTTGCTTATATAAAGTCTTACTGGAAATGTTTACATCAGTTATGTGGTATTTCAGTTATCAGATATCCAGAGTCATAAAATGCAATGGAGAACTTGTATATACATGTAACATTCGTATATATTAAATGTTGAACACTCGATTTTTGGTTGTATTTCAGCTATTGGGCTGATGACAATACATAGAATTTCACATTTCAGCTGTTTGGTGTCGTATGCATCCCTAAAGTGTTCCCACACCTGGTGGCTCATAGAGAGGATATATGAATCTTCTTTAGCATATTCCTCTGGCAGGTCCTCTGGTCCTCAGGGAAAGATTGATGGACACTACCTCCTGTGAAAAATGAGGTGTTGTGAGGGGAGCTGCTGTTTGCATTGAAACAAAGGAAAATTCTGTGCATTTCCATTTTGCCTGTTCTCTCTCCACATCTCCTTATTCATGTCTGGGCTTCAGAGGATACTGCACCTAAGAGACACCAATGGATTGTCATTGTCTCTCTCCTCCCTACTCTCTCTCTCTCCCTCTCTCCCCCTGCTAGTCGTCTCCATGGGAATAGCCCTGTCTCTCTGTCTGCCTCCTTTGTCTGTTTTTCTCCTTGCTTTCATCCAAGCAGATTGTTGTTTTTTTTGGTGCCACATGCTCTTGAGATTCCATTTGGATGATTTCACTGTTGTCACCAAACCCTGACCAGTGTGTGTGTGTGTGTGTGTGTGTGTGTGTGTGTGTTAGTAGGAAATTGCAGGTCCTCTCCTTGTCTGATAAATCTCCTAATCCGTACACTGCACATTACAGTAAAACTTATCCTCCAGCAAAGCTCTCATAGCAGAAAATAAATCAACTGTGTGCTCGTGGCTGTAGCTATATGACATGTACTACAGGGCTAACATGGCTGACTGGGCCTGAGCCTGATTGGTTTTGGTGGATATCTTGCCAAACGTCAATGCATCTACAACAGTATGGCTGACAGAGAACAGCCACTATCTGCTTTATATGCATCATGTTATTCTAGATTGGCTGTAGGTCCTGCAAATGCACATATATCAGGCACAAGTCATGTCTAGCTACTAAGTAATCTAAAAAGGCTTCATTTTATGGTTTCTGACACTGCAAGACATCGTTTTACATCTAAAGATTTTCAGCCATAAGTGGTTGTCTGTTAGGTTTAGGGGGCTAAAAGTCAAATATTTTCCGGTCTCACAGTTAAAACATGTTTGTCCAAAAATATTTTTTTTACTTTTACAAGAGGAGCTACAATGATAATTTAGATAAGACCTCGAATGCAACACACCAAAATATTATAGTTAAGTTATATTCTGTTCTAAACCACAACCACCACCACAACGACAAGTGTGAGTGACCTTAATGAAGATAGGGTTCAAATTTCAACCCTGTTGCTTTAATTAGCCTCCTTTTTTACCGTAGACAAATATAAAACATATGCGAGTATGATATGAAATAGAGGGCTTGTGGCATAACCAACCACAGACTACTTAAGCACCTCCCACTGGGCAACCGAGGGTGTTTTCTGTGTGGAGTTTGCATGTTCTCCCTGTGTCAATGTGGGTTTCCTTCGAGAACTCTGGTTTCCTCCCACAGTTGAATGAATGAATGTCAGGTGGACTGGAGATACTAACTTGTATCTAGGTGTGTTTGTCTGATTGTGTACCCTGTGATGGACTGTCCTAGTTATTTTTCGGACCACTATGGTAGCCTGGAGCCCCTCCAGCAACCTGTTTAAGGATAAGCGGTCAGATAATAGATGGATGACACTGCTCATCGGCAGTAATTTTTATTCACTCATACTGTCCTTTGAAAGATGCAGCATGTAAAAAAACGTAGGGTCAGCAGACCCAGTGTCAAGAAAACGAAAGGAAGGAAGTCAACGTCATGTATCTGATACACAGAGCAGATGGGTGAAGCAATGCAGAAGAGAAAGGAAATGGATAAGAGAAGAAAGACGGATGGAAAGAGGTAGATGGGAGGATGAGGGGTGGAGGGAGTCAGGGATTGTGTCCTGTGTATCCGAGCAGGGAGTTCTCATGGACTGACGTTTCCAGAACGCAGCAGCATGTGGAGATTGCTCTTCAAAGACAGGACATGCGCTTTGTTCCTTGTCTGTGTGCTTCCAGATGTGCCGCCTATCGTTAGATGCGGACACCGCGACTGATGTTGTTTGATAATCATGGAATCCTCTCTGTAATCTGAATGCACTACTGATCAACTGGTTTTCTGAAGAATGTATGCGAATGTTCATCCATGCATATACTTTATATTGCTGTGTGTGTATATATATATATATATATATATTTCCATTGCTCAGCTTTACCATCTGTCTTAATGCTGCCATCATTCAAGTTTATTTCTGCTTATAAAACTGATAGTTCCCTGGTCAAATTTGATTGACCACTCTACTTTCACAGCTGCTGCAAATTACTACACATTTATGTAGAATTGCTTTCTGTGTTAATGTGCAGCTGTGCTATTCATGGAATAACCATTATTTATAATATCATTTGACAAATGGAGCCTTATGGTAATGACCTTGGTTGGTAAAGAAATTACACTTATGATCACTCTTAACAATAAATTAGATTGTTTATTGAAATGTGATATTATGGTATTGACAATACATCTGTCCAGTGGTAAAAGCACTGTAACGTAGTCTTGTGTGGTTTTCAGAAAACAGTTGAAGCCACACCGCCCCATATGCTTCTTGTAGTGTATTGCCAACTGTTGAAATGACCACATTTATCTTCTGAACATTATAAAACATCATAGAGTGCATTCTTTTTTCATTATCTGCCTCATTGACTAATAATTGACTAATAATTGACTTTGTTGACTAATGGTCGCAGCCCTACTGGTCAGCCCCAGTCGTCCCCAAAAGCACACCAATTAAACAATGGTCTTTTCGACTCAGCACCGCCGCGGCCCCATGGCCCCTGCCCTCATCAAATGAGCTGTAACATGGTGAAACTTCAAACCTTTCTGTCCTGACAGGATGAAGCAGGGGTCCCCCAAAGACCTAAAGAAGTGCTTTGAAACCCTCTGCTCCTCCTCCTCGACCCAGGCCCCTCTACAGCCTACGCTAAAAGTGCCTTTTTACGAGCTCGAAGAATGTGTCAGTTTGTGGAGCAGGGAAGTCACTGGCCAGAGGGGCGGCCAGCCGAACCGCTGTAAATCTGCCTTGCAGGCGATTAGCTGTGACTGAAGAAAACTCCCCCCCTCTTACCCTCATAAGGGCCTGCGGAACGAGATTTCGTCCACTGCTTTTCGGACACGCTCAGGTGCTCTTCAGTCCTCCTCGCTCTCCAGGACTCCTCTCTTTACTGCTGTTAATGGCAGCAAAACAAATATGTAGCACCTGAGGGCTCACTCACTTGTACGTGTAACTGCATTCTCTTGATCTTCTGGCCTTCAGCGCTGGAATGGTTTTATGTGCCTCATCAAATTTACAGCTGTACATGTGCAGAAATCTGCGCTTAGATTTGTACCATTGAGGTTAAGTGAAGAGATGACTTTGTCTCAAGGCCGGATGGTTTTTACTGTTGAGGGATAGTTAACCATGGAAGTTCCATTACCTACTAAACCTCTAGAAACTACCCTTAAGCTCAAATCAGATGCCATTTAACTTTAAATGCTTTGAGCACTTGTTAGAGGAAACATTGGTGATAAGTGCATGACACCAGTCTGATATTTTTCTTACTTACTTTACCTCTTATGTTCTCCTTGACCACGTTATTGGAAACACCCGCTTTTGATTCACTTTGACTCATTGACCACTTAATGAGATCCCTCTACATTATAGATCCAATGCATAGTGCTACACTACTGTCGGACAATTTGTCCGCATTGGTCGGTTTCTTTTTATATTGTTATATTGAGTAATTATATTGAGTAATCCATGTAGGAGCGATGGGCCTTTCTATTTAACCCCAGGCAAAATGACTGATTATTTATAGGATTAATATATTGAGAAATATAATACAAAATATGGCCTGTGAAAATATAATGGTACACTGTGGCACATAATACCTTCAACCAACAAACTGCATTAATAATGGTCATATTTAAACATTTGCCCTGTTTAAGAATGTGTTCTTTTCACTTAGAAAGTCAACAGCATATGTGATTGCGCTGGGAGCTATATATGTGTGTGTAGGTTTGTGTTGGTGTGGTGAGGGTGGAGGTAGCTCAGTGGGTAGGATACTTGTCTCCAGACCAAGAGGTCACAGGTTCGAATCCTACCTTCAGCATACCACCACTGGGTCCCTGAGCAAGACCCTTAACCCCAAGTTGCTCCAGGGAGACTGTCCCCTGTAGTTAGAGAATGGAAGTCGCTTTGGATAAAAGTGTCTGATAAATGCCATAAATGTTCATGTGTTTGGCTGATGCTGCCTTGGATGAAGTTTGACAGCCTAAAAAACCCAAACTATTAACTTCTCCATAACTTCCCTAAACTGTTTTCTTTTTTCCTCACTGAAACTCTGGAGGACTGTTTATTACTTGACCTCTCGAGGCTCTTCAGAAAAGATCGAAACGGAGAGCGGTATTAAAACTGTCCTGCAATGAATCAAAATTAAAACTCCACCTTGTAGAGGCTGCCAGAAATGTGCCTACGCCGCCCACACACCATGGGCACTCATCCCTCAAATAATTAAAATGAAAGAGTGCTGCCTAATTAATGTCTGTCTCTGTCTTATCTTTCACAGATCCGCAGCGGAAAGCTGATGATCACTAATGCACGGAAGAGTGATGCTGGGAAGTATGTGTGTGTGGGAACCAACATGGTGGGAGAGCGCGAGAGTGAGATAGCTGAACTGACTGTGCTAGGTAATCACACCTCTAGTCACATGTCTTCTATACAGAACAAATGTTAAACAGAAATTCTTCTGTTTTGAGGTTGAATTGATATGAACTATTACTTTTGTTTACTATTTATACAAAAGTTCAGTCCCAGGCGTTGCTATAGTCATTCAAGCCCCAACCATTACTCAATCTGATAGGAGCCAGTATAAGCGTGTGTTAGCTGACACAGCAGAATTGGCAGTTTGTTGTCTGGCTGTCCCTGGACAGCTGAAAGATGTTGAGCTGTCCACTAACATTCTTGTTGCAGCATTTAGAAAACATAGAGGAAGCACATGCTAGCATTTATCCTCCTAGCATTGGTAGAATCATGTGATTAGGGAGTCATTGCTAGGAACCATAAACAATAAGCAAATGTGCATCTAACCAATTGTGATATTTAAAGTGTTGGGCTGTATTTTAAAATAATGTCGGCTAATCGTGAGCAAGGTAGCAAATCAGCAATAGTTTTAAAGTATTTCTATGCAATAATTTAGTTAGAATTAAAATTATTTGATTCATTAGTCGTAATTAAACAACATTATTATCCTTGACTGAAAGCATGTATTTTATACGATTGTTATGATAACTAGATTGCATTTCTGTGAGAAGTATGATTGCCGGTGGTTACTAAGTGGCTGCTAATGGTTGCAATGGTGTTGCTTGGTGTTATTGTGTATTAATTACTTTCCAGTTTTTCTAACTTTTACTTCGTAACTTTTAAAGGCAGATGGTTCCATTCTGGTTCCATTCACCATCACTGTGATAGATTTTACTCACTGACTGCTGATGCAATGACACTAATTATTTAACTGACATTTGCATTTTTAATATATATTGCAAGGCCTGTTGGAGCGTGTACTAATATGACTGAAATGCTCCATATTATGTAGCCCTGAGATTCTAGTGTGGGATTAGACATCCCACCATCTTCCCAGTTGGAGAAGTGGTTATGTTTCCCCCTCATCCATTTGCCAAATGAACAGGGTTACGTAATAACGGACCTGCTTGTGCAGCTGTTCCTAAATTCCCTCGCTCCGTACTCGACCTTGTGACCCCTGTGCTTAGGCCTGTCTGCCCGCCCAGGTCTAAACCAGCTGTGCCCCCTGTCTGTCTTCGTCTGGCCAAGTCTGCTGCCCTCACTGCCCCCCTTGCTTCCCTCCCCTCTGACCCCCCCTCCCCTACATCTCCCTACACCACAAGCACTTCCTGCCTGCCCAGACGTCTTATCACATGATCAGCTGGGCCCGGAGCCAGCGTGCACACATTTCTGAACGCGAGTAAAAACAGTTAGTGCTAATAGAATAATACTGTTGATTGAAGCAACAGATTCCCGCCAGGGCCCCAGAGTTTGCGCCTGGGGAAACGTGGTCAGACTTTAACAAGCCCTAAAACTATTACTGGGCGCACTTCTCTTTTTTTCCCCTCCGTGGAACTTTTTTGGCTGTTTCTTTTCTTTTGTTCAGAATGACTGTATTAAAAATAAGTGCTAGAAAGGACGTTCCCCAAGTACCTTTCTGAAGAACATGTGCTTCGAATTTAATATGAATCCAAAAATCAGAAACTGTGATGAAGACTTAGACATGGATGCCGCTGCCAGTTACCGCCAGTTATAACAAAAGCATGTTGTATTTTTACCTGAACTATTTCTTACTCATAGCTCATTGAAACAAGCAGGGAAAGATTTTCTGTCACTGCCACAGTTGTGTTTGTGAGAAGAAGAAAAGATATTTTATGATGATGAAATTCGATGCAGTGATCGTTTGTTGTATGTTTTATTTTGGAGAAATCTTTCATGTTTTGTTGTTGTTTGACATTAAAAGAAACAGAATAGTTTAGACTTACACCTGATCATATATAGCAAATTATAGTTTGAACGTATTTCTGTGTAATTATGAAGTATGATGTTATTCATCATGATGACAAATAATGAAAATGATCTCAAATAAAAAATGTGTGTATGATTATAATCATCATTGTTTTCTAATCATTTTTTTCCTGTTACTTTCTTTCACAGAGAGGCCGAGTTTCACACGGAGGCCGAGCAGCGTAGTGGTCCTGGCCGACGAGAGCGTGGAGTTTCGGTGTGAGGCGCGAGGAGACCCCTTTCCCTCCATCCGATGGAGGAAGGAAGACGGGGAGCTGCCCAAGGGGAGGTGCGGGACTGCTCCCTCAGGCAGCCTGGCTGCCCTAGAGCTGCCCTGCTTTTACTTTTCCTCACACATGCCCGATAACAGCTCACAGTGTGAAAGAGTACAGTGTTCTCAATTGCAGCCTAGGGCCCCCCAGTGCTCTGCACAGTTTAGCATTTTCCATGCTCAAGCACACTTGATTCAACTCAACGGCTAATTGTTCCGAACTCTTTGTGAGTGGAATCAGCAGGGAAAGCAAAAAAATTGGAGCCGGAGGGGGATTCAAAACCGTTATGTTAAAGAAAAAGGCGATGCTTTAAGATGTTCTGACAGCCTCAGTGACACGACAGAAAAGTGATCTAGATTTTGGGACGGCACGTCTGCAGAACAGATTCTGACGGCACGGCATATCTGCTAGATTTTAGAACGGTACATCTGCAGAACAAAAGTTCCACAAACTTTTGTTCTGCAGACGTACCGTTGAGCTTTATTTATTTATTTATTTATTTATCTATTTCAACTTGTTTTTTTTTAGCTTTTTTGTGCTTCTTTTCTCTCTCCCTCCCTCTCTCTCCTTCTCTTTCTCCCTGTCTCTGCCCCGTCACTATCTATTTCTCTCGATTTCTCTCTCTGTCCCTGCCTCTGTCTGTCTCTCTTACTGTCTCTCTCACACTCTCTTTCCATCATTTACTATGTATTCTCTCTCTCTCTCTCTGTCTCTCTCTCTCTGTCTCCCTCGCTTTCTCCCCCTGTCTCTGCCCCCGTCCCTGTCTCTTTCTCTGTATCTATCTGTCCCTCTCTCTCTCTCTTTCATACTCTGTCTCGCCCTCATTCACTATGTATTATCTCTCTCTCTCTCTCTCTCTCTCTCTCTGTAGGTATGAGATCCTGGAGGACCACACGCTGAGTTTGCGGCGCGTGACCCCTGCCGATGTAGGCTCCTACAGCTGCCTGGCCGAGAACATGGTGGGAAAAGCAGAGGCTTCAGCCACGCTGACCGTGCATGGTGAGAGCTTACATACACATACACACACTAAAACACACACACACATGCTCAACCTCTCCACACCTGCTGCTTAAGCACATGGAGGAAGCTGCAGGGCTGAAGCTTCATGGGCAGCTGTCTGGAAAAATAAACCCAAGCTCAGCTGTTCACAGGTCCAGTCCACCAGTCACACTTTTCACCTTCATTAACACAACAGTGCAGCTCTGTGACTTCACTTCTTCCAAACTCTGTTCACGGTGAGAGATAAAAATGTAATGAACACAGTTTATTATCAGCTGCACCCCAGATGTATGGCGAGGGTCCAGCTTGGAAGTCTTCATTTTGCTGTTCAGGTGTCCTTAATAGTAAATGAAAGGATATTTGATGAATTGTTTGGAAGAAATGCAAAAATTATTTGTAATAAGATACTGGTGTAGCATTAAGGTAACTTTCCTGTTAGGCTCCTGGCGTTCCCTTGAGTCAGCAACATATTGTGTTTGACAAAGGCAATATAAAAATGAATTAAAATTATGAATGGAAGTCTCTAAGAGGGCAGGGTTAATGGCAGCCTACACTCAATAATTGACTGCCCCATGCCTTTACAGTCAATTCCATTACTACAATGCAATGGAAGGTAATTCAATTAAAAAAATCAGTTTCCTGCACTTTACTCCTGACAACAAATGTACTTGATCAGTCAAAACATTTTCACCTGAAACCTTCTAAAACCATATTCAGTCAAAGATTTGGTAGCACTAACATAATGAATGTTTATTAGAAAATAAGTAAATATAGTGAAATTTTTTCTTAAATGTTATGTTAAGAGGTTATAGGTGTCTTAGGCTATGTACCAGCTTTGTAATATCTAGGTTAGTCTTTCTAACAGTGGGCAAAACTGTAGAAAGTTGAAGTTCAAGTGTATACAACTATGGAAAAAAGGAAATTCGTTTTTGTTTTCTATTTATTCCTTTTGCAGTTTGTGGGAGTGTGTTTGTGTCAAATGTGCATGTCGCTGTTGTTTTATACACTATTTACCACACTTGAGTCAAAATGTTTGGGGAAAATGTAAAAATAATACATATAAAAACTGTATTATACCTAGGAAATGTAAAACTACACAATACTCTTACAACTTTTACAACTGCAACAGTTAAAATAGTGAGGTGTGTGCATGTGTGACTCTGTTTAATCCCATTAGAAACTGAATCAGGAGTGAAGCTGCTGGATTACAGCTGCTATACAAACACTGCTACACTCACAACACATATGGAGGCATTTCACTGCAACAGTTCATAAAAGAATAGCAACCCGTGCATTTTACATGCACGCACACACACTGCTGCAAATTGTACAAACAGTGACCAGAGTAAAAGAGAAACGTGGTCTCTTATTTTCTTCCATTGCTGTATATGTGTGCAGTGTCAGGTTTGATTGGAAGGGGTCAGTTAATCACATTGAAGCTATTACTTAATTCTAGCCTAACCACCACTGGATTTATGGCTGGTTTGGGTGAGTTGGGCTCTTTCTGATCACTCTTACGGCCAACTGAACCACTGTAAGGGCTCATGTGTTGACCTCACAGTCTTAGGCGCATCCCGAGAGGGCCACAGCAGCCTTTGAACATGCGGCCACATTACGCCATGTCACCAGGGGGTGACAGGAAGTGGGGTTTAGTGGCTAGCGGCAATGCAGCGTGCTTGTGATCCTGCAGAAGTGCGCGTGGGCAGAAGAGGGACGTGTTAGCCCAGCCCTAGCCTCCTCTTTGAAGAGAGGAAATGAGCTGGAGCAACAAGCTCCATTTCGATCCCTCACCCCCACCTCCTCCACCTCCTCCTCCTCCTCCTCCTCCTCCCCCTCCACCCCCCAGCTGCCCCAGTGACACCCAGTCAGAGACACACCGAGGGAGGATGGCCTAATTAAAGGCAAGCCCCAGTCCCACGCTGGGAGATAACATGTTTCCAATTACACAGTCTAATTCCAGACCTGGGAAAAAAAAGACGAAAAAGCAAAGCGGTGAGAGTGAACGCAATTTGGCCTCAGAATGGAGAGGAAGGAGAGAAGTGGAGATAGCTGATGAGTACGATGGGGTGAGCTGGAGAGAAGTGCTTATCCAAACACCCTGTAGGCGTTCTTTTTTTTCAAGGCCTTTTTGTCCTCCCTCCTTCGAGACACCTATAAGTAGACTAGTGGGGGAAGAAAGGCCAGTCTGGAAGAAACAGACATAACAACGATGCTGTCTGACAAACACATTATCTCATTTAGAGAGATACTTGTAGATGAATAAGATATCCTCCAAGCTCTGAGTGTGTGTGTGTGTGTGTGTGTGTGTGTGTGTGTGTGTGTGTGTGTGTGTGTGTGTGTGTGTGTGTATGTGTGT
>JBBPDH010000034.1:4327042-4338324 GCA_037974565.1 Clupeocharax schoutedeni | reverse complement strand
TGTGTGTGTACATGTGTGTAAGAGGCAAAGAGAGAGAGTGCTTCTTCAACCACTTCACGTTTTTTCACCCTGTTCATAATTAAATAAAGTGTGGATGAGATTAAATATGTGCTGGATAAGGAAATCTGTAATTTGCTGAAAACTCAATAAAGAAAAACCACCATTTATTCAGCAGATTTAATATTAAGTTTACTTTCTACATGATATATAAAGGCTATTAAGATTTAATGCAGTTATTGTATTTAATTTTTACCCCCATGTGTGGTAACGTGCTACTTTTTCAGAGCTCGCCACTTACATTCCTAGCCTTTTTGTACTTGACCTGCATGTCCATATCAAACATTTGTACATAGTTACATTTTTCTACTTCAAATAAAATAAACAAACCTAAGCAAACCTTTTCTGGGCCTGAGCGTGACAGGAAGGCAGATAAAGAGGGTCTTCATGGCCACCGCCAATCAGTGCTGCGAATCAAAAACAGCCCGCGTGTCTTCAGCCATTGAGCTCCAGTGCAGATGTTTTTCTTCTGAATATCCCCTGGTTGCCTCTCTGTGTTCTCCTTTTCCATCTCCGCACTCTCTCACCCCGAATGCTGAGCGCTGGTGTGAACATCATAAAAATACCCCGCAGCTGTTTTTATGGCTGCCATAATTATTCTTCAGGCACAGTTCTGATTAAAGTGCTCTGGTCTGTCAGACTGAGACGTTTCTGATCTGGGTGAAAGTGTGTTGTTGTCATTCTTAGACCATAAAAACATTAGTGGCAGTTGTATGTTCTAGGAGCAGTCTTGCCCAGTCGTGACTCCTCATGGAGATGCTGAACTGTGATTGTATGAGTCAGTGTGCTCCAGAGGATGTGTATCTCTTATACAGAGGACAGGTCTCTTATTTATGTTACTATTCAAACGTTTAAAATCATTTGTATTATTATTTTATAATAATCATAATGTTAATTCTTTATCTTCTAAACCACTTGTTATAACCAGGGTTGTTGGGATGCAGGAGCCTCTCCCAGCACTTATAGTGAAAGTGAACACACCACGTGTGTTACCAAGTGAAGCAGGGGGCAGCCAGCAACACAGCGCCCGCGGCAGCAGTGTGTGGGGACAGTACCTTGCTCAGGGTACCTCAGCGGTGCCTAGTGGTCTTAGGAATCGAACCCGGACTTTCTGATCGCAGGGGCGAATGCCACTAGGCTACCAGCTGTCCCTTATAGAGCAACAGGCTGAGAAACACCATAGACAGGACACCAGTACATCACAGGGCAGACACACAGACAAGAACATTCACACCAAGGAGCGATTAAGCATCTATAATTCACCCGACGTATAAATCTTTGGACTGTGGAAGAACCCCATGCAGACTCAGGGAGGACATGTAAACTCCACACAGTGAATCAAACCCAGGACATTCTTGCTGTGAGATTCTTTTTGCAGATTTTTATGTTATTTTATACGATAATAATTGCGTCCATTAAAATATTACCGGCACCGAAAGTTATTTTTGACGCAAAACTGTTTAGAATATTAAGGACTCAAAAAATCATTTCAGCGTTGTGTCTATTTATAATATTTATTTATTTATCTGTTTAGCTACAGCTATAGGATTTGATCAACACTTTTTTTTAAATATAAGGCATGATAATGGCTGATCATTTTACTTTATATTTACTTAATTCCACCATTCTTTATTTACCAATTCTTTTTATTTACCAATTTGTAAATGAACTCATTCAGTGTGTTTTGGTATAAACAGGGCCACTCTTAAGAAACATACTGATAATGATTTCTTTACTGTGGTGTTTACAGGAACCAGAAGTTTTTAAAGTACTGTTTTGCTTTCCTCACATTCACTTCTCCACCTTAAATCTCAAACCTGCTTACAGAACTACAGATTCTTTGCTAGTTTGTGAGGCATTAAACTCCTCAGACATCTGGTTCCCATCACCACCACTGTGGACATTTCAGACTGGAATACAGCATTTTAAACCAAAACACTCTGAATGATTAGACCTTAATCAGTTATACACATTTGTTAATCATATTATATTCATTTTACTCATATCTGCAACTGGAATGATTTGAAATCGTTTGAAAGGTATACCAACACACACACACACACAGCCCTTCCTCCCTGTCTTTATGTCTTCACATGGGTGTCGTAACTCTGTCCAAACACGGCCTCAGGCTGAGACTGGGGTCGTAACTCAGGTCTGCTTTGCTAGCTGAAGCTTTTCACACCTTCAATGCAACACAGGTCCAATGGGTCTCATAAGGGGCCAAAACAACTCGTGCCTTATCCTGTGGTTTCCCCTTCACACACACCTTCGGACACAGGGTCTTTATCCTCCCTGCCACTCTCTTTCTCTCCACAGGCAGCGCAGACAAACCCTCATCTGTCCTTTCAGCATGCCCTACAACTTAGTCTATAAAGCTGCCAGAGGAATTCATGCCCCAGGCTGCACTTATTTCGAAAAACACACTTTACATGTCACGGGTCACACGCCGGAGCTCCACTGTAAACAATGTAAACCTATGGCATGCGACTGAAGGACTTCTTGTGTTAGTGTTGATGCAGGTATTATTGCGTACTCATGTGTGTGAATGTGTGTCCGTGTCCACAGTTGTTTTTAAATAGTTGTTTTAACACCTTTTTTATGTATGAGTTCTTTGTTGCATGTGCTATTAAGATTACTGTGGGATATGAACTGCATTGGCCTGTCCATAAATGCTAACTGTTGCTGAACTTTACAGAAGGCTCACAAAAAATAAACATAAAGAGAAATTGTAGAACATAAACTGGTTTCGTAAAGTTCTTGTAAAAAACTCAATTGTGAGTGCGAACATTTCATAACCATATAAATAGTTCAGTTCTGATGAAAGTTGACGCTGTCAGTCGTTCTAGTGTTAAGACAACTGGGTGAAATTTGACCAATCTGTGACTATAAAGAAGCACATTTGTGGGTCGAGCATGTATAAATGAGTTGAATGACCTGAAATCTTCTGGCCAGGGTCAAATTATGCCTTATGACGGATCTCATATCTTTATATGAAGCACATATTTTCGACAGAATGGAGGGGCTGCAAGCAGCTCCTGACCAAACACAGAACTAACAGGACATGGTGAAAGTGATGAAATGTCCTTTTCCTGTTGCACTGCAAACTGAGAGTAGGGCATGGGCTCGTTTGATGACGGCTGTTCACATATTAATCAAACGATCTGTTATAAAAACACGTCTGTGTTGGGAGGGCAGGATTAAGGGCCTTGGCTTAAGCCAACATCAACATGAATCTCCCTCCTGATCTGCCACCCCTACCAGCACACGGCGAGGGCTGTGCTGTTTGTGCAGTTGGGATGTCTGGGTTAAACGCATAGTTTGACTTGCATAAACATTCCAGAATTGTTGATGACACAGGCAGATATTGAGCCATACTGGTCAAGCTGCACTTACCGCAGAGCATGGTGGAGCCGGACCACTGAATGTCATTCGACCAGCCTTGTGGTTAAAGGAGACGCATGCTGATGACTAAAGTAATTTTATGGTAAAAGAGTATTTGTGGCTGTTTCATAATTCTTTTGTCGTCAAAACTGCCTTTCCATTCTTTCTCCTTCTCTCTCTTTCAGGCAAATCCATACATGTTAGCCCCCTTAGAAGATTAAATGAAAGAGTGAAAAATATATTTCTTACTGATAAGGTTAATTAATTCAGTCTTATGAAACATGAGGAAATTCCAACCTTAGCAAATAATCTTAGTAATAAAATGGTATGTTTTTATTAATTAACTACATGTTAGGACTTTACCAATTATGCACTTTATGAGGGGGTGGGGGCGGGCTCAAAATGATGCTGATTTGGGAAATTTGGCTGGTACCCATACAAGAAAAAGTTTTTTTTTTAATATACTATTTTTGTTTTAAAAAGTACAAATTATGAAAAACAATAATCCTGTTTTAATTAGGAATCTGACCGCTTATTTTAAATGTGTTTTAAAAAGCAACATATTCTTCCACTGTTTTGGCGCATGTCAGTTTAGCACCACTGAGCCTGGTCTGCTTTTTTGAATGAGGCACAATACAGGACGGCCAATCAGAACCTGGCTCCTTCTTGCAAGCACTGTAAAAACAAATAGCCTGTTTATTAAAAAATGTAAGGAAAATGTAAACGCAAATGTTTCTGGTACATAAACATATAAGCTTAAGAACTCTGATGGACCCTTTCAGGTTAGGCTTGTGGGCAAACAATTTCCACGGCAGTGACAAAAGGAAATGGAAATCCATAAAGACGGCGATTCAGACATGATGTCTGCATGAGTATGCATTTCCCACAAATGAACCCTTCATACAAGAATTGGTACTCAGTGTTCATCAGTCATGAGAAGTTATTTTGCTATGTGTCTTCATTCCACTGAGATCGCTTCTTAATGTGGCCATAAAGTGTAACTGAAAGAAGTACTGATGGACGAGATGTGTTGACCATGACTCATTGGCTGTTTTTCTCTGTCTCTTTTCTTTTTTAGTCATGTCTGGTAAGTTGTCATCCTCCACCCATCCACCATAGAACTAGTGACAGGAAGTGGGCCGAGTGCTTAACGTCATTATCCCATCACCATCCTCCATCCTCCATAAAAATCTCACAGTAAAGCTGGAGCAGCTCTGATGGCAGTAATGGGTAAATGTAAAATGTATCTGAATTCAAAGGTAAAAGCAATTTTCTCCTCCGCGTATGATTAGAGGACATTGTGAAGGATGCTGCTGTTACGTCTTTTTATCTCTCATTAGATGTGATCTTTTCCATTTCTTTGTATTCAGCTATGAGCAGTACATTCTGTTGCTGTGAACTGGAGTCTGCTTTGAGATGTAATTCTGTTGGTCCGTCTTGTGTGCAGTGCCCCCAGCATTTGCGGTGCGCCCCCGGAACCAGGTGGTGGGTGTGGGGCGAACAGTAACCTTTCAGTGTGAGGCCACAGGGAACCCCCAGCCTGCCATCTTCTGGCAGAGAGAAGGCAGCCAGGTAAAGAGATTCATACATGCCTTCATTTAGGGTCCCTTAGAACCAGCTGTTCTGATATAATTCTGATATAAGTCTGAAATCTAATGGCTTAGTAACCAAGACAATATTTCTTAGGAGCCCATTAGGACAATCTCTCGACTCCAGATTTGAAAAGAACATTAAAGTAACATCCCAAACTTAGTCCAGTTAAAATAGGGTTCAGGACAATTTCTATAACCCTATGCCATAACTTCCATTAAAGGGGAAATCCACTCATTTCAGCATTTCTGCAGAATTCAAAACAAAGCCATTCAAGGTTTCACAGTATATGAAATTATTCATTGCAAATACATTTACAGACTCTGATTTCTTTACAGTGGTTTTATTTCTTGCTCAACAGTGGACCTGCAAAATCATAACATTTGAATCATAATAAAAGTAATACTATATATTCTTCTACTTAAGAGCACAAATGTGGTATTGAATGGAAGCTTAGAATTTCTCCACTTGTTCTAATGAGCTGCAAGAAAGAAATAGTGGCAGCCCTTTATTTGGATGGTCTTCTGAAGTCACTTTGTACCTTTTCTAACATTCCGTTGAATATCTATTAGGGGCTAAGTTTAAAGTAAAGGCTAAGTTTAAAGTAGAATATTCTAAAGCTAACCCTAACCTTAACTTTAGGTCAAAACTAAAGTCTAACTCCAGTGCTGTTGATATTCCACCGGATTACCAGATTACAAAACAGTTAAAGCATCTACCACTACTCTACAGTTTCAAAACTATAACTGAAATCATTTGTGTTAAATTATACACATATTAAAAACTGTTACATTTAATAGACCTGTAATTTGTAATGAATTTGTAATGAATTAATTTGTAATGAATCTTTTTCTCCCTTCATTTCATTTCTTTCTCTCTCTTTTCTCTCCCTCCTTCGTTCCCCCTTTTATCTTCCCATATCAGAACTTGTTGTTCTCTTACCAACCCCCGCAGCCTTCCAGTCGTTTCTCTGTCTCTCAGATGGGTGATCTGACCATTTTGGATGTGCAGCGCTCAGATGGAGGACTCTACAGCTGCCAGGCACTGAATATCGCCGGCAGTGTCATTACCAAGGCTCTGCTGGAGGTCACAGATGGTGAGAGAGAGCACAACAGTGTGGTCCCTGTCACACACTCTCAGTAAACGCGCTGCTGATAAGGAACGTGATTAAAACAGTGTGGACTCATGATAGGAAAATACACAGAATGCTCCAGGTTACAGTGGGATTTCACTTATTTTGGTGCATCCTGCTGGGTAGAGAGACAACACCCTGTTTATTGAAGAGAATTGACTGATCCGTGCTGCGCCCACAAACACGTTACAGCTAGGGTTGGGAAGTAACACAAGCTTTACACAACATCGGCATCTTATTCAGCCTAATGAGAAATTGTAGCACACAAATGCATTCTTTCCTATCGTGTTTTACACAACAGTTGACAATTCTGCGCTAACAAAGTCGTCCGTGTTCTTGGAAAAACTAAAACTAGGCAGGTTGGATATTACAAAAAATGCAGCGCTGCTACTGTTTGATTAGTAACAAAATAAAAACACGGGAGCTTAATGCTGCATGTACTTCTGGTGGTAGACAGTAGGCAATAGGCATTCAGTTGTTTTTAAAGGTAAATTCGAACTTATCCTAAAGTAACGGGGGTCCTGGAGCATGTCCCAGCTCCAGGCATCCTGAACAGGCCATCAGTCCTTCACATGGGAGACTCACAGATAAACACATCACAAACAAAAGCACACCTACGGGCAATTTAATGTCTCCAAATCACCTGACAAGTGTGTCTTTGGACTGTGGGAGGAAACTGGAGCTCCCAGTGGAAATCAGGACACACACACACACACACACACACACACACACACACTGCCCTGGGCAGGAATCAAAGCCATGTTCTTTGTTGCCTTTTCATGTGAAGTAAAAAAGAAATGTCAAATTGTCCTGTGAAGGAACTTTCAAAACTCATTAGGATAGAATACAGGCTATCACCCTCTCACATGAGTAAATAAAATAGTGTACTATAACTTCACATTACATTGAATGGGATTTTTGCTAAAACCTTACAAGAGCTCCTAGAAAAGCATGTATTTATGTGTTGATTATTATCTGTGCATCAGTGCAGGATAAGTTTGTCCAGCACATCATTGCAGCACAGGGCGCCACATTTCCCTTTACCTGTCCTTTGTCTTTGCATTTGGAGTGTAAATATAAGGGATTCACTGGCCATCCCACATTTTCCTCAGGTAATAATTGTTTGAGACCGAGGCTCAGACATACTGCTTCAAAAAATACTCTGTTTCTATAGCAACCGAATACACAAAGACTGTCAGTGTCCTTGTCTATGATTCCTTCTTGCCAATTTATTCCTCCCCCTTAAAAATAGACACACATTCCCTGCTCTTTGGGTGTGGCATGACATCCCTCTGACCCCTTGCCTAGTTGGCACTAGAAATGATAACAATAATTATCATTTCTAGTGCCATTTCTAGCAGCAACAGTTATTACAAAGCTAAATTAAAATCTCAGCTCTAGCCTTCAAGGCCTGTAAAAAAAAATTGTAATTGCACCTGCATCATAACCAGCAGCAAAACAGAGCTTGCCCCGCACACAAATAGACCGGATGTGTGAGTGGCTGGGCTACGTACATATATTAGTTTAATGATCGTAATTGCCTGGGGTGGCACCAGGCAGAGCCTGTCTGGGCGGCTGGAGAAGGAGTGGCAGCTTTTGGATGGTGGGTAATGATATGGTAATTTTAATGCTTTCCCCCTTCTGCCATACAGACACACAGGCAGGCACGAAATGGGTCTCCCACACTCAGTGTACACTCAATTACCCTTTAATGGAAATGAAACAAGGATGGAGCATGTTTGATTTAATCTAGCCCAGCTACTCCTGCACTCTTCCCCCCTATATTCTCCCTCCCCCTTTGCTTTCTGTGCTCTGTGTCTGTTAATAATCGCCCATCTCTGCCTCTGGCTATTTTTCAGGTGTAACCCCCCACTCCACCCCACCCTCCCTGTTCACTTTTAAGTCGTGGTGTCTTTTTTTTTCCATTTCACCACTGTTGTGAAAGTGAAGGCTTGCTTTCTAAATGGGATTTTTTTATTAGGTGTTCTGGAGTGCTTTGGTGTAGGTACTCTTCCCAAATGGTTTGCCAGTTGCTAGAGGGTATTTTTTAGAAATCTATTTTTGCCATTTTCCACTGCCACCCACTTCGCATTGTCTTATTTACCTCACCTCTATTTTCTTTTTATCCTCCTGTTGTTTACAACGTTCTTCTTTTTCTCACCCATTTTCTTGAACAGTGGTTTCAGATCGGCCTCCTCCGGTCATCCGGCAGGGTCCAGAGAACCAGACAGTAGCAGTGGACGGGACGGTGCTGCTGAATTGTGTGGCAACAGGAACCCCCACACCAACGCTGCTCTGGAGGAAGGATGGGGTGCTTGTGACCACTCACGATTCACGCATCTCTCAGCTGGACAGCGGGGCTCTGCAGATACGATATGCCAAGGTAGGAAAAACCCAAACCTGACCAAAGATTCTTCCACAAACACCAACAGGCTCAAATGTGGTTCTTGTACTGAACCGATGCTCCACTATTCAACCTGGATGTTCTCCTCTATTCATGCTGTTCTAGAATGTCCTGCCCCTGGTTCAGCCAGCCCTGGGGTTTACACTTTTTTCAGGGCTTTTATAAAGCTTTTCCACCATCACACAATACATTATTGCACTTCCTTACAAAACACAAAACAGCCAGACAATCCACAAGCACTTCTCCACAGCAGTTGGCCAAATTGTCTGTAATGGTGCAGGCTGTACTCACACACTTCCTCTTTTCATTCACAGTTGCTATCGTTTTCTCAATCTCTTTAGAAATGGACCACTGTTTAGACTCCAGAATCACTTGATTTCAGAGTGTTTTTTTGTTTTTTTTATTCACAGCTCGGGGATACAGGAGTGTACACATGTGTGGCCACCAGCCCCAGCGGTGAGGCATTGTGGAAGGCCTACCTGGCAGTGGAAGGTACGATTTTTTGCGTAAATAAAGGGCAAATCTCAAATGGCACGAGCGCTATACATTGTTGGCTTCTGCAATTTTTTCAAATTTGTAAATAAATAAAGGAACATTCTTTTTGTTTTAATTGTAATTTTTTGTTTTATACAATCAGCAAGCTACTCAAAACTGCACAATATATTCATTTCAATTTGATCGCATTTGCTGTATGTCTGTTTTTTGCTGAACCCTCATTGTGATGTAAATTTTTTTGCTAGTTTAAACCCCGCAAATTCTTTCAGCTAGTGGTCAGGATGTTTTGAGTCGAGATGTGTGTGTGGTTGTGTTTTGTCAGAGTTCGGAGTGGCAGTACAGCCAGGCAGGCCCACGGACCCAAACCTGATCCCCAGCGGCCCCTCCAAGCCTGAGGTCACTGATGTTACCCGCACTTCTGTAACACTGTCCTGGAAGGCTAACCCTAATGGAGCCACACCCACATCTTACGTCATTGAGGCTTTCAGGTGTGTGCATTTAAACATAACTAGTACTAATGGTGGCCTAAGATCATCTCTGCTAAATTTTTCATTTTGTCATGTTTGCAAATGATTGACACCACCCCCCCCCCCTTTCTCTTCACTTCTCCTACACTCTAGCCATGCATCTGGGAGTAGCTGGGTGACCCTTGCTGATCATGTAAAGACTGAGTCCTTTGTCCTGAAGGGTCTAAAGCCTAGTGCAGTGTATCTCTTCCTGGTCAGGGCAGCCAATGCTTATGGCCTAAGCGATCCCAGTCCTATTACAGACGCCATCCGGACACAAGGTAACCTGCACTATCATGTCATTTATAGACAGCATCAATAGGCGAATTCTGACCTGCATTCTAATGAACAATTCTAAGCAATTCTAAGATGGTAGGAGCATAAATGTTAGGCCTTACTCTGAATGTTTAACCTCAGAGTGAATACTTTCTTGCATGTGTGCCAACCTTCATAAAAACTAGGAGTGTCAAGATATTAAAAAAAATAATCTAATTAATTACAAGCTCTCTGATTAACACAGTTTGTGTACAGTAATGTTCACAACAAGCAAACATATGACCTGTGCATGCTGCACCTGATGTCTAGCATGTTTTACTCAATTGGATGAGGGGATGAAACAAATGATTTTTAAAAGTCGCCACCCTAATATATTGGTTCCGGTGCAATCAGGGTCTGTGCTGGCTCAGACCACTAGGCTCACTCTTAAACACTTTATGTTGTGGTGATATTTTACGCATGATGTACGACGATGATACAAAAATTCCTTATTGCATGAATTGCAGATAATGATACTTGTTCCATTTTTAAACGTAAACTTTCCACTCACTGGTCCAAGCTGTGCGTTTTCATCTTCATTTTACAGACCATCTGTGGTCAAAACCAGACCTGGTGCTCAAAGTCATGTGGAGCGATTAATCAGCGTTCATTTTGGCATGCATTAGTTTCGATCAATTAATCACAGAAATGCATTAAAAATGTACTTAAATCGACACCACTATAAAAAACAATGTATTCATGTTAAAGTCAGCATCAGTTTGTGCTTTCATTCGGTGCAAGCTTTCTCTCCATTATGTTTTTCCTGCAGACACCCCTCCCACCATCCAGGGTGTGGACCATCGTCAGATCCAGAAGGAACTGGGGGACGTGGTTGTTCACTTGCACAACCCCACCATCCTCTCATCCTCCTCTGTCAGGGTGCAGTGGACGGTAAGAGAAAGCACCCTAAATCATTCACCACATTTCACTTTAGCTTGAATAGTCTGGTTTCCGTGTTGCGAGAGTGCAATAGTATAGCATATCGTTTTCTTAGACCCTATCTTATGTCTTTATTAGAAATGGGCAATTTATCATTTTTTGCAGACTTTTGGGTGATCTAGTACCACAAAAATAAAAAAAATGTAAATCATAAATGCAGTCCCCTAGTTATTCTGTTGATTTAGTGATGTATCTTCATTTACAGTGTTTACAGAGCGTTTCCCAGACCGATATTATGTCTAATCGTAGCCTAAATTGAATGTACAATGTTTTTTTGTATTGACATTTAAACTGACCCTACAAGTATTAGGCCTAGAAAATCTAGTCCAGGACTAAACTTAATCCCTGTCTAGCCACTGTAAACACCTTTTTGAAACAATTCTATATACACTACTGGTCAAAAGTTTTAGAACACCCCAATGTTTCAAGCTTTATTTAATTGAATTTCAAACAGTTCAGGTCC
>JBBPDH010000034.1:4304220-4314626 GCA_037974565.1 Clupeocharax schoutedeni | reverse complement strand
AGGAACACAGCGCCTGGGGAGCAGTGCGCGGGGACGGTACCTTGCTCAGGGTACCTCAGTGGTGCCTAGTGGCCTTGCGGATCGAACCCGGACTTTCTGGTCGCAGGGTGGATGCCCTAACCACTAGGCCATCCAACTGTATATAAGGCTGTTTCTTCTGTTCATTTCTTGTCGGCGTTTCGTCATTTCTGAGCTGTCTGTTTCTCGTAAGAAATCCCTATCTAGTTTTGGCCTGTGCCTTGTTTTACTTTGAGCCCTCGTGCCCCTTTCTGTTCTAAGTTTGAATAAATATCACTGCATGGAGTTCCAGAATTCTGCTCGTTTTTCCCATGTTAGCTTGGGGGCTTAGCCCCCGCCACCGTGACAGCTGCACTCTGTGCAGACTAGAGCTGTTGTGTTACTGTGGATATGTGCTTGTCCAAGACTGTAAATGTTGAGGGAATTTTTTTTTAAAAATTGTGAGGATGTTCTGAATTTGTGGGACAAACACTTTTCCAAAAATTTTCGAATTTGAAAATGAAAAAAATGAGCATGTGGAAGAAATGGTGCCTGAAATTAACAAATGAAAAACTGACCAGTAGAAGGTTGAAAGGATGAGTGAGCAGCAGAATTAGGTTTTAAGTTCCATGTTTAAAGTTGATTGGGCTGAAATATACCAGTTGTGATTTGGGAAATGAGTCATTCGAGCAGTACCTTGTGGTACTATGGTTTAACAGTGTTGCAAAGCACTTTAGAGCTTTTTTGGCTAGTGATCAATGCCTTGAGGACATCAGCCTTTCAAGCAGCATTGTAGAATATGGAGAACATTGTCCACCAGAGACTTAGCAGCATGAGTCCCGTTTGTACTGGTAAAAGACCTCTAATACATTACCTGCTGCACATGACATATCTGCTGTTTCCCTCAAACTGGAGCAAACATGCCTGAAAGGAACTCCAGTGATGTTTTAGTGTTTAACTGAGATGTTGCACATTTGTCATGAAATGTTTACTTACTGACCATGGCCCAGTTCATTCAATTGATGGCCTGAAGGTTTGGATCTGGGCACTATAGATTCTCCACCATTCTGTACTTATGGGGTCAAGTGTGGTGACAAAGTGCCCCCCCCAGTGACATGTGCTCAGTTCATTCCCAGTGCTCACAACATCCAGGATGGATTTGAGGCCTAGATGTGAACAGCTCTATCCTAGTGCCAGCAGTCTCTTACTGTGTACACTTTTAAATATAACAGTCCATAAACTGCTCGTAGCTTCGCCACCAGGAGAAAACTTAAGTAGTTCTTCAGTGGGACCCCTTCAAATGATGCATGCTAGCGCCTTATCATAAAGCTTGCCCTAAAATCTTCTGCTCCAGTGTCTGAAATGTGCTTTTAAAATAAAGTGGCCCCTTATAGTCATGCGTGGACACACAAGACCACACAAGTATGACCAGTGTGAAATTCTATCACTGCGTTTAACCCATTCACCAAGTAAAGCAGCAGGCAGCCTGCAGTTATAATAATGTAACAAAACTAGCAAAACTTAGTAATGAAATATGAGTAATACTTCAGAAAATAACAGAAATCGTTAGACATTCTCTGAAGGCCAAAAAGGGCCTTAAACTTCACATTTTGGTTATGTCAGTTCTTTATTACTTAAAAAATATGGAAAATAGTGTTTAAATTCTTTACTGCTACATTTTACACTTTAGAAAAAGTCACTTAACCCCCAGCTGCTTCAGCCCCTTGAACATGACCCTGATCTATGTCTCCCTGTGATCAAGTACAGGAATAAGAAATTGTGATTGTTCTGCATGATGTTTTGTATAATTCAGAGGTACACAGTTCTGCATCTTGAAAGGTCTCTCCTTAGTGCTTTCCCCAGGCCTACTGCAGCAGATATTTTTTGGAGTAGAACAGCTTTGAGGCAGACACTAAGTTAACATCAGTCTAATTGGTTTACTGCAATAAAACAGACCTCAGTTTATGATGCTCTGGAAGTTTGTTTTCTCAGAGCTATTGGCCTGCTCAGGTGAAAAACCTTCCTCAAACCTTGTTTATGTGCTTCTGGAAGGGGGTGTCCTTGACTGTGGCCTTCCTCATCCTGCCCATATGTGCTCCCTCAGATTCATAAAAGTTTTACTGGGACAATTATGCCTTTCTGCAGCAGGAGGTGACATCAGTTGTGTCACCATAAATGTATGCCGTCATGCTGTACATTACCTCCAGCGATACGATACCTGCTCACATCAGGCCGTGATGTTGAACATGGAAATATGGGAGATTGATGTTACTTGCATAAACTAGTTCAGTCTGCTTATTGAATGTTTCTTCTGAAATCCGAGCTATTTAAAGGGACTTTATCACTCTTTTTACAGCAGTATCAGCAGTATCACACTCTCCTAAGAAGTCATGTCAGAACATTGCTGTGTAAATTTCATTGCATTCAGGCATAGTAACATTAGTGATGTCAGGTTGGATGATTAGTTCTGGATCGGATCCCAAACACTAACTCAGTTGTAGTGCTCTACAGGCCAATGCTAGAGGCTTTCATGTCAGTATATACAAACCATGCCATTCTCCAGTATATCCATGTTTAGCTTCACTAGATGATGCTTAGCATTGCGAATTTGTGACCTTAGGCTCAATTGTAGCTGCTCCAAAGCGCCCCATTCTGTTGTTTAGTGCATTTTCTGTGGGGATTATACAAGCTGTGTGTGCACAACTGAATTCAGAAGAGGGGCCTGAGTACTTTTGAACATACAAAGCATGTGAGATCTAAAATTATGCTAATAAGAGCAATTATGCTAATCAGCTCATTATTCGACACTTCCTCTGTCACCTGTCTTCTCCCTCCGTCTGTCACCACTATCATTCAAAGTTTCCTCTGTGTGACATCCTACTTCTCCTTTTCTTTGGCCAAATGGGAAAGAAGTTTGTTGCCATTTTTCTCTTAATCAGGTTTTAGTGCAACTAACAACTGCATTTGTACTACATTCAAATCCATTATAAGCTAAAAGGGCAACGTCTTGTTTTATACTTAAGCTACAGTAGGTCACATCTTGAATATTTCTTTTGTTTTTTACAGCTGATTGCATTGCAAACTACAACAGTCAGCTGGATAATAAGCAGGGAGTGTTAATGGGCTCAGACTCAGCCGTCTACAGTGACGTGGACCTGTCCAACAAACTCAACGAGATGAAGACATTCAACAGCTCCAGTATCTGCTACATGGGGCCTGGAGGTGGTCCACCTACACCATATGAGCCCACACCTTACGCCACCACCCAGCTTATTCAGTCCAACATTATGACCAAGAACAGTGGGGCGGGGCCAGGGGTGGGGCCTGGCGACTTCGGTGACAAGCGTTGGAAACCCCAGCCACCAAAGCCTCCTGAAATTAACTCACAGCTGTTTAACATTGTGGAACAAAATAGACTGAACAAGGGTTAGTATGAAATCTTTGTTCGTATTGAAAAAGAGAGAGAGAGAGATTCCAGGGCTTTTGGGAGCTTTTGCATCTGTTACAAACTATTACTTTTTCTTCTTCAGATCTTTACAGAGGGGGTGAGGTCAGTCTGCCTCCAACCATCCCATATAACCAGGCAAATGATCACAGCTCAGCAGGGTCCTACCATAGTTCTGACAGAGGTAGCAACAGCACCTCGGGTACGCCTGCGCTCACACTATCACACACAGCACAGAAATGTTCAGGACTGTCATTCAAATGTCAGCTCTTCTTCATGTCACACGAGGAAAAACTTTACTTGAAGGAGTCTTTGGTGCAGATCCTGGGTGAGACACTAAGGCATGCTGGTTTAGTACTGGGGGGCTGCTTTGGGTGGCACTTATATGGCAGGGTGTTTAAGACGAGCTGTGTATCTGTCTTACCAGCTCTTTCAGTCACAGTCCGAGACCACTTAGGGTATGAAAATTCAACGAGGCGTTACAATGCATTTATCTAAAGCAGGCATTTCAACGCTATTGATTTTGAATTGTCCTTGATTAGAATTGCATTCATTCATTTTCAGGCCAAAGTGAAATTAAGTTTATGATTAAGGGTTGTGATTTTCATCATTCATTTTTTCTGAACCATTCCAAAAGGTTTAGTCATGGTGAAAAGTTCACGCTTCAGGAAAGCCGAGCTGAATTCAATTACCTTCATGAGGCCAAAAGTGTGCACCTCTAAACATATTTAGAAGTTATTGCCCTTTCAAAATGAGACATTAATGGATCAATGGAAGAATAAAAATTTGTGCCTGTAGAATCTCTAACTATGTTTTTTTTTCTCCATAGGGAGTCAAAATTATAAAAAAGGGATTCGCACACCTAAACTAGCCAAACAAAATGCAGTGAACTGGGCTGAGCCACTGCCCCCTCCACCTCTAAACCCCCCACCCAGCCGCAGCTCTGAGGACTACCCACAGCCCATGGACAAGAGGTCTACACACACACACACACACACACACACACACTCACTCTGAAATTACCGACAGATTCTGTAGAGGCCACACACACAAATTTGCATCTAATGTCCAGCATATTTCTGTAATTAGTTTCGATCCAGACTCCCAGTGCCCAATGCTTCAGAGCCGCATGTATCTTCACCAAGGGGACATGGCGGAAGAAGAGGAGGAACAGGAGATTATGGATAGATGCCCTACACCGCCTGTCAGAGGAGCAGCCTCTTCCCCTGCTGGAATGTCCTATAGTCACCAATCCACCGCCACACTAACCCCCTCCCCTCAGGGAGACGTACACCCTGGCCTACAGAATAACCATGAGGAGCGCAGGTACTGCACTAACAACATCTTAGCTTCGTAGAAATCAGTCCTGGATGCTTATATCCCACTAATTAGCACTGTTGACAAAATTGACAAAACCATCCCTTTAAACTGTGCTGACACATTCTTTTCTCCCTGTCAGACGACACACAGCGAGCCCCCCTCCTCCCCCACGCCCTCTCTCGCCTTCACACACATATGGCTACATCTCTGGCCCCTTGGCACTGGACAATGGGGCGCTGGAGTTAGGAGGTGATGAAGCGGGAGATCAGATGGATGGAGAGTCGTGTCAGAGGCAATATCAGCAGCATCTGGGCCCGCAGTACCAGTCTCAGCAGCAGAGCCAGCAACATCAGCAGCAGCAGCAGCAGCAGCAGGTTCCTCTTCCCCGCCGGCTGCAGCTGCACAGGGGGCTGGAGCAGACCCCAGCTTCCAGCACCGGTGACCTAGAGAGCTCAGTCACCGGATCTATGATCAATGGCTGGGGCTCGGCCTCCGAGGAGGATAACGCCTCGTCTGGCCGCTCCAGTGCCATCAGCTCCTCCGACGGCTCCTTCTTCACCGACGCTGATTTCGCCCAGGCTGTGGCCACAGCAGCTGAGTACGCTGGCCTGAGAGTGGCCCATTATCCAGGGCCTGTGGACATCGGAGGAGGGGGTGAGTGAGCAGGACAAGTCTTCTCAATGGGCAAGTCTGTTCTGTGGTGTCCACAGTGATTGAGAGAAAGAAAGATATCATAAGTGAATCATACACACTGCACTCTTGATATGGATGCCTGACAAGGCAGTGTCGTTATCAATGGGTTCTAGACTTGTTAGCTGGCCAGAGGGGAAAGAAGATGCATTAAAGCAGAATAAGGCAGTCTGCTAACAAGCTATTGATTTAATCCAGTCTGCCGACAAGAAATAATTGATGTTGTATTGTACCCCTCCTATTTATTATGCATGATTTTTAGTAAAGTAACTGTTCTGTTTTTGTTAAATGGCCATTTTTTGGTATTGTATCCCATCACTGGCTTGTTGCTGACATGCTGTATGTTGTTCCATTTTAAGGTCAGAAATACCACATTGGCCACCGCCCTAGTAGCCCAGTGTCCACGGACAGCAACATGAGCACTGCAGTGATGCAGCGGAAGCCACACAAAAGGCACAAGCAGCATGCAGCTAGTCACCAGAGCCACCAGCAGCAGCAGCAGCAGCAGCAACCAGAGGAATACACAGATGGTAAAAGTGCTTGAATGCTTTGAACCTTTATATTGTTTGAGCTCCGTTTCTTGACATGCAGGTCACAGAAAGTAGTACACAGGTAGATTTGAAACTAAGAGTGGCATTTTACCTGTTCTTGTCCACAGACCCATCCATGCCTCTAAGCCCCTCCTCAGCTGGACTGAAGTCTTCTAACCACGGTTCCAGGTGTAGCTATGAAGAGAGGGGCGCCACGCTGCCTAGGATGGGCTGTGGAGAGGCGAGAGACAGGAGAGGGAGCGCAGGAGGCTATCGGACAAGAGAAGGGTCGGCCGATCGGCGAGGTGATCACGACAGACAGCGGAACCCACACGGGGGCAAAGGCAGCAGCAAAGCACGTCAATATGCAGGTAAATAATGAGGGATATCTGCCATCTGACCTGATGGTAAATATGTACTCTGCACCTAGAAAGACCCTTTGTTTTAAGTCCTTATTAAACATTACTATTTCAATTAACACTATTTCATGGTCAAGTAATTGCAGTTTAAATGGCTCATTTTCTAAGTGCAGCCATAGACATTGGCTTATATCTTTAACTCTCAGTGTTGGGGGAGGGGCAGTTTTCTGTTGTCAGGGTCCCCTCAAAAACTAAATATTAATTAAATATTGCTGTTTTTTTGGATGCAAATGACATCACACAATTTTCCTGTAACACACGTACATACGCACATGTTTGCTCACTCATATTTAGCAAGCCAAAAAAAAAACACAAGAGGGCGCTGTTAGCAGTCAGATAGCTTAATGCTTCATAAGAACTTTGTTTCGTGAGCTTGTTTCTTTGCCTGCTAGCACCAGTGCACTATTTTTCTTGTTATTGTATAATGATAAGCTAATGTATTTCATATATTATAATAATTATAGATATATCAGATATCAGAATTATTCCGGAAGCACGTTCCAAATGCTAATTCCCTCTCTTCTCTGCCTGCAGCTGCAGAGGATATTCCTCCATACAACCGGCCCTCCTTCCCCTCAGCACAGAACCAGAAGGAGAACCCGAGCTCTTCCAGCTCCGTCTCGTCCCGGGGCTCTGGGGGCAGGAGACGTGGGGATGTGGCCTCAGGGGGCCGCAGAAATCCCAGCGAAACAGGACTTCCCAGCATTGGGGCCTTTTCCCACCAAGAAGAGGAATTGGAGGTAAGCTGTTGAAGACCATTCCTTCAGATATGACTTAAACACATTGTTTGCTTCGCTGCATGATTTTGATTTCCATAAAGGACTTCCTGCTGCTATGCAGCATCATTGCTAGATTGTGGGAGGTTGGTCTTTCTGAATTTAGTAAGCATGCTACAGAGCAGCATGTGATTATTCGTAACTGTTCTCTACCCCAGGAACTAAAGTTCACTAAACAATGCCCTGGAAATTCTGCTGTCTCTGCTAAAGAAGATCATTGTGATTAGTATACAAATCAAACTCAGAGTAGTGCAATAAAAAGTACTTATCTTGGTGTTCTGTCCACAGCTCCTGGAGAGCTGAGGGTCCGGTCAATACAAGAGAAAGGCCGTCTTGTTGGTCGAGTGAAAACCCATCTTACAGCTGTGGACCATACACGATTCAGAGCATCTACAGTCATTCGCAATTATGTAAATGATCTGATCTGTCTTTACAGGAAAAAAACTGACCAATGTGTTTTCTTTTTTTTTTAACTGTCTCAATATTTAATCTTTCCAGAGTGAGGAAGAAAGTGGAAAAAGTGGATCATTTTTGAGTCTTTTTTTAAATAAGTAGATCATTCTTTCTGCTTTAAAGCCCCATTGACTGACATTACTTTGCGGAGAGTTGGTGTGTGCTCACGGTGCTCTGGTGTGAGTGTAATAGAAACTGTGGACCATCAGAACAAACTAATTCTACTGTGATTCAGTACTTCAGTCATGGTCAATAAGGTCTTCCCTCCCACCCCTCTGCAAACTAATCTTCTCTGCATAAAACGTTGGGCTACGAGGGTCTCTAGTGTAAATTTACCAAATCATCAAATCGTTGGAAGAAGTGCTGCCATGGGATTTGTTTTTATAATGCACTGTTGTCATTTTGATGTTATTGTTAATGTATTTTTTTTTTTACTTTTTATTTTAATCTTTGGTTTCAAAAGCACAATCACTAAACCTTTATTTTAAACCATTGTAATGTATGAAGCGTTCCACATTTATATGGTGAAAATGGCGTCTTGTTAAGCATCGTGCGTATGACGTTGGATGAGAGGATGGGCTTATTTGGTTTGTTTTTTTGTTTCTGCAAATAAATGGGATGACTATCTTTTTTTTTTTTATCCGCGAAGACCATGTAATCACGTTACCCAACAGGGACAGACCATGGAGTAGCAATTTGTCATCTCATAACCAATGACATGTTACATTTGATAAGACATATGCACTTAAATGAGGGTGAAACAAGAAAATGTGCAATGGGCAATATCTCTTAGAAGGCCTGAATTAGGAGTGTCCTTTCCATTTTGCGTTAAGGAGTGATGACAAGATCTCGCAAACAAGCTGTGCACTGTTATTTTAACACGAATGTCTGCCACAGCAAAACAGCAAGTCTTTGGACTTCATCGGTCGAGCAGCCGGGCTCGGCTCTATCTATGCTGTACAGGAGTAAAGGAGGACTTCGTTATGGGATTAAAAGTGAGGACAAGCTGAAATGAGGGGTACCTTTTGGTATTCTGGAGCATCACTGTGCTCTCCTGGAGCATGGCTGCTTTTATGGTTTAAACCCATGCTATTGCAGTACCTTTTCTTTTGTTGTTCGGTTAATGAACAATGTGTGCGAGAATATGTTCTCTGAGGAAAAAAAAAACTTGTGCTGTCCATCATTGTTTGGTGTTTACTATGTTAAGATAAAAAAAAAAAAGTACAACTGCTTTAAATTGTCAGCCAACTTTTCATGACTGATGAGCTCATATTTAGATTAAAATTAAACATTGTCATTTCCCACCTTATTTATTATTAAAACATTTTTCAAATGCCAGTTGTTTTTTGCGGATTTTTTTTTTTTTTTTTGCTTGGCTGCGGTGTGAAAGACATTCAAAAAGGACACAGTCATCAGCTGTACGCGTGTTATTTCTCTATTAAAGGAGTGACTGACCTCCACTCGTGCCCTCTCTGGCCTTATTCCCCAGAGAGAGAGAGAGAGGCGCACAGGCAGAACATCTCTCTGCCTCCCGTCAGGACAAAGGGAGACGGAAAAGGCTTTTTTTGCAGGCTGCAGTTGTGATGTTCAATGGCAGCTTCCCTCAACGATGCAAAATAACTGAAGCTTTTACATCAGAATATTAGGTCTGATTTTTGGTGTTACATGCTGATGGATACCAAGCATCTCATTTTACTACACATTTATTTCCCAAAGCTTTTACATCCACCATCTCAGAATCTTGTGGAAATACCTTAAAGGTCATTTTCTTAAAGGAATACTCCAGTGTTTTTTCCCCAAGTTACCTCCAGCCCTCACGTCTGTGGCATACGGCTCATTACCACAGACGATAATTTCAACACCTATACCTGCACTAAGAAAAGAACAGAAATCCATATGATTCAAAACACACTTTTAATAAAAGCTAACTGCTCGATGGTTCAGGCTCTGACTTTCTTAGAGTTAGAAAGCTTTTGTTCATAAAGAAGCTTTTTTCATAAAGAACTTACGATTGATGGGGTTCGTTTGATTTCCCATCTGAAGAATTTACCCCACAAGATCTGTGTAAGCCTGCCACAGTGTATGCTTTTCCTATGTGCTATGAATGGGGGCCAAATCAGAAATGTGAAGGCTATCTCCACAGAAGGACAACATATCACCTCTGACCAAACTCACAGTGGCAGCCCTTAATGACCTCCACTAAATCTAATTATCACCTTTCTCAGCACAACCTTGGGAAGAGCATGCTGGCACCTAGCCTTGGCTGGACCTTTACTGACTGTCCCTTAACACAAGCTAAGGAGCAACACGCGGCCACCCAGCCTGCGATATTCATTCAGTGAGATGTTCTTCATATGAATTTTTCAACCTCTGCAACTGAGTATTTCATATCAAAAACTTAAGAGGAATATCTCACTGGGGTGAGCGGAGCTGGCTCAGAGTTTCTAATACATTAAGGTTGCCAGTTTAGCAGGTACCATTCAGATGCACTTCATGTAGCCCTTCTGTTTACTCATCTGGGCCCTAAAATCCATCCATTCATGGAAAGAGATCAAAGTAGGATTACCACACATCAGCTATTATTCAAGTAGGGGACTGAACAGCTTTTTAGTGACAGTAGTATGAGTGTATCAGGTCCAGCAGCATTGCTGGCATTTTACTGAAGTTGAAGTTGAAGTTGGGGTTTATTGTCATATGTACAGAGTACAGTGTACAGAGCACAATGCAATTCTTACTTGAACACCCTCTTCACAGATAGAACATAAAGACATAAAGG
>JBBPDH010000034.1:4281908-4295714 GCA_037974565.1 Clupeocharax schoutedeni | reverse complement strand
CTGTGGTGGCTGGAATTCCACGCTGCTGTGCGCTGTAATAGTAGGTTTGTGATAATGAGCTTCCCCATTTAGCCCACAGCTAGAGCACAGAGAGCCTTCCATTAACTAAGTCAACAACACACACCGGTGCACTGTGTACATGGAGGATCACCGTGAAAGGCAACAGAGAAATCTTTGCTCTAACAGTTTCTTTCAAAAAAGAAAGAATGAAAGTGAACCTTCTGTCATACGTGAACAGCACAACATTCTTCCTCTGTATTTAATCCATTCACCAAGCGAAGCAGTGGGCAGCCCGGGAGCAGTGTGTGGCGACGGTACCTTACTCAGGGGCACCTCAGGAGTGTTTATCAGTCTTGGGATTCGAACTCACAACTTTCTGATCGCAGGGCAAACGCCTCAACCACTAGACCACCAGCTGGCCCAAACTGGAGGGCTCCATCGTCCTCCAGTTTGTTGCACAGAAAGAAAAGAGGCCAGTTATTCCTCTTCAAAGACAAATGTATTAAGGGTTTCTTAACAGGAATCTTTATAACCATAGTTGAAGTCCATCCACTTTCAGCAGGTTGAGATAAATCATTCACCAATTATAAAATCACATCTTTTGTACAATTTGTGCCCTTCAGATCCAAAGGGCTTTATGTATCCCAGCTTTAACAGATCGGGTTCAGCCCGGCTGGAGACAGCAGAACAGTTGCGGGATTGACAGACATTAATTCTAGCTGTTATAAAGCTCTGAAAGGCAAGGGTTGTCTACTTTTAACGGCAAAGGGCCCGTGTGGCCACAGCAACATAAAATGCTTTCAGTAAAGTGTGATTTGGTCCTAAAGCAACCACCAGGATTTTTTTGGGTGGAAATTTTATGATGAAAATCAGTTTTTGACGGTAAGTGTTACATATAAATGAGCACTGATTATCATTCCTGGACAAAAGAAAGTGCCTCACACTCTCAGTGATAAAGTGTACTTTAGTAAAAGGCTATTGAAGAACCACTTTTGATTCCATTGTTAAGGTATTCACTTTTTTAGCCAATAGTTTTTTACCTTTTTCACCAGTGCAGCAAGTGTTTGAGTCCAAACCTTGAAATGTTAGGCACACTAGGCAAACATAGCTGTTTAAATAATGGGGGTGCACATGACTGGTTCTTTCTGTCTGTATAAAAGATAAATCTTCCAAAAACGCAAGTGGGATTGAATATCGTTTTGTCCCCATTCATGTCTTATTGTTTATTAAATAATAAATAAAATCAAGGACCCCCAGCTGTATGTCATCAGACCCCACTTGGAAAACCATGGCCCTAAAGAACCTTCCAGATTCAGTGAAAAGTTTTCCCTAGAACGGTATATCCAAGCGGCAAACCATTTATCAACCGTTGTTCATAGACTTCAACTACATCACAAAAATAAGCAATATTCACATACAGATTTTTTATTTGCATTGTCGATTTCAGAAACGGTCACATTTTGCAAGTGCATGTGGTTTCCTGAGGGCAGAACAAATCTGGCAGGTTAGAGATTCTGTACAGGTGGAGAAAAAAAATGCACAGCACATAAATAAATAAATAAATAACCAACCAACCCCCCCCAAAAAAATTTTCAAAGCTTGGCAGAAACTTTGTCAAAGTAACCAGTGTATAAGGATGACCAGAGGACGGTCTCCTGAGCTCAGCTGAGCATAGATGGCGTGGTTTATTTCCATTCTGGATCACCACTTGGTGGAAATTTTCTCTTATACAGAATGGCTCAAACATTTCTGACAGCTGACTGTTTTTACGGTGGCTTTTTTGAATGGTATAGTAGTGAACAACCATCCTAATTGGGAAGGAAAATGGGATCACCTCCAAAAAGGGAAACATTTCAAGGGTAATGTTCCCTTTTCTTTAATCTCTTCACCCTCATCAAAATTTTAGCTCACCTGTTCTACCCTGCCTCCATTTGCACAGGTTAAACACACCTTCCAGAGGTCAAGCACAAGCAGCTGTCAACTGCTACTTCCATTACGCTTCCACTCAGTAACATGGAGGACAATCCAGTGGGACATTATCACCTTATTCCTTTCTCAACCCCAGACTCTGATGCAAGTCACTTCTTTTCATCCAAGAAGAAGTGTCTTCTTCCAGCTGGATGTCCGTTAGGGGGGGAAATGGTCTCTTTATATTATTTGCAGGCCAAAACATTCGAGAAGGACTGCAATAGAGCATATTCTGCTCTAAAACTCTGAGGGATAGGCAATTACATTAGAGCTGCTCGACTGGCATTTGTAAGTACTATATGATTTTCAATATCATCCTGTTCCATCACCCTAGCATAAAATCCCCTTTCAACAATCCAGGAGTAATACATCTGTATCTGCGGACAGTCGGTTCTGTCCTAAATCTCTTTCATTTTTTTAGGCAGCTGTGCAGACTCTCTAGCATCTCTATAGCATATTTTTCCACATCAGCAGGAGCTGAATATTTTGTGCTTATCACCAAAGAATGTTTTGTGCAAAATAAACAATATTCGTTTTTTTTTTAACTCAGCAAATATTCAGAGCGTTTATGAAAAAAAGAAAAAAAGAAAGTAAAAAGAAACCGTGACACCACATTTTATCCATTCACAATGTTATAAAGACCATTTAAGAGACAAACCTAAAAATCTGATTTTGGTTTGCATAGCAAAGCAACATCAAATAAAAAAAACAACATATTTACAAGAAATACACATCCCTCCTGTTGATTTGGATTTACATACTTGTGAGTTTTCAGAATTCATTCTCTCCAAAAAACGAGCAAAACAAAAACGCTTTCATCTTTTTTTTTCCCCATACCAAGTGATTTACATTTTGTGACACAAAATGGGAGGGACATGTGACGTCTCATCAAAAGGTGGACAAAAAGCAAATTGCTAGTTGAAGACCACTGTGACATGTGTGTCTGTACATAAGTTTCACAGTTCAGTGTTTGCCTCTCTCTCTCTCTCTCTCTCTCTCTCTCTCTCTCTCTCGCTCTCTCTCTCTGTTTGAGGTAACGATCGCCTCAGGTAAGACCGGTGGGAGAAGCTCATTGGACATTGCATGGGTGAACAATGAATCTCGCTCTCTCTTTCTTATCCTTGCTTTCATCCAGATGGGCAGTGAGCAGTTTGGCTTATCTCTTGCACAGGGCACTCTGAAGCACAAATAAATAAAGAGGTCAGTCAATCTAGCAGAAAAGAAGTCACACTCTTTATCCAAATCAGTCAAGTGAAAGTTAGCCCATGTGTCACAGTTAGATCAGAAATAACAAAATAATGTATTACTTTTAATGAGCTGGACAGTAAAATGAGCCTATAAATCCTGCAGATTCTAAACATTCAACCAATACTACAGTGGGGCCCAGAAGTCTGAACTTATTTAATTTTTTTATTATTTTATAATGTAAGTCTTTTTTGCAGACCATCTATTTACATTTTGAGGTGTTTTTGAGACCAAATTAAACAGAGAAGTGTGAAGTGCACACTTGACCCCACTGATACTGAATGTAAAGTGAAAGTAACTGCAGTTCGTTACACAATTATTTATTTAATTATGTAATTAATTTAATTACATTGAACAAGGACAGTAAAGGCATAACCCCTTAGTCTCATAATATTTACTGCACAATTAATTGCAGTTATTGGATAATAAGCCTTAAGACGAATGAATAAACTATTAAGAAACAATTTGACTACAGATTCATTAAGTTAGTAAAATCCTGCATTTTAAGAGGTTAACTCACATAGGTGTCCGTAGTTGGGCTCATTGCTGGTGGACCCCCGTCCTGCAGAGTCCTGATGCTCCGTACTGGACCTTTGGTGACAGCCTCGTCCCAGTGTGCCTCTGGAGCTCCAGGGAGCCAAGTGCTGCCGCTCCAGTGTGGACACCATGCACTCCTCGGGAGGCTCGGACCCCATCGAGCCCCAGGACGTGTGCAGCCTGGCACCAACACTGTGAAGGGGTTCTGAGTGAGGAGCTCTCACTGTAAAAAGAAAATAAAAGTTCTCTTCATTAATACTGCATTGTTTTATAGCATGGATCCTTAGGTCTTGAGTTACTGATGTTGTTTTGCTATGTTACTTGCAACATAATGATGCTCTGCAATTTCTTACATAATTACTTGTAAATGACATTTCTCTGAGCTTGCATTCTTTTAAAATACCAAGAAACAGCAACCATGGCAAAAAGGTCCACCACACAACACAGTGTACAATAACTTTTACACAGAAACATTTCAGTTCAGTTCCGTAATTCTGCAACTGAGACGCACCATCAGCGGTGTTGTCTCTCCTGCGACCTTCGGTGGTTAGTGTCTCGGCCCGCTGTTTGTGAGAAAGATGTGACACCCTCTGGTGGTCCAGGCTCTGGGTCCCCACAAGCCCTCCGTCTATAGACCTGGGACAGGTCGGCTGGGTTCGGTGGGAATAGGCATGTCCTGTAGAAGGTAAATAGGAAAGGTTTTGTATACAAGAGGTCTAATGGGACATTCCATCACAGGATTCTAACAGCAGCACAATTATTATGCAGCACTGAACGGTCCAGAGACGTGTCAAACTCAGACCTCTTGGTTCTTTGCCATGTTGCCTGTTCACACTGCTGTGGTTGCCCCCTGTAGGACAGGAGAGAGAGCTGCCTGTCTGTTAATATTAATGTAAAACTGACAAGGGCAAAGCAGGTCATATTTTGCCAAACTCCAAGCCTGTCCTGCAAGGTCATTCTCTGGGGGAGGGGGAAGTCAGACAAAAAGACCTTTACAGTGATAGGATGACGCAGTACCCCAGCACATGCAAGGCAGCAGATTACTGGATGGGGAACTACTAAATCATATCCATACAGGCCATAGATCAGAGATGCTCTGTGTCAAAGCAAGGAGGACTACTGTTCCATCATCAATGTGAAACCACAATGGAACCCAAGGTGGTCCCCTCTCCTCTCAATGCTCCCTCACTGAGTCTGCTGTTTCCTGACCTTCCTCTTTACTCTGTATATTATTATATATATAACAAAACTACTTTAAATTAAATTATATCTAACTTAATTGCTTGCAAAATTTACAAAAACACTCTTCACTTTTCCCAAAAATATTTATTAAGCCAAAGATGTTTGAAGTTTGCTTCATTAGTATTGTAATATAGATCATTACATTCCAAAAAAAAGTAGCATCAAAAGACAAAAGCCTGAACTTTATCCTCCATATAGATTATATGGTGAACAACATAAGTAAGCATGAGATTAATTTCCCAATTCCAAGTTTCAAGTTGATTGTTATATACAGATAACAGTAGAACACAATTACAAGTAATGACATTATTCCACCCCAAGGAAAATACACACTCTTAATACTGTAAAAAAGTATTCTTTGAGTAAAATAAACACAGACCATTTTTTACACACAGCTAATTTATGTGTTTCCCATCTTGTATACAGAAGCTTCTGTTAATGTTTTATCTTTATTAGCCTTGTAGTTCCAAGGCTACACTAAAGAAGCAAAGTTTACTGAATATGTCTGGTTTCATTTACTACAAGAGGGGAAAACTCTATAACTGACATCCTGCTAAACTCCTTTTATAAAATTAATACTGATAAAACTGGTTTTAGATAAAGTCACAGTACTAAAGCGGTATTAAAAACCAGAGTGTTCTTGTTGCTGATAAGTGGAATGCTTTTCTTGCAAGTGCTATGGTCAATGCAACTGATGTCTCTTTGAATAGGTTCTTAAACTGGGCTGGCCTTCCTAAATTAGTCTGACACTTATTAATCCGGAAGGCTGTATTTTGGTCCTCTACAGGCAAGCTTATGAGAAGTGGCAGAAAGGAAGTTGGTGGGGGCTGGTGGTGAGAAACCCTTCAATCATCCATCCAGATTTGACTTGGAAATTAAAATGTTCAAATGAGATGTCAAGTAGAAATGATTGCTTCCATCTAATGTTAATGCATTTACAGAGTCATAAAGCTTTTATTTTTGTGATATGAATCTCGCTATGATGGAAAAGCTACCATTTTTGTTTGGCTCCCTTGTTAATTCATGGAAATCTGCTGGGAAAAGTATAATGTTTGGAGTAAATAGGAAATCAATAGCATTTTACTCAGAGCTGCATGTTCAATTTCAGAGGGGAAAAAAATGCAACAAGGCAATGGAGTGAAAACACTGGGTGGAAACAGAAAATAATATAATGTGACTGCAATATTCTATCCAGCAAGTGTACACAGCATAGTTTCCTCTAAAGAATTAATGCAATTTCTTGGATGGTTGGGGCTCAGTGATGTGATCGTTTGAAGGTTTGATTCAATGGTGCTATTTACCTGTGATCGCTCCCTCCATGCTTTCCAGGCTGCGTCCAGGGGAGTAGTCTATTCCACACAGCTGACGCGACAGCTCATACTCTTCACTGTCTCCTTCTTCATCCTCTCCTTCAGTTAGCATATCTGATCCTAGCGTGGTAGACACATATGCCACGGGTGGGACAGGCGTCTTGGCTGGGTGCGAGTTTCCCTTCAAATGCCTGAAAAAATATTTATTGTGTCCATTTGTTACACATGAACACACCGCAGCAGAAAACACAGTGTTTACAGCACAATACTGTTCTCTGTATTTTTATTTAACCCATTTACCAAGTGAAGCAGTGGGCAGCCAGGAACAGAGCATTATTATTATTATTACTTGGTAAAATGTGGTTTATAATGTGCAAGTTATAATGTGCAACTGTTCTGGTGCAGTATTACTATTACTGTCTTTGTCCATGCCTGTCACTCCACACACACACAAACTCACACATCCAAACACCAAACATCTCTGGTGTGCAATATTTCTCTCATGTGCAATATTTTTTTATTATGTGCAATATTTTTGATGTAACATGTGCAATCTTTGTGGTTTTCTAGCTTAATGTGCAATTTTAAGGATGAGATCTTACTATATGTAATGTGCAGTTTGTCTGCTTCATTGTTACCTTTTTTTACTTTTACTGTTATGTTTTTTTTTTTTTTTTGCTTTTGTCAATATCTTTTGCTATTCAGTTTCTACATACATAGATTTATATGTATTATAATGGCTTATTTTGTCTTAAGCAGTGGGCAACCACTGGTGTGGTGCCAGGGGGATTCAAACACATGACCTTCTGATTGCAGGGGCATCTCTCTAACCACCAGGCCAAATACTGATATAGTGTGCATGTGAACTAATATATAAGGAAGAGCTCAAAGTTGAGAGTTTGTAGAGATATTGTTTACTAGACATGTACATTTACCATTTATTTAATCTATGCTTTGTTTATGCTTTGTTCATCTTACTTTTAATTTCTACTAATGTATCAATACAAATTTTACGTATCAAGTACCACACAGATTTTTTTCCTCCTACATCATTTGGTTACTATACTTCACTGCATGGTTAACGAGAAATCAAATTTTCTAATATATTATCATCCACTTGCTTAGACTATAATCATAAGGAATCATTCATTTTCCTAGGCTTTGCCTTTTATTTGGCAACATTTGGGTAAGAAGAACTAAAAAAATTGTTGACAATTTTCATCCAAATAGCTAATTGCCACTTTCACTGGTCAGTCCTTACTAGTCTGTAAGGACAATGGCTCCCGCAAGCTTTCCTCTGTCATCCTGTCTTATCTCACTACCTGCCATGCAGCAAGACTGGGCAGCTCAGGGTGCATGGAGGAAAAAACAAAACTGTCCAAGTCTGTCTTCACCAAGGGATGATGCATAGCTTAGGGAAGGAAGGCACTCTACATGATGAAAACATGGCCAGTTGTGCTCTTAGGTATGCCTGGCCATGGATGACACGCAGCCAACTGGGCTTCAAACTTGGCTCATAGTAGCAGAACACAACATGGAAGCAGTGCTTTTTTGCCAGACAAATCTCTGAGAGCCTTAAACCATCGGCTAAAACTCTCAACAGCGCCAGAAGATCAAGTCAGAGAAATGTTCTATTGGACGGTTCTCCCATGCGGAAGAAGAATTTACAGTGTATCCTGCATCCATGTGGAAAACTGAAACGAATAGTGCTAATTCCATTGTTGGGCTGTGTGGAAGGCTTACACAATGGGGTGGTAATTGGGTTGGTGGGGAGGGGGAGGGAGGCAATGGGCAGGCCTGTCAGTTACACGTCTGTAATCTTCAGCACAGCTGCCTGGGCTGTCAACCTCACTGTGTCTCACGCTTGTAGCTTCTCCGCACGTAATTACCGGCTCTTTTTCCTGTTGTCAAAGACGGCAGTAACACCAACGCAGTCATTACCCCCAGAGCTCCAGTCCACCACCCCCTCCCTGTCATGACAAGATTCTCCCACCATGCGCTACAACTGTAATCAATGAGGCTGTTTTTGGCGCTCCCAAGGTAAAGTGAAGCCTCACGTTTCCTATCGGCATAGAGACTAAATAACGGGTAATGAAATCCTGTAAGTGTCTTATTGATATGCAAAAACATCCGTTTACTTCAGCTGATTGGTACCACTGTCTGTCACAACACGCATTGCACTGACCAGGTGTATTCCTGAATAGCACATAAATGTCTCATTATGTGGAAAATACGTCTCCAGCGGTATAATTTCTTGCATTCTTTTTTTTTACCATCAAAGCCATTTTTTCTGCGTGAAATGAACATTTCTAAAAGAAATTTTCTGCAGACTCACTGAATGATGTACGGTGAGGTGAGCTGTGCCTTCTATTTATTGAAAAAGAATGAATAAGTTGATCAAACAGTGTAACTCAAACAAGCATAAGCAGATATGAATGCATTTATCACATTAAGCATGAAGAACCTAAAACCTCATGAGATTCGACTTTGAATGACCTGCAAGTAGAACCTTCATTGGTTAAAATCATTCATATTGATACTGGTTGTGCCCATTTGCCAGTGGGACATGTACATCTGTGTGCAGGTTTCTTACCAGGTCTGTTTGGCTACCTCATACTGGTAGGCACGTGTGAGCTCGTCCAAGTGAGCTTGAAGCATGGACTGCATTTCCTCATGGTGGGAGGAGCCTAACGAGGCAGAAGAGCCCTGGCCATAGGGCAGTGCTGCTGGAGAGGAGGCCACGCCCCGGAGGGGAGGAGTAGGCACTCGCTCCTCTTCTTCTAGTTCGTCCTCCATGCCCTGGTGCAGGTAGGTCTGCACAGGGAGGGGTGGACCCCAGCTGTCACTTTCATACCTGTGCCAACAACGAATACAAGTGCATCTAGATTTGTTGCCCTCAAGAATACAAAATCTAAAAAAAATGTATCTTAAATTATAGCTATAGAAATTGAAACAAGGTTTCAATACCAGTGTCTAACTTTATAACCTATTTTCAACATCTCATTCCAAAAGCTTGCTTATTAATATGCACCTTCATAAACTCTTTTTGTGTCACATTGTCTTTTTTGCAATGAAAATTAAAAAAAAAAAACATTTGCTGCCTTAACTATTTTTCAGACATCACATAAAAATCACAGATATCATCTCAGGTCCATTTTGGTCTTTTCCCTTAAAAATGATCTAGACATAATAGAAAATCAACTACAGCTTCCTCAATCACAAATGCTGCTGAAACGCTCACTTCAGCTGTGACTTAGATACGTGTCTGATCAAAGGCTCTCTATCTCTTTATTCATCTCTAAAGGGCCTTTAGGGAACATAAATATATCTTAATGGTGCCTTAAATGTAACAGAAAACCAAGAATGTTCCTCGTTTTTTTTAAATTAAAGAGTCTCATGTAGAATGGAAGCATCAGAAAAGTTTCAAAACAGTTAACTCCATATAATCCATACACAGACGCTATGCTGTTTCTGTAATATGATGGAAAGCAGTGTATTTACAAACATATACGCCCTTGTTCAGCCATTAAACTCCATCCATTCACACTTAAGTTACGAGTGGATCAGCACTGACTGCTGTTTTAAATGATGTGCAATAAAAGGCAGTCAATGAGAGCAAATCTCAGTTTTAGAGACACAGTAAATAAAATGTATGGCTTAATTCTAAGAGATAAATTGGTACTGATTGTGGGACACAAACCCACATAAACTACTGCAAAGATAAATGAACCTTAGGGAAAACATTAAACACAAGACTCCTACAAAAATGCAAAACAATAGCAGGAAAAAAACAATACTTTAATCCCCCCCCCATGGTCTTAAAATGCTTCGCTCAATGGGATGCTGCCAAAAAGATACATTTGTTTTCTATGAGCGGTACTTAATCCTAGACCTGGAGTACCGCGACTCTGGATAGCTTAGTATAACTTACCCACCGCACCTACTTAAGTGCAGTCCGGCTCAGAAAAGGCTTAGTAATAAGTGGAGTTAAATCAGGTTTGCTGGGACAAAGGAATGCACCAAAGTATGTCTTGCATTGGTACAGACTGAGAGACTTTCCAGGCTTGAATTGAAAGGCTTATACTGCAGTGCAGGCTCACACTAGGCAAATATCTTAAGACGTTCCCAAAGACTAGTGAGTATATGTCTAAAATCCCCGGCACCAATTTAAGCCATAATAAAGAAATTTTATAGCTTTGGTTGTAAAGGCAAAGATATCAGCTCACTCAGCAGTACTGAAGTACGGAAGCAGCATAATGTTCATTAAGCCTACTCCCTCTCCTTTCTTCTCCTTTGCTGTTCTAAGCATTTTGTCTGAGAATGGAGCCGTGTGGTGTAGGTGGGTGTGTTAGCCCCAGACCGCGCCTCCTCAGCACATTTAGTGGAAGAGAAAGGCTCCCTAGTGCCTGAGCGTAGAGTTAAAACTACCTCTATTTGGTTCTCTCATGTGGCCGTGTTGGAAAACAACTGCACAGTGTATTAAGTGAAACAGAATACATTTCAACTTTACTTTAGTCCACTTGCATCTATCCAAATGTGAATTTATTTGTTAGCATGTGTATGAGTGCCTCGCGCCCACTGGTCCCGGGATAGGTTCCGGGTACCTGGGACCCTCGTGAGGGTTAAGCAGTTACAGACACTGAGTGAGTGAGTATGTGTATTTGCACACTAATATTAATCTTACCCTCCTTCGGCTTGACGATCTGGAGCATAGTGGTCCACCTCTGTCCCCGGTAAAGGGTTCATGGGAGGGGGAGGGAGGGGCATGTTGGCCCAACAGGAGCCATTAGGCTTTGCTGTTTTATTGCTTCCTTTAGACTTCTTCTTTTTACCATTTTTACCTCCTAAAGGGGGCAGCAGAGAAGAGTGGAGCCTTCAGTAATCAAGCAAAAAACACATTCACATTCAATATTAGGACAGAATGGACAGAACCTGTTTCTATGTTCAGTGAAATACACTGCAATACAGGAAGGGAGAGGCAGGGTATGCATGAGGAATGCATGTACATGAGACAGAGAGAGAAAAATCGAGTGCTCGACTAATTGTGCAGGTTTAAGGTCAGAGTTTAGCCGACAGTCTGGTTCCCATCACTGTGTTTCAGCTACACAGGCAGAGGAGGCCGAGCCGCAGAGCCGCCTAATGAGCAAGTCCCATTCCCCCTGTGGACCTGCAGACTGCCAGAGAAGCTGTTTTATCATCACCTGCTCTACCTCCTCTCCTCTCATTATCTCTTGCTCCCACAGACCTCAGTCTGCTCCACTGATGGGCCACAAAAATACAAAGAACTTTTTCTTCCTACATCTTTCTGATCTTCAGCATTCACAACCTGGAGGACCCCCTCACTGGGCTTAAACTCAGCATCCTCTAAGCTCCTCATGACACCGGCTTGCTTTGGTGTTTAAGCCTACAGTAAAAGGCTAGAGCGAGGCGTGGACGCTGCATCCTTGCTCGATGCCTCCGCATGGCAACAGCGCACTAATTTTATGTCCACGGGTCAAAACACAGAGGAATCCCTGCCTGCACTAATCAAATTAATCCACAGCAATGTGCTGTAATTCTCTGACATTTCTGGGCTAAAAAACTCCCAAGGCTGTGATGCAAAAACACACATAAAAAGAAGAGGAGCGATTAAGGATGATATCCTCCGGGTCTGTTTTCAGCAAAAATGTAAATATTAAATCTATTCCCCCTTGATTCGAGGCCTTTTATATCCTCTTTACTTTTTTCTTCTTTCCCTATTGACTTTTTCAGCTTTTATCTACTCATCTACTTTTGCCCCTCCAGCCCTCTCTCTCTTCACTCTTTACTTGGCTTTTCTCTCTATTATGTTAGATTTTCTGAGATACTAGAAGGTTCAGCGCTTCTAATTAACTGGCCAAGCAAGCAAAGTTAAGGCAGTACTCGGACGACCCCAAAACAGCGCCGCGGGCCATCGTCACTGACCGCTGGCCACAACAATGTGGCATAAACACAAAGGCTGCAAATCTGATATTCATAAAACCAGACATCAAAAACATACAGAGAGCGATGGAGTGAGCCAGTATACATGAAAGGAGAGAGAGAGAGAGAGAGAGAGAGAGAGAGAGAGAGATAGAGAGAGAACATGGATGAGAAACTAGTGTTTTTTAAATACTACTCCTTGCAAATGAAAAAAAGCTGAGATTTATTGCACTGGGTTAAACATGGGTAAATCACCCATCAACATTTATTAAAATAAGTATATCATAAAATCATAATAAATAAACTGATCTTAGCTCTTTCTGATTCAAATCCTGCATAAACATCTATTTACATATTAAAGTTATCATACAAATACCAGTAAATATCACTACTTTTCCACTGAACTAGTCCATGTACTTTGTACTAAAAACACTAAGAACGCAACAACAGACTTCTACAAAGACTTCTCCAGCAGATTTCTGGAAGCAGCAAGAAAAGAGGCTGAAGGACATCTCAAGTGTCATCTACAATGATGAGCTAAAAGATGAAGCGATACTTGTCCCTGCTGACATCCCACCAACATCACCCTCACAACATCAATTTGACATAAGCCCTCCCAAGCTGAGCGAGGTAAACGTTCTAACAATGTTCTTAATTGTGTTTACGGGAATGCCCCAGATGTTTTGAAATTCCTCTGCAAAACCATGAGGGTTGCGTGGGAAAAGCCAGTGAAACAACCATGTCATTGATAGTTGATCTAGAAGGATAGCATAGCAGACTTCTCAGGATGCCTGGGGCATGCAAGCATTATACGGCATCAAATCCAGACTTCTAAAAAAGCGGAAGAGGATCCAAACGTCTTGTACCTTTATTTGGCTGATGCCTATGGATCAGTTGCTCATTGTCTGCAACAATAACAAAGCTGATAAAAGACTACTATCAAGATAAGCAGTTGAATCTCCCAACATCAAACTTCACTTCAGCTTGGCAACCACAGGAGTATGGTATTATGGCAATGGAGCTCATCATCAGAACCTCAAAATGGGTTGCAGGAGCTGAAAGGCTATAGTTTGGTCAGCAGTTACCACCAGTCCGAGCCTATTTGGACAATATAACAATACTCCCCTGCGCCAAGAGACTTCTGGAAAAGCTCCATAATGACATCACATGGAGATCATGCTTAGCAAGTGCTGAAACACCTTTGTTATGAAATGTCAAGTCACGGATCAAAAATTTTATTTAAATTTAAGTCAAATATAGGAGTTCTAGTATAGGACACCAGTTCTAGGTTTGGCCCAAAACGACTCAACACAAAGCCTCATCAGGTCAGAAGAGACAGTTCTTGATGAAGAAAGTGAGAAGTGAGGAGGGGGCAGATCCACACACCACCCCAAAACCTGAAGCACTGGTTGGAAGAAACCTTGCTTCCTCCCTTTGTCATATTAAAGGGGAAAATGGACATGGACTCGGGGAGTAAAGCTTGTGTTACCCTGAGACATTTTGGCTACAACACTTCAGTCAGACAAGGCTCTGTGGTTCTCAACAGCCAGGCTGGCATAAGCTG
>JBBPDH010000034.1:4262571-4281808 GCA_037974565.1 Clupeocharax schoutedeni | reverse complement strand
AGAGAGAGAGAGAGAGCGAGAGATAGAGGCTGGGACCTAGTCAAAGAGAAACAGAGCAGGAAAATAGGGTTAGAAAAAGAGAAAGATGGTAAGCGAGAGAGATGGAGAGAAAGATACTACTTTCGCTCCCCTGAGCTTTGACAATACCGTTGGGGCAGGATCTGCTGTCAGTAAGCGAGTAGCCCAGGCTGGCCATCTCCTGCTGGGCGCGCAGTGAAGCTTTCCAACGGGGGTCAGGCCGATCCACAGCGAGCTCGTGGAAGCTATTGGACTGCAGGATCTGAGTGGTGGCGTAGGGGGTGGCCTGGTTGCCTCGGGCCGGGCTGCTGTAGCCTGTCTTGCCTGTGAAGTCAATGCTGCTATAGATGGCACCATCAGACAGCATGGTTCCTGTCTTCTCCCCTGCTCCGGCCGGCAGCACGTCTGAGAGAGAGATACGGAGTTAGAGATGGAGAGATAAAGGAAAAGAGACACAGAGAGGGAGAGTAGCAGCTCTTAAGGTCAGTGTGAAACTTATTAGCGCACCCCACTGCTGCTGCTCCATGCACCCTACTCGGACTCATCCCAGCTCAAATGAGGTGAGATAAATAAAAGTGATTAGCCAGCAGATTAATTATCAAATGACACGGGATGCTCAGTGGGAAGCATGCTCGGACGACGGCCACTCACACGAAGCTGACCTTCAGCTCAGACCAGCACAACCCGCTGAGCACTGATTAGCTCGCTGAGATCTAAATACGCCTTACTCTGTCACACACACATATATTTACATATCTTTGCTGTCGGAGAAAGACTTGCATCTCCAAAAAAGTAACTTTGTAATGTTATTGTGACAAGATTTCATCTTAATTCATTCAAAACCATCGCTAAAAAATGGCAGCTAATATTTTCAGATTATGTTAAAAAACCACAATATGCTTCAACAGCAATGATTTGGAAAAAAATCAGTTATGCATTTAGCGAAGATCTGTTTGATCTAAAGTATGTAGCTTAAGAGTTAGCAATGTGCAAACTGCATTATTAAATCATCACATATTTGCCCCTACATTATACACACACACACCACAAATGTACTGGAGTATGCCATTTTGAGATAAAGGATGACTAAATTGAAAGGTAATGTTCTGGCGAGTGTGTGATCACCTGTCATTTCCAGTACTGAGGGATTCTCAGGTTTCTGAAAAATTCATAATGCTCATACATGAATTCAGGACGTATCACACCATTGAGCTCGGGGGCCTAACCCTGTGACCTGCTCCTTCCCTCGGGGGCTTGGAAGTGGCGCTCTGCTCTTTCAGCCTTTTCCCTTTGTTGATTTTTTAAAGCTACTTTTCAGGCCCCTGAGCTCTTACCCCCTCGCCCGAAGTTGCTGTGGTCTTTGGGAGCGCCCAGGCCTCCGTTGGCAGGCAGACTGGTGGAGGGCCAGGAGTCGGCTAGCCAGGGGAAGCCAGGATCCCCCGCTTTCAGCAGGCCAGGACGACTGAGAGAGTGAGATAAAGAGGACAAGAGAGAGCGAGAGACAGAGGGAGGAGACATGCATATGTAAGGGTATGCTCTACATGCCACCAAAAGGATGAATAAGAGAAAGAATTACATTCCCTTCTTTCCATTGTTTTTCATTTCCCCCAATTTGTGCACAGTCTATATCAGCACCAGGCTGCTGCAAGAGCTTGTTCCCCATGCGCTCGCCCTGGAGCAGTGGAAATAATAAATAAGCAAACAAAAGCACATAAAACAGTGACAAGTCTATAAATCTGGCCCCCCAACCCCCTTTCTGCCCTGGGGAAAGAGAAGCCAATAGGAACGGCATGTCAGAATATTAAGGTCTCCAACAGCCAGCATTTCCACCTTCATTTTGATGTAGAGGGGTATCTCGTCAGTCTCCATGTTAAGGGAGGTGGGGAAGGCGTCTCCATGGTAACGAGTGGGGTGATCTCCGATTGAGAAACAAAAACCAGATGAAGAATTTTATGCATATGTGCCAATTAAAAACAATAAGGTGGGATAGATGCAGCTTTTTCAATTTTTTTTTAAAGAGAGAGGTATGTTTTTTTTTCGTATACTGAAACGAGAAGCCAGAATCAGGCAGGCAGGTTGTCCATGTGATTTGGTTTGCCTTTTGTCTAATGAACGCAGCCGCCCACAAAAGTGCTTCCCCCTAAGAGCCCGGGCAGCTGGAGCGCAGGGGGATTTCAACACATCTGAGCTCAATGGCTCAAAGGTGGAGGGACCATTATGTGAGCTTTTTCCACCCAGGCTAACACACTCACATGCATCAACATCCACATTAGCTTGCACATTCCAGCACTCACACACACACACACACACACACACACACACACAGACACACACACACACACTCACACACATACTCGGATGTGCACTCCTGTACTCAGTGACACACACATAAAAGCGAAGAATTCTAGTTTATATTTAGACGCAACATTTTTTGCTACATTTGTTTGGCCTCTTGGCTAGCTTTGCCTGCTCAGGTGTGACAACAGAGTGGATGGAGAGAACACAGAGAAAAAAAGAAAGTAAGACTGCACTGCTCACTGTGCCTCACCTCGTAAGGGACCTTTCTCCTTCCCTTCACTCTCTCGATAGGTCACTGACTAGAAACGTTCACAGGGGGCTTGTGCTTTATAAGCTCATAAGACAGTGTGTACATGAGCGGATAAAGCCGTCCATATGTGTGTGAGAGAAAGTGTAAGCGCTTATGAGGAACACTTTCTCTCAGATAATTATCTTTTCACATCCTGCTGCATGTGGGTAGTATGCTCTTGAGCTCCTCTCGACAGAGAGAATCCATCACCAGCTCTGGGGAGGCACCACCCGCAGCCGGCCTGAGACGATAAATGGGCGAATAAAAAAAGCAGCCCTGACGCTTTAATTGTTTCTGTTAATTCCAGCAGGGATAGATTTATTAGCCAATCAATCGATACATCAGTGCACGCGTTGCTCTCACACATGGCTGCAAGTGTTGAACCATCCATCAGGCCCCTGTCCAGCACGCCATTAACATTAGCTTTGGCCCAGACCTCATCACCGGCTGTTTCAGCAGCCTGGCTCTCCAGCAGGAGCTTCATGTCTGTAAATCTCTGTCCTGACTACTATTAGATTCAGTTCTGGTTTGTCAGGAGATGATTCAAAGCATTTCAAGATTCCACTTGATTGATTTGGTGCATAATACTATTACTGTTTCTAAAAACACTGAAAATGTCATGGCAAGAATGATTTAAACAGTAATAGAATTTGGCAGTATATCTATATTCCTATTCTTAATTTAGGAAGATTTGAAAGGATTCTGTATATCTATAAACAGCTCTGTTGTCATTAACTATTTTAAAATGTCAGTTGATCTATAAACATATTCATTTTATTGTGATGTTGGACAAGCTTTACATAATAACATTGGCAAAATGTTCTTTTAGCCCAATGAATTGCTGTAGCCAGTTTTTGACAAAATACGCAATTTACACCAAATCACTAAACCGTTTGTGTGGTATTTCTACATAACACTGAGTTTCCAGTTTAAAATGCTATTCCAACCTGCATCATATAGTCATAGTATAAGCTACAATACTGTGCAAAAGTCTTAGACACCTAAGCAAATTGTTTAAAGCCATTTTCTCAGTGTGTGATAGCATATTTCTGCTAGCAAATAATGCAAGAGAAGAAAAGCAGTAAACATATCAAGACTTGTTTTGTTTGGTAAACAGGAATTGGTATTTTGTGTGCTGGTGAGGAGAACACAGGTTTGGTTCCAGATTTCACTTTGATGCCACCAGCCATTGCTTGGAATTGTGGAATTCCATCAGCAGCTTCTGATGTAATTTAATGAAACACTGAGTCAAACCAGGCTTCTGATGAAAATGACAATTAATACTGAGCTTCCACAAGCAACAAACTATTGTGTAACATTATGTATATTTATTTGTTTAGTTTTATTAAAAGGATTAATCATCGTAACAGTTTTTAAATCTTATTTTCATGGGTGCGCAAGACTTGGGCAGAGTCCTATATATGAGGTAAGTTACCCCTTGACAGTATAGAACTGGACATAATGATAACATGAGCCCAACTGCATGATGAAGAAACACTACTCCAGTACAGCAGTGCAGCCAACATGCAACTGAAGCACATCCAGAGGAGCTCTGATTCTCCAAACTGAGTCATCTGCTGCTACGCGTTTATGCCCAAGGCTAAGCACTCAGAAAGCGGCATTCAGGGAGAATAAAGCCCAGCAGAATGGCCATGTCTCCGGCACAGAGCAGGGCTGATCGATAGCTACAGGGCAGGCTGCTGTGAAAAGCAGCCCGTGTTGATTTCTCGGGTGTGTTTACTTGGTCAGAGGTAAATGTCACCACATAGAGAGCAGAGAGAGTGATGCAGCGCTCACCTTCCACTTCCCATCAGGCCCCGGTCTCCACGCTGAAACGTCACTGCAGGGCCAGCAGCCAGAAAGAGGGGAGGGAAAAAAACAACACCTCATATCACTGCTGTGCTCAATCCCATCCAGGCATTAATTAAAATGTCTTGATACATATCGGATGGCTTACTGCCTATAGTGGGATCGAGCCCGTTGGAAGTTAGATAGAGATGGGACAAATGGTCAGTACCTGCACGGGTGAAGGTGAACGACTGGACTGTGAAACAAAAACACAGAACAGAGACAGCATTAGAATATGGTGGGGATATACAGCAGCAAAAGGGATGAGATGAGTCACATTTTATACAGACAATTGTCTAATGGCATACGTGACAGGAACTACATTTACAGTTATGCCAATGGAAAGAAATGAGTCTTAGAAAGAGTGCTGGCCTGATTAAGATATGCTCATGTAAACAACAACCTAAGCTCAGTGCAATATAGGCACTATATTTACAGACTTCTTGAAATTATGTGATAATCTTTTTTTATGGCAAAACAAAGAAAATTGGAGTATAATTTTCTGCAGACTAGTGAGGAAACCTGTCTATGCGCTGTCTATGAGTTTTATATCTGAGTAAACAGACTACGCAGTCAAAGGGGCATTTCATGTTGCAGATCATTTAGAATATAGTGAAGTTTGTGTCTTTGTTTTAGTACAGTTTCTTATTAAGGGAAATGTGCTCATGTAAACGTACTGAATGATATTCATGAACTCCACATGATTATGTTTATTCATGAACGTATACATGATTAGCAGCCGAATAAGCAGTGGTGGTCTAAGAGATGGGAAAAATTCGCTACACACAGACTGTCTACCTGTCTCATAGAAAAGGAACTATGCGCTGCAAATAAATTTCTCACAGCGCAAGAGGAGGATCACAGCCCAGGTGACGGATAAAGCAAATGGCTATTGAATTAGGCAATCACCGCAGTCTCCACCTAAGTCATCGAACCGTGATGATAGCAATACATATTATAATGAGAGTAATCCACAGCTACACGCAATAATTACCCCCTGGGGGTGGGGGGTACCAAATTACATTTTGGAGGCTGGAGACTGTATTTAGAGCTAATATAGGAACAATATGGGTCACAGTCCTCTAATAGATGTGGCGCGTTGGCGTTTTATTTCCAAATTAGAGTGTTTGAGCACAAGCGTGCCTTTTTTGATAGGATTGTGTTCAAGGTCGATGCACATAGGTGCGTAATGTGTTATGGTAGGGAGCAGGAGCTCTTTGCCTTTGTTCTGCTTTGGCTCATGTGACTGTGGCTACAACGGCGTACTGCCCTCTGGGCTTTGACTAACGTGTATAAAACACACCAATAGAAAAGTGTTAAAAAAACAAGTTTTAGCTCTAAGGCCTTTACTATACTATACTTACAGATTTTCTGTTTTCTGTAAAAGAGAAGGCTTAAATGAGGAAGATTACATTGGGAGCTATGGCCCTCACTGATGGGGGAGTCACGCTGCCTGAACAAATAAATACTACAGCTCAGCCCCAGTGTGGAATCATCATGATGCAATTCAGCTTGCACATGCATTTTCTCCTCTCACACTAAAATTATGAAGATTTGCAGCCTAAAAACAGCCTTTTTAGTTCTCTGGATTAATTATATGTCAACACAAACTGTTTATTTTTTGCTAGCATCATCATACCAGCAACTTGTCCCTGGAGAGTTACTTTACTGCGGTGTGGAGCACGCAGCACAATCAGGAATGGAGAGTCTCACCTGCATAGTTGCTGAGACCCTTCCTCTTTTTCCTCCTCCAGTAGAGCCAGGCACTGAAGCCCATGAGTACGATCCAGCAGGCTCCGCCCAGGCCCGCAATGAAGGCAGGCTGCTTCACCACATCAGTGATGCTGCTGTTGCCCTCTTCTCCTGTCATCACATCCCGTAATTCAGCACCTGAACACACACATGCACAAACATTAGTCCTCACCAGGCTTGGGGAATGTCACTGGATGGAAATGAACAGAGGTGAACAGATGAAAATGATTCAGATGATTCCAGTCTGTCTATCCCAGCACACACTGGTGGGAAAACACAGACTAGCAGACAAACAGCACCTATTGTGCAAAGGAAGTGTACAGTGAGAGCAGTTAAAAACAAACTGGGGATGGCACACATTATCAGTTGTACAGCAATTATATGTGATACTATGTCAATGTTCAACATTGAGCATAATACGCAAATGGTTGCACATTGTTTCCTCAAAATTATGAAACTATAAATATTCTTAGCTTGAGAAAATTGATGGACGGATGGATATTCTTATTGGTTCATCATTTTACTTTTACAGTTTCTTACTATTTTTGTCAATATTCAATGTGTAAAGAAATAAATATTCTTAGCTTAACAGTTTATGCGGATCAGGAGTAGCGAATTCAGTCATGCAGATTTTTTGGAGAACTGAACTCAAAGTTTTATGCGGAAATCCCCACAATAACGTAGAAACTGCAAATATCCTTCACCCTTTTCTGCTTTATTGTGGCAATAAATATATTTATTCTGAATGTTTTTACACAAGGGGACCCGTTCACCTTGCCAACAGTTGCATGTCTCGGCGGGGAAGATATGCAACTCAGACACTTCAAACTCCCCAGTTCGGTAGATCTCTAGGAGACCTTTCCAACGAGCCCTTATTTATTCTCTGTAAACAGTTCACCTCGCCACGGCGTCCAAATACTTTTTTCCCATGAACTTTTATATCTCGGCAGGGAACTTAAATTAAAAGAGGCGAATACGGGTTTACTTTACATTTTCTTTAGGGGAAATGCAAAAAGTTTAAAATGCCATTAAAGTGTTCTGGAAGCATATTTGAGGGCATATTGAGGGTTTACACAATCAAAAAAACAACAACAACATGATTTTTCACTATACACAGATATATACAGTAACCTCTGGCTTTTTGCGGGGGTTGCGTTACAAGAGCACCCGCGTATAGTTAAAAATTATTCTGATGTGATAAAACAAATGCCAAAAAAATCCTATTTTTATAGTGCAAACCCTAAATATGCCTCAAATATAAAATCATTAATGTCATTTAGACATTTGTGTATAAAGCCCTTGATTTGGGTTTTGTATATTTGGGGGTTAAATTACTTCTTTCATTCAAATATGTTTCTGTTGGTTTCCTCTCCTCTCATGTTTTTCCAGCCCAGCTACTGAGTCACTGTCTCTACTAACAATGCTTCCGATATGAGGCGTCTCAGGCTCTTTCATCACAATGGGTCTGATGTACATTTACAGACATACTTCACTGTATACCCTGCTTGAAACACCTAAGTACATTTAAAAGCAGATTTAAAAGCATGTGTGGGCTGCATAAGGCTATTTAGAACGTGACCACAGCAGGCTCTATAATGCCTCTCCACCATCATGCAGTCATATCAAATCAAATCAAATTAAATCCCAGCAGCAGATAAGTAACACCAATTAAAAACACACAGGAACTTCTATTTTTACTAATAAGATTATTCTACGACTGATTAACAACGCAACAGAAATGGGGCAGTAAAGCTACAGATGCTAAAAGCATGAACTAAAAATACAACAGGTGAACAATGTAAGCCTTCCGTAATGAAAATAAACAGCCTAGGCAGTGTAGAGGGCGGCTCATCAGTTAGAGCTGGCGGACGGGAGATCGACACGGAGCTCCATCAGAGTTTGATTTCCTGGTGCAGCTACTGTGCTGTGAAATGAGATTCACACTCTCGTGGCGGGAGCAACACCGCGAACCCCTTCGTTAAGCCCCACACCACAGCCCTGTGTTTGCCTATGCGGCTGACTGCCGGGGAGAATTTCTGCCCCTGGCAGTCAAAAGCCGTGGAAAGGGGGGGGGGGGGGACGCCGCACGTCAATAGTATTGATTCTGGGTGTATTTATCTGGCCTCATCCTTCAGCGAGCTTGATCAAATGTGATAAGGTGATAAGCCGCAGCAATAACACTGTCCACTGTGTCGGCAATGGCTGCGTTTATTGGAGAGGATTATTGATATAGCTAACAGCATTCTGCCAAACGATGCCGGACAGTGTATTAAATGAAAATCTTATCGATTTTAAAAAAAAAAGCTCAGCGTCAAAAACTGCAAGGTGGTAGAATTTCTAGCTTTTACTCCCTTTCCTCCCCTTTTATTTCACTAAAGCAAGAGAAAGCTTAGCAGCTCCATGTGGTGATGATTGTCCAGTTCAGCAGCAAGTGCTCAATGCAGTTCAGTCAATATGGCCTTTCATTCGGGCGGGGATTGCACACAGAATAATGATGATGATGATGATGATGATGATGATGATGATGATGAAACCGGTGATGATGATGACTGTTGTAGTAATTCAAAACAAGCCTAGTATTGAAACACATTCAATAACATGTATGGTGTCCAAAATGTGTTTTTTTAGCCCATGAAGTACAAAGCTAATGTTAAAATTTGACAAACTGCTCCTACTTTTAATGTTTTTAAATATGTGACACTGTCTATTTTTATAGATAACAGTATGTGATGACACCACATAAGCACTGGTATGAGATTAATTATCAATTACATATCTGAGGCAAGCATGTGATGCATTATGCTTAAGTTTGGGTATTCCATTGCAAGTTGATCGTGTCAGTCACAGTTCAAATACAAAACCAAAGAAGCACACATTGGATATCAAGCATCTCTTGGCTGAATGCATTTGGAGCTGAGGGTAAATGAGATTTCTCTCCAAACTATAACTTGCATTTTTAAAAAAATGTCTTTATTTATTTTCAGATTGACTGAATTCAGTCATGTCTTCTTACCAATCACTATAGGTTGTGGCTCGCTCTTCACCCCGATGCCTGCACTAGTGCCGGCTGCCACCTCCACGCGGTACTGCACGCCGATCTGAAGCCCTCCAACGACCACTGAGCGGATCGCTGCGTCCACGGTCTTATTCACATGGAACCGGCTTTCATTCCCCAGACACCATATCTACAACAACGAATAGCAAATAGGAAGAGTGAAAGAATATACAGACAGTCCAAACAGACAGGCGCTGGAGTAGAAAAGAATGTTCAAATCAATAACAAACCGTGCCTTTTTAAACACAAGTAGCTAAAGATAAGCTACACTTTCCTAAAATACACACCCCATATTCTGTGTTGCCTGAGGCTTTTAGTACCTTGTATTCCTGGATGATGCCGTTCTGGTGGTCGGTGGGTGGAGGGTCCCAGGAGATGCTGATAGAGGTGCTGTTCTGGTTGCCCACTGTGAGCACAGTCACTTGCTGGGGAGGGGCACTGGGGGCTGCCGGAGCACAACACTTATCACTAAATGCCTTCCTCGTTACAGCAAACTCACCACACACACACATCAACACAAGCATTCAAGATTCCACAGTGCCTTTATAAGCGACCCAGATAAAAGTATTCCCCATTTGAGCATAATAAGCTTTAGACTGTCTGAGAAAACAGGCATCATTCTGACCTCCTGTATGCAAAACATTTTTACAGGTGATGAGTGTGTTTCCTTTACAGCAATGTATACAGGTAAGACAAGGCCCTGCTATTTAATGCGCAATTCCAAAGGTTCTTTTGAGTAACCTCTAGGGGTTTTGTGCTACTTTGGAGGCAGTGCATGGTGATGCAGCACATAAGAGGCAGCAGGAGATGAGGTGTGACAGGCTCTGAGCCCTAATCCTAACTTCGTTAGTCCTGCACCATTGCCACTCCTATCAGAGCCTGCGCTTCACAGAGCAGTCACACTCCGCATCAGCCACACCGGATAGCGGCTCTGAGTCACCACGCGCACCCACCAATTATGCCACTCACTAGCCTTCCTCTACCCTCCTTATTCCCTTATGCTTCTCTTTGCCTCTTTTTCCCTTTCATTTCACACCATCCATCTCCCTCTTTCTCCCACTAAATGTGTGGGGACTAGCTAAATGTGCTCCCTATACCTCAAAGGTAGTCCATCAGCCAAGACGTGTTTAGTGGCTAGTTCTATAGTTCTAAGTTGTAGTGTGTTGTAGCAAGATCCATTTGGCCATTTTAGATAACAGTATGTCATACAGTGTCAGACACTATGTAAGCAAGTCTGTATTGAATTATTTAACCACTCTGAGGTTTGAAGTAATGTGATGATTTAGGGTCTATGATCGTCCATCACTTGCTAATTACATTTGCCTCATAGTTCCAGTACAAAACAAAAAAAAAATGTCTTGGCGGTTGGTGAGTGTAATTAATTTTTTTTGGCAGAGCTACCCCTACCACAAACCCTCTCTCTGCCCTTTACTATGAGTCCATCAGACCTATGAAAAGATGATGAAATATATGTCGACCCTGCCAGAACAGCATGACCCCAAAATGCAATCTTACTTTGCACTGTAACAGGCACTGCAGGAGATCGGTGTGTGTGATTGTAGCCTTCTCTGAGCTGATAAATCATATCTATGGAATCTACAAATACGAAGCCCTGCTGCATCAAACAAAACAGACGTGCTACTTTGTTGCCACTGTGTTTAACAGTTCTAATCGGGTTATATGGCGTGACAAGGATGCAGCAGCGAGCAGGCAAACTGTACTGGCTGACGCTCAGTAAAGCAAGGCACCAGATCAAGGGGAGCTTAACTTCTCTATGTGACGCTATGCCAATATAAATAGGCAGGCAGGCATGCTGAATGCTAAAGCGCCATGTTATGCATATTTGAGCTAAATGAAAGCACTCCGTTCCCATGTACAGTAATGAAGGAGATGCTAATAAGGCCATTAGCTCTGTGATATATCACTGGCAGAAATGTGACCCCGTGCTGAGCAGCAGCAGTAGCCTGTCAAGTGACACCGTGCCAGCCTCTATTTTCCATCCCAGAGAGATGGAGAAAGAAAGAGATTGGAGGGGGGGGGTATAGAAAGGGAGTGGGGGAGAGAGAAAGAGAGCGAGAGAAACACAGACAGAAACAGTGTGGAGGGGAGAAAGAGAGAGAGCGCGAGAGAGAAACACACAGACAGAATGGGAGGCCCAAGAAACGGAGGGATGGGAGAGAGAGAAAGAGTGAGAGAGAGAGAGAAAGAGTGAGTGAGAGAGCGAGAGAGCAAGAGAGAGAGAGAAATTACCAAGTAAATTTCAGGCAATTGAGTCTATTAGCTATGGTTTAAATTCACACTAAAATGCTTACACATGGAATTACCGTCTTGTGGGCAATCGGCAGAATATGCTAGATCGGGTTGGGGGTGGGGGGTGAATCTAATCCAATACTTTAACAGCTCCAGCCTGAAAATTTATACAAACTGTCGTGTTGTGTATTTCTTCCTGTGGGGTAGCAGCGTATTTGGGGTGTTTACGCATTACAGCTTCTTTAAGAGGATCATCTTAAGTGAAGAGCTTTCATTAAAATCTGATCATTCAGCACATGCATCCCGCATCAACAACCTCAAACGACTCAATGAAAAATGAAATCTCTGCTTGATTTGACTATTTTGATTTGACTCTTATTTGTAAACATGTGCTAAATGTACTCCTGTGACTATTTACCATAATAAAACTATACAAAATCACCAAGCAGATTTCAGTTAGCATGATACTTTTATTTGGCCATGAAAATAAAGGACTGATGCAGTTGAACCTTCAGATTCCTGCATTTTTACACTTTCTCTAGATACATTTTGGCCAGTCAGTTTTATTTGTCTGCAATCGACACTGATGTAAGTGAGCTGCTCTGAATGCCGTCATTTGGCTTCTGGTGCTAGTATACTTGGCAGATTGGAATGGAGTGTTTTAAAGGCTATGACAAAGATGCTGGAGAGAGATAGGGAGAGAGAGAGAGAGAGAGAGAGAGAGAGACACACACACACACACACACACACACACACACACTTGTTAAAGCACAGACACCGTGGCTCTAATTGTGCTAATGGATGAGAGCTCAAGATGAACTGTGTGAACTCCAGTAAATATCTCACTCAATGTGACCACGGCCGATTTGTGTGCGGGTACGTGTGTGTCTGAACTGGAAAGAGAAAAGTGGGAGAAAGGGAAGCAAGGCAAAACAGCTGGAATAAAGAGAGAAGGTGTGAGAAGGAGAGAAAGTGAGATTGTGAGAGGGGGAGGGAGGGAGAGAGAGAGATTGTGTGTGAGAGAGAGAGAGAGCGAGCGAGGGTAAGAGAGAAAAGAGAGACAGAGAGAGAGAGAGAGAGAGAGAGTGTGTGTGTGTGTGCGTGAGAGAAAGAGAGAGAGAGGGTAAGAGAGAAGAGAGAGAGAGAGAGAGAGAGAGAGAGAGAGAGAGAGATGAGGTAGGGAGACAAAGGTGGGTATTGGAGGGTATTACGATGCGGACCGAACTGGCTGGCACTATTTGACTGCGATATGGCAGGCAGGGTGACAGTGGCTCAGGTGGGTTTGAATCTGAGATGTGTCAAGGAGAGAGTGTGTGTGTGTGTGTGTGTGTTTGTGTGTGCGCCCCTGTGTGTGTATCATGGAAGACAGGGTTCCCGAATGCGACGCACATGTCCCTCACATTTCTCAAAAGATCCGGCTTGAATATAATTGGTTGAATAGGTGAACCGCTAAACACTTGTGTACAATTATGCCCAATAAGTCACAGATTCATGCAGAACCCACAATCACTACTTCCACAAAACAGAAAACTGAATACATGTCCTTAAATCACACACTGAATGAGCTGCCAATTCATCAGATTTTACTTACACCATATAATCAAAACTAATGGGACGCCTGATCATTACACCAGCAGGGACTTTAAAGACACACATTTAAATACAGAGACATTAATATGAAGCTGGTTCCCCCCTTTGCAGCTTCCACTCTTCTTGGAATGTTTTCTACAAGAGTTTCTGTGGGAGTTTATGCCCATTCATTCATTCTGTAGAGCATTTATGGGGTCAGACACTGATGCTGGACAAGAAGACCTGGCTCACAATCTCCATCCCAAAGGTGTTGGATGGGGCTGAGGTCAAGACTCATTGCAAGCCAGTCAAGTTCTAAGACACCGAATTCATCCAACCATGTCTTTATAGAGCTCTCTTTGTGTACTGGAGCACATGCTTGCTGGAATAGAAAAGTTTCTTCCCCAAACTGTGTTCAAAGTTGAAAGTATGGCTAAAGTGTCTTGGTGTGCTAAAGATTGCTCCTCACAAAAAGTAAGGCGTCTGCTCCAAACCCTGAAAGACAGTTGTGTCCCGATACTTTTGTCTATATAGTGTACCTTGTACCTGGTCATTTGCAATTTTATCAGAAACCCATATAACATATATCCTTTTTGGTCCACAGACTGTACATCTGTTCCTGCACAGTTGTCCATTACTCAAAAAAGCACCACTGAAGGGTCATTCTCAGCAGTGCAGTAACACTGATATAATAGGGGTATGTTAATTATGCTGGTGTGAGAGTAATATGGACAGCAGTGTTCCTGCAACTGGAACATCTCAGTGTCACTTCTGGTCTGAAAGAAGTCCTCCAATCATAGATATTCAAAACTGGTCATGTGGTCTGACACTGACCACTGATGAAGAAGTGGAGGATGACTAATAAAGCTGTGCATAGAATGAGCTGCAGCGTGAGTCTTCATGTCTAAGAGAATGGCAGTATGTGTATCTAATGCACCGTAAATACCTTGAGGTGCTTTAGGTGTTAGTTAGGTGTGTAACTAACTAACTAGTCAAACCACATTTCTTCATTTCTAGAAGACATTACCTTCTTCCAAAGTGCGTGCTGTCATAGATTCACTATCCGCTCCCTGGAACTCATTGAAGAAGGGGCGGACTTTTATTTCATAGACCACTCCCTTTTTGAGGTCATGCAGTGTGACGTCCCGCTCTGATGGAGCCTTCAGGTCCTGCACCTGCCACGCTCCCGGAGAGGGGAGACCTGACGTTTGCCTGTAGAGAATGCGGTAGCCTTGGATGAACTGGGATGGGTTCTCTACCTGCATTTAAAAAAAGGAGGCAGATGTTTAGTATATGGACAAAGAAGGAAAACTATCTTAATATCTTATTTTCCAGAGTTATGTTTGCTTAACGAACATCTGTCCTTGCAAAGAAATTCTTCAAATAATAAGACATTAAAGCTCACACATGAAAAATGAGCTACAGTAGCATCTGTCAAACTTCCTAAAAAACAAAGTGCATTAAAAGACAAAGAGATGGGTTGCTCAGTGAAGCTCTGTCACTCCGGATAGGTACAGTAGAAGCCATTCTGTTAAGGAAGGCTGCATAACTCACAGTAATGGCTTGTTAACAGGAGCAAGTGAAGGCTTTTACAGGCAAAATAAAGTAGCTGTTTACCATCAGCCTGAACCAAATAAATCAGCTAGGTATGTTTGTCCCCCATGTGTACGAGTGGCTGTGCACGCATTTCATTACTGAAATGAATAAGGAATCTAAAAGCTTCACTTAGCCCTAAAGCTCATTCTAATAAAGACATGCATTGATTGATTAGCTTTTGAATGGAGAGGCAGTGAAAACAGGAAGGTTTGTCTCCCAGCACCAGAGGAAACACATAACAGAAAAAATGAACATGCTTATGAGAAGTATGTCTGTTAAAAACATGACATTTTAGACAATCGTTAACTTCTATACAAATAACTGTCAGTAATGACTTAATGGTTTTGTATGTTTTGTTTTATGCAACTAATAAAATGGAAGTTAAAGTAGCTACGTTGGCTGAGGTTATGAACATAAGCTGAATAATCCCGGGCATAAACAACCATACAGAACATCTATTTTGATTTGAAGTCAGATGAACTGTATTTTTTGATTTAATAGAAATACTGTTTGTGAAAAAAAAGAAATACTGTTACTGTATAGAAAATAGAAATACATTGGCAAACATGATGATCACTGAATATTAAAGAGCCTTTTGCACTTAGGACTCAAAGCCCTGCCAAAGAGCACTGTCTTGAACCAAGTGCTGTGAAAATGCTTCAACATGAAGTACAGCATTTTAAAACTGAAAAACAAAAATAAGTGGTGTCTCTTTTTACACTGTGGCTTTTCCAGAGATCCCTGCTGTTTTCTTTGGTCTTTTACGTCACTGTGCCTCCCTTTAGAGAGGATCCACAACTCAAGTGCTTAACTGTAACGAAGGTTGCAGGGGGTTACGGACAATTTTGGATCTCCAATTCAGCTGCACAGCCATATCTTGGGACACTTTGGGAGGAAACCGGAGTACCTGCAGGAAACTCAAACTGACCCGGGGACAGTGATGTGGCACATGCGTGTGTGTGTGTGGGGGGGGGTTAACATCCCCACAGTCGACACGCAAACGTCTTCTCAAAGGCTGGCCAGTGATGATCAGTGACTAGGGAATGAGGCATAGTCTGCACACTCCTGTACAGTAGGTGGCGGTATGCACCAAAGACATGTTACCCGCCAATAAACTAAGAAGAAGGGAACGAGAGCCGCAGATTTCAATGTGAGCGAATGTGTATGAGTGAGCAAAGTATAGGAACGTGTCCTGTCATTTTATGCTACAGTAATTTACAGTGCTGTACTCTAAGATAAAAAACATTAAGGAGAAAGCACACGATTGGCTGGACCTCTGTCCCACCGACGATTGTCCACTAGAAGTATTAGAGGCGTGCTTGGAGGCTGAGCTGCTTGATAACACAGGTCAACAGATCAAAATCATCAGAGATAAGTTTATGAGGTGTTTTGTAGTGTTTTCTTGCTGATTTCAAATCTGTGTTTCGTTTTTCCTACACGTACAGTGTTTGTGATGAAGCTAGTTCTATTCTGCATGATAGTTGGTGTAATTAGCATATAATAATCATATGCTGAGTGTTTATGAAGAATCAGTGGTAGCTGATTGACGCTGATCATTATATCTATGTAACAGTGTGGCCTGTCTGACTTCACACTGAAAATATTGAAAGCTAGTTGATTGGTGCCTGTGGTTTAATAAAAATCGCATGCAAGTCTAATGCAAATCTAATATTACTCATAATTTAAAACATTGATAAGACTGAATAAAACTGAAAGCAGATCTGAAATCAGCATGAAGAAGTGGAGGTTACAGAAAGCACAGGGGAAGTAAGAAGAGTTTATATATGGAGCATGAAATTACTCCTTTTTCTGTCATGCTGCGATGGACCTTGCTGTGAATGTTTACATCCAACCAAGGAACTGCATCACATGATCACAGTGTGACTGAGCACTGAAGCAGATGGTGAGCTTTGTGTCTATAAACACTCTGCTGATTGTGTTTGACTAAATTGTGGTGATGGTGGCGATCTTAAAATGTCCACAATGCTCGTGTTTATTATAGGGATACACTGAATTACCATTTACATTTGTTGCACATATACACACGTTAACACTAGCAGTGACATATGTAGCTTACATATCAATCCACGAAATGTGTTATAAAACCAAGTTATGTCTCTAAGTTAAAGCTTCCTGTTTATTAATGTCCAATGAGGAATAGAAACTACTACACATGGTGCTTGCGATTGTAAAATCTAGCAGCTGTGGAAAATATCACGATTGGTCTAAATAACTGCTTTTACCTCAAAAACCTATGATCAGGTGAAGATAACTGTGACAGGCCTGTTTAAAAGAAATAAAAAGTCCCAGTGGGCTAATGGATAAGGCGCTGGCTTTGGCTTTAAGCCAGGGACTGAGGGTTCGCGTCCCATCTGGGGTGACTGGCTTAGCGGAGTTGTGCAGCAGAAGCATGCTGGGTCCATAATCAAGAGGTCAATGGATTGAAACCTTGCTCTGCAATACACCTCCTATGTTGGTGGCCTAGTGGTTAGTGAGTTGATCAGAAGGTTGTGGGTTCAAATCATGCAGTAATTTGTTCATGTGTGACTATAAGGGGCTGTTTAACTGAAAAAGGTGACTCAATTCTTCATGTATATTTATGATTTTCTGCTCTCTGCAAGTAGATATGCATTCTGTATCATTAATAAAACTAAGATGTTTATGTTACTCAGTACAGAGACAGAATATGACCAGTTTTCTCAGAGCTATATGAAAAGCTGCAGTAAAAATGCTGCTCACAGTCTTGTATTGAATATTTGCAGCCAATTGCAGCCAACTATTGTTCTTATCTCTCAACCGCATACAGGTACTAATATGTTTGGTAAAACAGAAAATTGGACGCTATGCTCTACTAACAGCGCTCATTCATACAAGACCAGTCTCAATAATGAAAGTCCCGCATAAGCACACTATGGCATTTAACTGTCATTTACCACGGGTACACATGATAATATAACGTGGAAGCATACGGTGTGTGGGTGTGGATGTGCATATGTGTGTCGGAGGAGGAGGAGGAGGGATTCTCCTCATTAAATAATACTCCAGAGACAAAGCAGCTTGAACACCTTGCCAGGCAAAAGTAGATAAAGAGCTGACCGTAGACAGCTTCCAGAAAGCAGGAGACCAGCAGGCAGGGCTAATAGTGATCTATTTGTTTGAGGGAGAACCATTTGTTCAAATTCAAGCGTCACCTTAAACGGTCTGAGATTAATGAAGCACCAGCTGTCCATGCGCTCACTGTCCACCGGGCTCCATTTTACCTCCTGGAATCACTGAGCATAACACAAATCTATGTCATGAAAAATTGTTGCTCAAAGACCTCACTTTCACTTTTAGAAGGAATTCTTCAAAGGCTGTGCCACAACTGACAACATGTAAAACTTGAACTATATTTTGGTGTCTTCTTAATTCCTCTTGCCCTTAACACAGGTCAACATTTTTTTTGTAATCATCAGAAACCACATCACACTTTTTTAATTATGAGTAATATTAGATTTGCAATAGACTTGCAGTCGTTTTTTATTAAACCGAAGGCACCAATCAAGAACTGTTTCAGTATTTTCATTGCAAAGTCAGACAGGCCACACTGTGGCATAGATATAATGATCAGAGTCAGTCAGCTCCCACTGTTTCTTCAAAAACGTTCAGAATATGATTATTATATGACCATTATACCAACTATCATGCAGTATAGAACTAGCTTCATCACAAACACTGTACCTGCAGGAAAAACTAAACACAGATTTGAAATCAGCGTGAAAAACTACAAAACCCACAGAAACTTATCTCTGATGATTTTGACCTGTTGACCAGTGTAATTTATTCCTCAGTATTAATTTGTACCTAAGTGCTGTAGCTCTTCTTCTCCCTGCTAATTTTCTTTGCTAAAAAAACAAGAAGCCATAAAAAACAGAATGTGTAAGAAAAGCAACACTCAGCCATCTGCCTGAATGTCAGTGAATAGGAAAAAAAGAGATTTTGACCAAAAAGTAAACTGGTGCAGTTCAAAAGCTGAAGAGAAATATTTTGAAATTAGACTCTTTCATGTGCAGAGAAGTCGTGAATGCTTGATCCATCACAAAACGTACATGTTATGACTTTAAAAAAATTAAATTCATAAAGGCCAACCCAATACTCTGTTTTTCCGAGGGTATGTGAAGGCCAGGCTGAACTCACCGCCCATGTCACTCGGACTGAAGTGGAGCTGAGAACCACGGGGTTGTGCATGGTGACGATGACATCGCCCAACTCCTTCTGCACCTGTCTGTGATCAATGCCCTGCACGGCTGGACTAATGTCTGAGGCACACACAGAGCAAACAGAGGCAAACACATTCAGCACTAAGGAGCCGAAAGAGTGTTCTGTGAAAGTATATAACATGCAGTGTGAACATTAACCCATCACTAGGAGATTAAATACATACTGTAATGTTGCTGAATTTCTCCCTCAATTACAGAAAAAGCTATTCTAATGTAGTTCTTTAGCTACAACTTAATACAATTTGACTGTATATACATTAGAGGTGGGCAAAGATTAATTTTTTAAATCTAGATTACCCCCCC
>JBBPDH010000034.1:4210853-4225343 GCA_037974565.1 Clupeocharax schoutedeni | reverse complement strand
TGTGTTGGGAGGAGGATGTTGAGGAGAGACTGAGTGTGTTGGGAGGAGGATGTTGAGGAGAGACTGAGTGTGTTGGGCAGAGGATGCTGAGGAGAGACTCTGAGTGTGTTGGGATACTGATGCCGAGGAGAGACTCTAAGTGTGTTGGGAGGAGGATGCAGAAGGATAGCATTCGAGGATACTGCCAGATATGCAATAACTATTGTATTAATTATTTAATGCAATATTTATTTAATGCAATTTGATGAATCCATAAATTGCATCCAATAAAAGGGAATCAATTTATTTAGAATAGTGTGGACATATTCTTAACTCTATTAAATCAGAGGATCGCTAATGCGTAATTTGTAATATGAAGCACTAAAATGTTATGCAGCTCTGACTAGGGCCTCAACACCAAGTTTAAGTTGCTAGAGTGATAACTGAGTCCATATAACATATTTTATTTGAGCATTTTTCTTTACACAATGTGTTAACTTTCTGGTATACTTTTAGTATCAGGCTTTTTCTCAGCACCATTGTAAACTTGCCACAACCGCAGTAGCTCTACGAAGCCAAGGCACAGACTCTACATCCGTCTCTTCAATGAGGAAGAGCAGCTGGTTGGAAATCTGTCTCTTCTTCGAGACGAGTCTGAGTGGCTCTGCTCTATCCCCAGAGAAGCCATGCAGTAGAGTCCACATGCGGACAGGTGGCGGAGGAGCCAGAGCAGGGGGGTGGATGGGGGGATATTGGGGAAAAATGGGACTGGAGGCACCATTTTTCCTCATGGAAGCTACTGAGCCCCTCTGAGCAGCTTATTCAGGAGGATTATTTCACTCAAATCTCCTCTAATCACATTTGACCAGCTCCTCTTGGCCTTGGCCTCCGTTCAGGGCCAGGCCTTGGCTTAATTACATGGTAATAACACATTGCTTGGCCGCTTGAACAGCTAGGTACCACTGAGCACTCAGATCGTCCTCGCTCACTGAGGCGGAGGGACATTCATACCATACAGTAGTTCAAACAAAAGTGTAGAGCTCAAACGCTTTCCCCTTCCACTGCAAGCCTCCTGCACAGATAAATATGAACAATCTATCATCACCATGCATGCAGTGCCACCTCAGCAAATGACACTCATCTTTTATTCCTGACAGTTCTATAAAGAGGTAGACAAAGAGAATCAGTCAAAGGCTGCAATGAAAGCCAATCTGATAAGCAATTATAATGACTCTCTCTTGATAGAGGGCGTTTACTTCAAGTAACAAGGAAGGTTAAGCAAATAAAGGCAATGAGTAGAGAATATTTTGATGGGAAAAATATTAAATAACACTTCTATGGCCAGACTTTATATACACATCTATATAACATTATATCAAGTCCAACAGTGTTAGGTTAACAGAGCTGTTCTGAGATGTTTGTCGGTTGTTAGTTTTGTTATAATAATTGTATTAATAATTATGGTGGTTATATAACTGTAATTATTAGGACTGCACCAATCGATCGGCCTGTGATCAGAAATGGACGATTTTAGGCCTGATCGGTGATCGGCTGATCACTCACGCGCATTGCCGATTTCAAACCGATCTTTTTGGTTTATTTATTTGTTTATGTATTACATTTTATTTATTTAACTTTGCAAAGAAAATTTGATATGAAAAAAGGCTTTATATTAAAGAAAATGAGATTTTTGTTTGTATTTGCTGTAGAGCTGCCACTATCATATGTCACTATTATAAAAGTAACCAGTAAACAGGGAAAGTAACTACCACGTTACATTAAAAAAGTTGAAACCCATTTTTTTGTATCATTGTCGTCAATTACATGCAGTAGCTCTAATTTTCTGTCATCTGGGGGGAAATTGGTATCTGAAAAATCGGTATCGGCCTATCAGACTTACAAAAAAATCGGTAATCAGAATTGGTTAAGAAAATTGCAATCGGTGCATCCCTAGTAATTATAGATGTCATGCGTTCAATTCAAATAAACAGAAACAGAGGTGTTAGAGAGGCACTGATTCAACTTTTCAAACAAAGATTCTTTAAAAAATGGTTGTTTCATGTGACACATGTATATTATGCTTGATACTCAGTTTGATGATACACATGTCAGGGGACAAACTAAAGCAGTAATGTCTTCAATAAATGGCGTCAATTCCGGGTGTCGGTAGACAGAATGAAGACTCTTATCAGTCTGTGGTGACATTGTGTGTTCTGATGCCTCTATTTCTTAGCCAGCACTATGCATTAATAAGCCTTGGGCACCCATGGCCCTGACTGTTCACTTGCTGTCTAATATATAGCACTCTGTAACATGTGCAATAACATTGTAATCAGGGATATACACCAATCAGGTACAGCATTAAAACCAGTCACAGGTGAAGTAAATAACACTGCTTATCTCAAGACACACGAAATCACTTTGTGTAAACGGGGTCACAATTATAAAACTAATTCACAGTAGGCATACCCATAATACACACAGATTAGATACAGTGCTATTTTACTCTCCTATGCTGGTTGGCATAAATGCAATCAAATATTTTGAGCAGTAGTAAATGAACACTGCAAATGTCAGCAGCATGGAACCATCCGTCTATGAGGGACATGAAACAAGCAATTTGCAATCACTATTGATTCTAAGTTTCGAGAGGTAGAACAGCACCTGTTAGCTTTCCACTTGATATGCAGAATACAGCAGAACAATAAGAGGAAGGCCATCTGTAGCCACATTTTCAAATGGTAAAACAGTGCGAACTGGAAGCTAAAAAAGAGTGGAACTTGGATAAACAACCGATCTCTGTTTTCAAGGATGATATTCTACTGCAGTACATAAAAAAAGTTTTAGTAAGCTTTTAGAAATTGTAGGTTTTGTACTGTTGTATTGATGATATGTAGCAACTGTGGATTTAGTCCTTGCAAACGGATGTAAAAGAGGATGACGGCATTAAACGAAAGAATTTAAATCAGCGTTCCTCCTCACATAGAGGTATCTCTTCACAGCAGTACCATCTAAATATACTGCTCAAAAAATAAAGGGAACACTTAAACGACACAATGTAACTTCAAGTCAGTCACATGTCTGTGAAATCAAACTGTCCACTTAGGAAGAACACTGATTGTCACTGAGAGAGTGTAGACTGTAAATCAGTGTTGCCTCCTAATTGGACAGTTTGATTTCACAGACGTGTGACTGACTTGAAGTTACATTGTGTCGTTTAAGTGTTCCCTTTATTTTTTTGAGCAGTATATATTGGTGCATTATCGGGTCGTTAGAAATAACAATGAATTTACAGAACCTTAATATTGGCAGATTTTCTCAGTCAAATGACATGTTGGATGGGTCCTAGCAGGGAGATACATATCGAAAAAAAATTGAAAATAGAGAGGGATACAGAAAATAGTGAGAGAGAGAGAGAGGGAAAGGGACCACACAGCACTGCTGGCACTGAGAGTAAGCGTGGGTGACAAAGAAGAGGAAAAGAGCGGCACAAAGAAAACAAACTGGTCAGCCTCTAGAGCTTCCCCATGGCAGCCATCCAGAGAAGGAGCTTAATCAGACAGTCAGTCTCGCTGGCTCGCCCGTTCTCTCTCTTCTTCAAACACACACACATGCAACATAGGCTACTGTAAACACTCCTCCCCCATCCATCACTCTATCTATCTAAATGCAACCCACACACAAAGATTCTATGCATGCAGGCATCCTCCCTATTTCTTACAACCTCTGCTGACCCATCAGTGCACACACACACACACACCATACATACAATTACACACACACACGCAACCTGTGTCATACTCTGTGTGCCTCTAAGTACCAGTCAAACAGTGCGTCCAGCCTGAAGCACGGTGTCCCTGTGTCACTGCCATGCTGTCTTATACATATATTCGGATAGCTTGCTGCAAACACTGCCCACACATCTTATTTCTGCACCATTTCCCACTCTATTCCTCCATTTCCAGCACTCTCTTTTCATCCAATGCCATTTATAGGGTCATGTCATGATAAGCCATGTTTTTCCCAGTTTTTTCAAACAAAAACGTGATGTAGTATGTAAACATAATCGCAAAGCTTTTCAATATTGTTTGTGATATCTTATACAGCCATGGAAAAAAATAAAGACGGCCGCAAAAATGTTCCGATTCTCAGGTTTTATCTTTTATGAAGCCTTGCCTTCATTTGTGAGAACTGCCAACAATATTTTACCAAATTTCCAAATTAAAATATTATTATTTAAAGCCATTTTAAAATCATTGTAAAGGAAATGACACCAAAATAAGAGAAATTATGCAGTGTTTACAGAATAGAAAACACATCTCTTGTTCACTCAAACAAAATGAATGACCTTTGATGAACTTCTAATAGTGTTTTTTCCACCCAGCTGGTCTCATTGTGAGAGAAGAGTGTTGATTACAGCAGTTTTTATACTTCCCTCATTAAATAAGATGTGATTCAGGTGATCAGTAATCAATACCTCATGAAGCAGAATGTGGTGCTTATGGAGGAATTTAACAGACACTGGCATGGAATGGTTGTCATAATCATAGAGATGCTAATTTTGAATAAAAAATCTCTTTTTCCAGATCTGTATTTACATGCACAGCACTCCTGGTATATAATGGAGCTTTCACACCTGCCTTATATGGTCCGAACCAAAATAGCAGGTATTAAAGGTTCCTCAAACCATGGTCTGGACCAAAGGACTAAAATTTGGTCTGACCAAGATGGTCAGGTGTGGAAGTGGGTAGGGATGATAGGGGCATGTCCCTTCCAATATCCAGTGACTACTGAATTGTCCTTACCGATATTTTTAACCAAAAAAATCAAATAAATCCGGCGTTTTCTGTCAGTGTTTGATTTTTCTACCTTCCTAACCCATTAACATTAAATGAGTGGCTTTCCCTTTCTTGCTAACGTGTGATTGGCTGAATCTCTATTTGGCTTTAAGGAGCCCTAAAGCTCCGTTCAGTCTTTACAGCAACACTTCTGTGCTTGAAAACAGGATTTGTGTTGATTCTGTAGAAAAACTACTGCACAGTATTTCGATTTTCTGTCGTCGTATTTATGATGTGATCCAGCTAACAGTATTTTTATGATAAGATGGAAATACATTTTTATAGATCATTGGTTTGAAGCTAAAAGTGCCTGCCTTTTTCTCATGTTGTATGATTACTTTTTTACTGGATACTGGACAATGGTACCAGCCTGTAGGGTCCCCCCATAGGTACTAAGTGCATGTACTTTGAACTTAATGCATGAAAGATTTTAGTGTACTATGACTGCAATACAGTTACTGTCCACATTTATTTCACAATCACTCCAGATCAAACTGAAGCAAAGGTTGGTTTGTTTGCAGAGTGAAAAAACCTTTTTTTTTGGGACTATTTGGACGTTCAGACCAATTACAGGAAGTCGATGCAGACTTGAAAAAAGTAAGGAAAGCAAAATGAGCTCTAAAAGCACATGGGAAGAGGAGGAGATTGATTTCTTTGTGAAAGTATTTCATTTGAATTTGGTCCGACAAAAAAACAAGTCAACTTAACAATTGCGAAACGTTTTTCTGAGAAGATGAGAGAGAGAGGATATGAGAGGACGGGAGAGCAATGACATCTGAAGGTAAATAAACTGCAGCAGCCGTGTAGAAAGTCATGCAATGCCAACAGAAAAGCAATGTGTTGTCAGATGAGAAGAACAGTGCCTTTTTTTTTTACCTGCTGATCTGAGAACATGCTGAGACACACGCACATCCAACTAATCAATCAATGTCAAGTACAGAGAGACGCAGCACACACAGGTAAAAACAACAGGACGTCATGCAAAGTTTTCCGGTGCACATAATTGCGGAAAGGAGCCAAAAGTAATTGGAACAAATGTGTACAATGTAACAGTGCACATGAAGCTTGGTTAGTGAAACTGCATTTAGAAAATCTTATATAAATATATTTTCTGGGCAGTAAGCATTTTTGTTAAATACTAGCACGAGAATCAAAAACAAATAAATAATCATAAATAAACATTAAAATAAATAAAACATTTTGTTAAATAGTGTGTTAAATTTCACATTTTCTCTTTTCTCCTTCTCTTTGGCGATGTTTTACCTGGCAAAAAGATTAACACACACATTGAAACTAAGCACAGCACTGTACATGACTATTCAGGCTGCAGCTGTTTATCAGTCTGGTGAAGTTATAAAGTGTGTTTCAGCTCTGATTGCTTTTTAAATGAGGCATAATATGAGAAGCCAATCAGAGCAGAGCTCATTTATGCACATCCGGTGCAAAGGCACACCAATAAGAAAACCTTGGTAAATTCTCATGGATACAGAGATGTTGAAATGGTCTTGGTGAGTTATGACTGCAGTACATAAACCACATGTATGGACCTCAGGGAAAATAAGAAAATACAAGAAAAATGTAGCATATGGGGGCTATATTTCCTAATTCACATTTTCAGCTTACTGACACCATCCGGCTTCTTTTCAGCAAACGCTCAGTGTAATCCTCTTCATCAATGTAGGTAGCTAATGATGCAAACAATAGGGAAATGAAAAACCATCTCAAAGAGTGATTCCCACCATTTGCCTTACAGTGAGAACATTATTTATGTGGACTTATACCTGCGGGCGTATTATTTTCCTCAGTGGCAGTGTAGGTGCAAGAGAGCAGTGTGGGGGCTTTGGGGTTGATCCTGGGGTAAACAGCAGCAGCATCCAGCACAGCTGCACCGTTTGCTAATCCTGGAAAGCTGCTGATTTACGGCCCGCAGTCAGACAGGAGAGGAGAAAAGACTTCCCAAGCCACAAGACTCACAAGGCACTCTTAGCGGCCCTTCACAAGACTATTTTTACTTCTGAAGATTAAGCTGATATCAGCCTGCAATGCACAGTAAAGGTGAAGCTGAAACACCAGACACATGCTTGGCCATTTCATTTTTATAAAATTAATTATTCTCACACGAGAAGACACCACAGCACAGCACACAGTGTGGACTTCTTTCTCTGCATTTAACCCATTCAACAAGTGAAGCAGGGGGCTGACGCTAATGAGAAGCGGCCAGTGAGCAGTGTGTGGGGACAGTGCCTTGCTCAAGGGTACCTCCGTGGTGACACCAGCAGTTGGGATTCGAACCCATTACCTTCTGAACTCCACTAGGCCACCCAGCTGCCCAAAATATATGCCTAGAAACAATGTGACTGTGGCACTGTGTTCCCATTGTCCACGATAAATCCATCTGCATATGGAAACAGGGTGTGATACCACTGGCTATTACTATAGATCTGCACCAACTGTGGCCAGTTCTTTTTTATTCTATTTAATTTTATTTTATTCTCTGTTTCTGTAAAGCACACTGAATGAACCTTTGTGAACGATTATGTACTATATAAATAAAATGAAAAAGGGAAATTAACAAAATCTAAATCTATGAATATCCAGTTTTGTTGGATCATGTTGTTCATGTATCAAAATGAATGTGACAGCACTAACCCTTTTCCAAATACAGTAATGTATTTCATGGGGGTTACATTCCAAGAGCACCCGCATACAGGTTGTGTTGTGTTTTGGTGTAAAAAATGCGTAAAAATGCCTATTTTTATAGTGCAAAGCCTAGAAATCCTCCCAAATATGCTCCCAGAACACTTTATTTTCATTTTAAACTTTACCCTTAAAGAAAATGTAAAGGTTATAACTTTATAACTAAACTTAAATTCTCCGCTGAGATATGCAACTCGGAAGGTTGCGGGTTCCGCGTTACTATCTGCAGGTTCCGCGTTGTTGTGGAGATTTCCGTGCACAAGTTTTGTTCTTAAAAAAAATTCTGCGTGTGACTGAATCTGCTACAGCTTTTTTCTAATCACTTTGTGTTAAACAAACATCTACTTTTAACATAAAGTGAATCAAAAATAAGCAAGCAAAGGTCGATTAACGGTCAGAGTTACCGAGACTGATGATAGACAGCTGCCTGTTCACCTAACAGGGCATGAAAGACGGATACAGTATTTTTATCTATTTGCTTTGTGGTTAAGACTTATTATGTGAGCAAATTTCAACTAGCTAACTTAGCTTTTCTCAGCCCAGTATACATGTATACTACTGTGTACTGATCTACATGTTGCATTCCTAAATGAGCTGTTTAACAGGTCCGCGCTGGCTAGTTAAACTGTCAGCTTTCAGGATTTGTTATTCCTTTGGCCACCGCTCCTCCCAAAGCACACTAAACAACAAGCACTAACCCAGCCGGGAACCAAACAGTTCGAGTTTTGTTGATTTTCCACCTGCTTAAGAAACAGCTGAAACCATGATAATAGCTGCAATTAACAATTTAATGGTCTTTATGGATGTTTGAAGCCACTCCAAAGCATCTACTTTGGATAATTAGCTACATCATTCACAGATTAACTTATTAGATGATTATACATTTAGACACTCACAAATAATATTCTTACACAGACTCTTAAGTTAGGTCAAGTTTATAATATAATAAGAATAATAAGAATAAGGAAAAAATAATAAGAATACAGCAACCATTGCATCAACATGATATATTTTACATGTTTGTGCACATATTGGTTATATAGTACTTATAGTACAAACTCTTTTAAGTATAAATAGTCTCCTCTGCCTCCATATTGGAAAACCTTTAAGAAAACTATATAGAGCCTCTGGAAAAATTGCCCATTTTTAATGTGAGCACAAAGGTCTCTAGTTAATGGAGCACTGGGGCATGAACAAGCTTCAGCGAAACCCTGCCATGGCAGAGCCCATGCGTCACAGCAGCCAGCTTAAAAATGATTTAAAGATAATTAGATTCTCCGCTGGGAACCGGACAATATTTTTATTTCTCTTCATTTTTATGTTTTAGTTGTCTGGTGATATTTATGCTACTGATGATAAATCTTTTCCACATTTTAACAGGCATCTATCTGTGGCTTGAAAGATTAAGACATATAACCAAGAGGGCGGTGGGTAATCAGGGTTTCTGAAAAATCGGTTTGTGAAGACTGCAGAGAAAAGATCTATATGCAGAACATTAATATCAGTGGCAGGAAGACTGTGGCTTTTTACTGCATGCTTAAGATAACAGGATTCTGTGGTACTCCCGGGTGGGCTCCCCAGTCTTGCTTACACTTGCAGAACAAGTGAAAATTATTTTTCTATTTTTAATACTATTTACGAATTCATTTTAATACTGAAAAGCAATGGGCTTCGAATCCATCTACCAAATAGGAAAGTTGACTCGGTCATGACACACTACACTGTTCTTCGCACTAATTTTCAACAAAAACACCAAGGGTTGGATTTGTTTCTAAATGCCTGTTCCATGCCTAAATGCAATTAAACAAAGTCAGAGGGATCTTTGCAAACACTGGAGACAGAGTTTGTGTTTTTTTGTGCATCCCTCTCCGCGTTCTACTCGTTTTTCACCCTGCTGAGCCTCCGGTCTCCGTGGCAACCCCACCACCTCAGGTGAAGCAGCAGCCTGGGGTGTCATGTGAGGTGGCAGCCCAGCAGAACTGCTAATTAGGATCCCTTGCAGCTCCTCCTAACAAGGCCTTAATTACCTGAGTATAGTAGCAAGCCTGGAGCTCCAGGGGAGGGGAAAGGGGTGAAAGAGGGGCCACGGGGGTGACAGGAAAGAGGAAGGGAGAGAGGAAGGAGTGCGCCTGAAATTACCAGTAGTGTCTTAAACGTCTGTAAGTGGGAGACTTCCTTTAACAATAAGAGAGGACACGACAGAGAGAAGGAGGCACAAGCCTCGCAGGTGTGTTTAAATAATATTTGCCCTTTCAGGGCCAAGTGTAGGACTGTGAGAAACCAGAGTGCTAAATATGTCTCAATCCCCGCTGCTCACAATCTATGTTACTGCTTCTCAAATTTGTATTTTTGTCTGAGTAAGCATAACTTCACCTCTATAGAATGCTCTGGTTGCAAAGAATTAGATTTACTGATATTATTTCCCTTTTCACATTTTTAAAATAAGGTGCCCCATAAGTGGTTATAATTTAAGCAGTCGTTTTAATACCTTCTGAAAGTGTATTTGATATTCACACCTTTGCGCTGAGTATGACATACAGAGGTGCTGCATCCGTCCCATTATTTCATTCCACTAAATATATTTACATTATGCAGCTCAAGAATAACATTAAAAACCAACTTGTAGCCATAACAAATGCATTACAGACATAACCAATGTTTCTTTTCCCATGCATGAGACATGCTGACTTGAAAAGAACATCTGTGTTACAGCCCATTCCTAAAACGAGCAGCAGCTAAAGTGAAAAACAGGCAGAGATTATGAAAGAGGAAGGAAGGGATGGTGAAAGGGAGGGGACGATATATGAATGGCTGAATCATACCCAGCACATGACAGGACAGAGAGCTGAGGGCTCTCCAGCGGCCCACCTCACCCCCATCACTGGTGCTTACTGAAAAGCACATGAGGGATTTCAAGCATAGAAGACATTTATTCCAACAGAGCAGTCAGTTTAATCCTTAGGATTATAATCCTCTTCACATCGCTCCCTGTGGGAGGTCAGAGCGCACTAGTGCTCTTCTAACGGCAGTGGGCTTGCATCAGCACAAGAGTGGCATGGCTCGACAGATATAATTAGAGTGCCTCTATCCGTCTCCGGCCTGAAGGGAAGGAGGACCCCCCTGAGAAAGTGTAGTACCACCTCTTCATCTGGAGACTCTCACCTGCTGGGAGACCAACCCTCTGTCTGCAAAGCTGTGGCGCTTCGACTGCCCTAACAGCAAGAAATGCGCAAACACACACGGATAGGCATAAACAAACCGCCATCAATTAAACTGCAATAAAAAACAAAGCTCTTTCCAGTCATAGCATGTGTGAAAACACTAATGGCAGTCTCTTGTGGAAGCGCAGGATCCACCAGCCTCTGAACAAAGTGCCATACTGGAGTGGCTAATTGCAGCTATTATTCAGGGAATAGGATGAGCAAGGTTAGAAAAACAACAAGCCAAAATAAAACCGCGTCCTCGGTGTGATTCTAGCGAATGCGCTTGTGAGTGACAGCGGCGGCTCACGAAGACAGGCTCTTGTTATCGGCGAGAGGTTGGTGCATGCGGAGAGGAGAAAAGGAGGAGATAAAAAAAGGACGACAGTTTCTCTCCTTTCGACAGTGTTTCTTTAATTACTCTAAGCTTCCCTTGGGGAGATACGGTGGTCTCCACAATAAGAGCACAACAAATACAGTATGTCATCTAAGAGGCCTGCCAAGGCTGGGAATAAACAACAGAGGAAGCTTAGCTATTGCTCTCAGTGGGACTATTACCAACAGCACGTATTGTCGTCGCCCCCCCCCCCAACTCTTTCACACTCTCTCGCTCATCCCACAGTCCTCAAGCCGAGGTGTGCTCTGTCTTCTCGGGCTGCGATATTGATGTGCTGCTGCTACTTAAGTGACTATGGGAATCTATAACTGCTAACACGTCTTTGTGTCTCTTTGTCTGCTACTTACGAAGGGGAGGGGTTGCATAACAGATAGCTGTTATAATTGCCAGCTGGCCTCCAGAGGAGCAAGGCGCTAACCCTCAGCTGAATCATTTGTGAGCAGTTCTGCAATAGTGTTCTAGTAATGTCAGTAAATAAAACCTGCACAAAAGGCAGATGGTTCGACCGCAGTCAGCCTCGCATGCGCTAACCGGAGGAAGAGGATCAGGCTGCCTCTCTCTCTCAGCAGGTCTGTGTAAACATGTTTGCAGCATATGAACCTAGCAGCTGCAGTAGGTCTGGATTCAGCTGAGAGCGTAATCCACAGCAGCAGGGGAATTAGGAACCTCACACAAACTTTAATACATCCCAGCGAGCCACTCGCCCAGACGAGCGAACCTACTTATTTTCCCAGTGTTTGTGGCTAAATGAAATATGTGCGATCCTGAAGCCCCCTGGGGGGCATATAAAAGGTGAAGTACAGCAGGGGTTATACCAAGACTTAATACGACATATAGACATATCTACTTATATCTACTATATCTACTATACTTTATATAATACAGTATAGTATTATAAATAAATATACTATATATTGCTTATTATATTATACTATTTTGACAAACTTTAAAAATCTGATTGACCAAACCAGACTTTCAGACTTTCAGGCTGCTCATGGTGCATCAGAAAATGCTTTAACTGCTTAGAGGGGGTCTTTGTAACACAGTCCAGTCATCTGGATATGCATCACCATGCTAATACTTAGTAAATAATCTTTTTTTTTTAGTCTGGGCAACACAAGCAGGCTGGTAGCTTAGTGGTTAGGGCATTCGCCCTGTGATCAGGAAGTCCGGGTTCGATTCCCAAGGCCGCTAGGCACCGCTGAGGTACCCTGAGCAAGATACCGTCCCCACACACTGCTCCTCGGGCGCTGTGTTCCTGGCGGCCACCTGCTTCACTCAGTGATTGGGTTAAATGCAGAGGTTGAATTTCGTGCTGTGGTGTGTTCACGTATGACAAAATGGTCACAGTTGGGACTAATATGCATCTTTGCCTTCCTGCAATATGAATGGTTATTTCCTATTGTGTAAACAATCTTTTGTCTCCGTTGTCACACATTGGCTCATGCAGATCAGTGTTTCTTTTGCTAAATTCGATTCTGTTTAAACTACGTATTAGCTTTGTAGTAGTTTCATAGTACCACATTCAGATTTGCTTCTGTTTCATTTCTTTTCACATATCTTTGTTTTTGTTAAGATTGTGTTTTTTTTATCTTTATTCTTTTTCTGCCCAGACATCTTAGCACACAGTCTTGCCTCTCCATCTTTATTACACAAGCCAAAACATGATATACTGTGCAGCCTCATTAGAAAATTTGAAGCAAAATGAAAACAAAAAACAAGCAAAAAACGTACAACCTACTTTTAAACAACCTAATCCTACTAGATCCGCCTGTATTCTGCAGTGACCAGCATATTCAAATGAAAAACTGCAGGTTCTGTGTATTTGTTACAGGTACACCCTAAGCACATTGTGCGTGAAGCTTGGTCTTCACTGCTGGTGCCTCAGCACTGAGAAATATTTTGTGGTGCAAGATTGAAGGATGCCGTGTAGAAAGCGAGAGACGATGCAGTATTTTATCAAAGGCTGTTGACAGCAGGCATTCGGTGAAATCATACTGCATGAAAAGAAAGCATTTCGAGAATATTCAGTAAGGTTCTGCAGCAGTCAATATTCCATGGATGAACAGTAATTTCACGGATAAGCTCAGTGTTCATGAAAAACGACATCCCTGAACAATGATTGAACGTTCACACATACACACACACACACACACACACACACAGGCACACATGTGTATACACACAGATATTCAAACAACAGCAGTGATGTCCTATAGTATCATCCCTAACAAAGACATTTGACCCCTCCATATCACATAATCTGGATAAAGCTATAATACCATGCTCTGTGAACGACAAAATTAGAATCCACCAGAGTGTTCATCTCTTTTATATTATGGTTGAATGACCTGAATGTTCATTTGTCAGTGTATATAAACACTGAAGCCAAACCAGTAAAGAGATGTGTTTCTAATTTCCAAAGCCTGTTTTTGACGCTTTCAAATTCCACAATCTAGTGCAGAATTAAAGCCAGCCTACAGTACAGTAAAAGCCTATAGCTATTCACAAACACTACTGCAGTTAATATTGTACATGCAACTTTGACTGATAAACCAAACAGAAATATGCTTATCCTTGCATGTGCCTTCTTCTTCTTTGTTGTTTTTTTTTTCACTTTCTCTTCTCTCTTTCTACACTTGCTGTGGGTTCTGTGGCTGACCTACTCCTACCCTGTTCCCTGGGAGGCTTCGCTTGGGCCCTGCAGAGCTCATTGAAGTGTGTGAGATCAAAAGATGGAGCCCAGAGGAGAAGAAAGTCTAAGGAAAATGTGAAGTCCAGTGTCCTCTTGCTGAACCCCACATGTGGGCCCACCCCTACCTCCAAACGTTGACATACCAGTGGTTAACAAACTAGGGGATGTAGGGTGTGTTTGGGGGTGGGGGGTGTTTGGGGCTATCTCAGTCTGAATTTTTTGTTAAATCTCCTTTGGCTATATCAAAAAAACTGGTAGATGTTTAAAAGATGTTCAAAATTTCACATATGAGCCAACCAATCACAACTGCACAGACTGATAGGGCTGTTTGTAATGTTGGAATGTCACAGAACAGCACAATGTCTCTTACTGACAGATGCTAAGAAAGCAAGCAAACTGGATAAAGTCCTTATGGGTTGATAAGATCAAGTGTGTGTGTGTGTATGAGTGTGTGTGTGTAGTTGTGGGAGGGGGTTATTTGAGGATGCAGTTGCACTTAACATAGGAGTCCTTACACTAAAAAAGTGAGAGAACACCATCCTCATCCACACTCAGCTAGTGCCTCTCTAGCCTCCACTACAGACCCGGCGCCAGACACAGATTTGCAGACGGGCCTTGCATTGCTTTTGGGGGGGCACACATTTATAGGCTACTGTAGGTGCAGTATAGCAGCTAGGTGTAGTT
>JBBPDH010000034.1:4151931-4163554 GCA_037974565.1 Clupeocharax schoutedeni | reverse complement strand
CAGGTGACTCTCTTTAGTCCTTTAATGTCCTGTACAGAGCTGCTCCAAACCAGAAGCTGAAGTTCTGAGTCAGGACCGTTTTCTACAGCAACAGAGTCAAAAGTCCTTAGATCACTGGAGAGACCAGAAACTTCTTCACCTGTCTCAGAGTCTTCACCTTTACCTTTTTGTACTGGGCTTGAATATGTTAATGTCAGAACCTCAGAGATGTGAACACTCAGATATTTGAAGCTGCTCCCACTTTCCACTGCAGTCCCATTGATGTTGAAGAAGGGTGTAGGACCGCCAGCATACCTGCTGTGTCTAGCATACCTGATCAAGGTCTTTGTGAGCACATGAATATTAAAGGTAGACGTGTTAGATTTGGTTCGACACAACATTTTGTGTGGTGGTTGATTTCCAGGTTCCCTGTGGTTTTGCTACATGCTGTGGTCAGAGAGGCTCGCTCATTAACTCATTCGCTTTTTACTACAAATCCTTTATTCACTATACCACTGGAACTGACTGAGGATTGGGACATGATCATTTATTGATCAAAAACATGTCCTTGTGTATTTAAACAGCACGTGTGTGATACAGCTGTATGGAAAAGTTTAAGCACGCCTTGACAAATAATGGAAAGAAGTTAATACAACATCTGTATGAAACAAACTGAGATATGACACTTTTCTACAATTTTTAATGCATGATAACAATTTATTTCACAGATTTAATATGTTGAAAGAAAAATAATTAAACACAGTGTATGCAAAAGTTTGGGCACCCTTTAAATCAATCCACTAGTGCTATTGTTTTAAAGCCTCAGAGCTAATCTGACTTATTAGGGTGCTTATCTGACTCGCTAGGCCTCAGTTGCAGAACTTAATAAATGATGTGCCTCTTCAAATGTCTCAGGGTGGATAAACTAATTACCAATGTGTTGTTAGCCTAGTGGTTAGGGCATTTGCCCTGTGATCAGAAAGTCCAGGTTTGATTCCCAAGACTGCTAGGCACCGCTGTGGTGTGTTCACGTATGACTAAATTGTCACTTTCAAGAAACATTACTGAAGTGTTCTTTGTGTATTCTGTCAGTGTCGAGAGACGGGAGTTAGCACTAGCATGTAAATGGTGTGAACGTAGGTCTCAGTGGAATTCTAAATGCCACTTTAATGCTCCACAAAGTAAATGGTATTGCATGCTTGGCATGTTTTACTGATATGTTTGCATATGAGTCAGTATTGCTTTATGGTGTCCAGGTGGACGGCCCTGAGATAAGCTGATCTGGGGTTCTGTGTGGACATGCTGCCACTGATCGTCTCTTCTTGTCCTCTCTGCTATGTATCAGCTGCCGGAGGTCGGGTGAAGCCAACTGATACTGACAGTCTAAATTTCCTTGTCCTCTGCAGTATATTGCTGACTCCAATGGTACAGTGACCCCTTAATTTGTTTCCACTGTTTCAAATGTTCCAGCTGCTTACTATCTCTGTATCACAGCCAGTATTTCTAAAAAACATTTATTTGTAAAATGCATCCATGTTTATAGAACTGCAACAAAATTGAAAATATTTTTTTTTACATTTTTTACCCACCTTGTGAAAATGCTTTACATTGTTTAATAATGAACGGACCTATAGAAATGCTTCAGAATTATGCCTAGTCTTACCATAACATGCTCCTCAGGTTTTCCTTACTCGATGCATTGAATACTAGATTCAAATGTGTATAATTCCATATATATTCCAAATATAAAAGTATATAAATATAAAAGGGCCTCTGATTGCCTGAAGTTCAAACTGACTTTCTTTGCCTCATCAGTTCATCATTAGACTGATTATGTCAAGCATGATTTATCATATTATTTCACATAAAAGACAAAATCCTTCTTTTCTTATGATCTGAAAAGGAATTGTCAGGGCAGTGTCTTTTGTTATTTGAAAATGTCTTCTGATATTTGATTACATCACTGTGAACCAGAGAGTGGGGAAAATTACTACTAACCAACAACATCAAGTTTAATCCTGAACCTACCCCACGATCACTGATTACAAATTGAGAAATATAGCAAGAAAATACATACAATTTTACTACCATTATGCCCCAGCGTAGCCCCCCCAGTTTAAACATCAACTTTTTTCAAACTGCATATCAGATTTCAAAATTATCAGCTCTCACACACCTTTAGGAAGAGAGAAATGTGTGTGTGAACAATTCTTTTGAGTATTTGAGTGAAGGATATTCAATGTATTGGACACATTTACATTTACAGCATTCAACAGACCAGAACAGATTGAAAAAGTGCATTGTTGTCCACTCAGAGAATGTAGCCATAGCAAGTACAGATAGGCTATAGTACTGTGAGCTAACCTGTTAATAGTGCTCAGGAAGTTTTTCCACCACCAGACCGCCAGGACAGAGAATCCTGATGCCTGTCTTCCACGCATTTAGAAGAATGGAGGTCCTGTCAAGAGCTATGGAAGATTAAACGAGTAATGATGCATCTGTTTTCAGAGTCCATTTACAGCCATGATCATTAGCGGCTAAGTTAGGCAGGCTATAATAACTGCACATCCAATCAAAGGCAGTTATAGCATTCCTTGACTGACAGATGAATCAATCTTAAAAGTTTGGAATTGTCATTCACAGGGCATCCGAGTAGCATTATCATGACCGGTCTAATTGCAATCAATGTGATGAGAATAATAGCTTGCAACATTTCCTCATTTCTTAATTGAATTGCATTATTCATGGTCTACAGCAGGTGGACTTTTTTTTTTAACAGCAGCAACAGAAAATGTGCATGTTTGGACATTACAAAAATAGTTTTTTTCAAGCAATTTACACACACATTTGTCTTGCTTGTGCTCTTTAATGGGGTCCATTTACATTAACACAGGCTTGAAAGACCTCTGTTTTTCCCCTCTCCACATTTGAATCTATCGTAGGTGTTCCATCTACCAACCTGTCTCTCTCAATCACTAAGATAAAAAATGTTGCCAGGCAACACATGCGTGTGTTTTGTCCTGACAAAATAAAATCAAGCTCGGTTTTACCTGCCATCCATCTCTCGCCTGTCTCTCTGGAACACACTTCAGCAGTGTCAAGGTCACAGCCTTCGTTGCGCGCACCATTAGAGCTTCATGGCTCTGTTTGTCCATCGTGGGCATGTTATGGGGGAACAGATGGCTCTGGTGATGGGGCCGTCGAGCCGAGGCCCAGTCAAACTGCTCTAGTGAGAGTGGATGCACGTCCCCAGCTGAACAGCCACCTCAGCAGCCACCGCTCTGCTCCAAACATCTGTTAAAACATCCAAACTGTGCCACGTGAGAATAGGAGCATATTGTCGGAAATCAGATTTGTATCTCTTTTTTTTAGTGAATCATTAACCCTTAGAGGTCTAAAATGGTACTTTATGTGTTCAGTTCTGCTCAAAAGTTGCTGCTATTTTGTTCAACAGTACTTTTCAGCATAAGGAGTGGTGTGGATTGAAAATGCTGCACCACAGAGCATTTTAAAGTGTCTTCTTCAATATTTCAAGTTATTTTTTAGGAAAGCCGATAACCTGTAAAATAATAAATAATATATACTGAAACGATATTGCTAGGCTCTGACCAAGATAGACCCAAGAATAAAGTAAAACAGGCCGAAGTATTTATTCCATAGATCGGCAGAATGCAAAAAACAGATAGCAGTGTTCCAAAACAAAAGTTCAGTCCAACATGCAAACGGTTCCGAATCATTATAGCAAAGAGCCGAAACCAAGAGCAGAAACATGGGTGGTGTTGGCGTAGCGGGCAGGATACTTGACTCTAGACCAAGAGGTCACAGGTTCGAATCCTACCTTCAGCATACCACCACTGCCACTGGGTCCCTGAGCAAGACCCTTAACCCCAAGTTGCTCCAGGGAGAGACTGCCCCCTATAGTTAGGGAATGGAAGTCGCTTTGGATAAAAGCGTCTGGTAAATATAAATCTAAATCCAAATAGTCAGAGTCTGGAAATGCAAACGAAATCAACAAACAGAACAAGAGGCAAGACAGGAATCAAAGTTTAGAAAAGACAAACCAGATCAAGAGACAACAAATGCTTGGCATGCAGGGAAAGTCTAAGGCAAAACTTCGTATATCTAATGTGCATTAGACCTAGACATTAGAAGTTGTTGTGGGGAAGAGGTGTAAAATCTACGGTTAGTGTTCTAATATTATCTTACATGTCTGTTTACAGTGTATCTGATATATTTCTATTATTTATTCTATTATCACTTTACGTTAATCAAATTTCTTTAGTATCTTTAGAATTACGTACAGCTCTGTTCATCTTTCCTACAAGCTTACGGTCGTCTACAATAAAAATGAACCCTAGCAAACTAATTAGTTGATGTCACAGAGACTAAAACAATAAAAAATATTGTTTTTTTTAGCCTTCATTTTTTATATTGTCCTTCTCTTTGTCCCTCTATGTGTCATTGCAATTTCCTTCAGGATCAATTTTCTGATTCTGATTCAATAAGAAAAAGTTATCCATCCGTCCATAATTTGAACCATTTATAACATTTTAAACTCAAGCATGTCTGAAAACACCAGACTGAGACAACCACAGCGTTCCTTTATAGTTCTTGCAGCAAAAGTGTAGGAAAAGCAATAGTAATGCTAACAGGCTAAACCACCATTTCAGCCTGTATACATCTTAAACGTAGAGAAGAAATATTCAAATATTTTAATGAATAATAATCTCCAAAAATACATCATCAAAATGTTTTGAAGCTTCTTTATAGACAAAGCTATCATTTTTACATGTCCCAGCCAAAACCATTTATTTATAACCTTTTATATAGTATACATATTAAACCTCAGTTTACATTTACATAATAATGTATTTACACAACTTATCCCATAGGGTGCATTTAGATTTGTTTACCATCGGATAATCTATATAATATCTAACGTGTCACATATTTTTTTATATTTTAAATACAGTAAAACAACTATACATACAGTAATAGCTAAATAACAATGTTTTCCCTTTTACTCAAAATGCTGAAGGGTTTTTTATTTCCGGTTTCAACAGAATTTCTGCATTTAAATAAGCTACAAATAAGAAATTAAAGGCAGCCTGAGTCTGAAATATGTTTCCCCTTTGTGTCCCCCAACACTAGATCGGGCTAGATTACTGTTAGCATCCGACAACATCCAACACCAATGGTTCAAACCGTCGCTTGGATCACAGTACCATGTTTTTCAAACCGAAAAAGAGACACAACCCAGCGTCTAGCTTATTTCTTTGGATTAAGTTGGACGCATATGTTATTATAGCACTGGAATAAGTTTCTGACATTTGTCTTAATATGGTCAAAAGTGCTTAAAAAGTGCTTATTTCCTTGAACCTCTACATGTCTACAGGACATGTCTACAGGAGGCCAACTCATAACCTTCAACCAACCAAGTTACAAAAGGCATTAGGCCAGAATAATTAGAGGTCTGATTACAATGACTAATATACTCAGATGAGAACTCCACTTATAAGAGATTAATGCATTCCACAAGTACCTTTTTCGAGACAGTAAGAAATTTGCTGTAGAGGATCAAATGGACCTGGAGTCTTGCACTAATCACACCGTTTCTGCCACATTTTCTGATTAAAAAAGAGTACAACTCCATTCGCACAGCAGTGCAGAGCCAGAGCTACTCTGCCCTGGCAAAGTTCAAAATGTGACACTGTGCCGCAAATAGAAAAGTGATTTAAGAGCAGATAAAATTAATGAGTTCTTTTGTACCATAAAAGGAAACGGTATGTTTTACTGCCGAAAATGTCACTCAGCGTTTCATCAACCAGCTGTATTCTGAAGTTTAGCCCCAGAAATGATGTTCCTCATAACCGACGGGCGGTTATGAGGATGAACAAATGTTCATCTGATTGAGAGTTCTCATGTCAAATAGCAGGGCATGTTCTTACTGACATGAGTTCATATATAAGGTTACTTCATTGTTCTGCTGTAATGAAACTCTGGGGAAGAGACGGAGACAATGAAGATGAAATGAAAACCCCAAATGCAATTTAGCTCAAATGCATATTTTGCATGTCGTGTGATCTCAGAAAATCCTCCTACTGATACACTGGGAAGTGCAAAACTGTAAAGTTCGCATCCCCACATTCTTTGTGTTGCCACTGGAACTGCATGTCTCACTGGAACTTAGTAATTTAATCTCTGAACACAGAAATGATATAATGATGCCCCACTGCCATCCATGAGTGCCTCAGTCACTGACGTAAACATGCTTCTGTGAGGACTCTATTCTAACGGCTCCATTATGGCTGTATTAGCTTTCTTTCAATCTGAAAATGTCACCAATACTGAGTTCAATTTTAATGAACTAAAAACTCCATAAAACAGCCTGATACAATCTTATATACAATTTATTTTCAAATTACATTTTCACAGTGCAGAGAAGTACAGCCTTCTTTAAATGTATTGTTCTGTCAGTCCTCTATAGGATGTGCAGTAATATTTGCAAATTCCTGCAAGCTTACCATATTATTGTTCTGTAAATGCACTGAATTACGTGTGGTTGTATAAGGCAAAGCACAAACATGTACATAGTGTGCACACAGGACTGGGAAGCCCAGCTGAAGCAGAGATAAGATCATTTTACATTTACATTTAAGGTACTTAGCAGATGCTCTTATCCAGAGTGACGTTCATCAGTGCTCAAATAGTCCACATCTGTACTTCATACCTGCAAAGCTATACTAAAATCAACATCTGCTTTTAACCAAGAGGTCTAGCTAGTCACCATGGTGCTCCTTGAAGAATTGGGTCTTCAGACGATGCTTGAGGACAGTGAGGGATTCCGCAGCTCCGATCGGAAGAGAGAGTTTGTTCGGGGCTGGACTGGGATAAAAAACCTGGGCATTTTGAGCAGAGACCGGCCCATTCCTTGCCAGTGTCTGTCCACTTCCTACAAAAGCACCTCATTCTACTTTATGAGGGACTGATTAATGATCACCTGAATCACATCTTATTTAATGTAGAAAAGTATAAAAACACTTCTGTAATCGACACTCTCCTCTCTCAATGAGAACAGTTGGATGGTGCAACATTACTAGAAGTTTGTCAAAGGTAAGTATTGACATTTTCTTTAAGAGTCAACAGGACATTTGTTTTCTTTGAATTGTTTGAGTTTTTATTTGGAAATTAGGAGAAAAGCTGTTCAGATATGAAAAAGCTGTTCAGCTGTTCAACTATAAAAGCTCAAACCTGAGAAACAGAAAATTTTTTGCTGTGTTCTCTTGTTTTAAGGTGCTGGACTATTAAGAGCTTTGAAAAAACAGCAGTTAATTCACTGTTGGACTGCAGTGTGAATTAAATGGAGAAAACGCTCTATATATTTTTATTGCAGTGTCTGTGATGAGACCACTGTTGACTCGTCATTTCTGAGACTGTCCATTGAGAATGAGGCTCCTCTTGAATTACCCAGTCACAGCTGAGAATGTGTGTAATCAGGGACAAAAACATTAAGACACTTTGTTCGTCCTCGGCAGGGGTGTAAAAAAAAGGAAAAGGCGAACAAGAGGAAAGCCTGAACCAGATATGGGTTTAAAAAAATTAATGGAAGCAGCCCCGCCGTCTGCCATCCTCTTTACATGCCCAAAAACGCAGATAATAGACTTCTCCCATGCGTGCAAACATTGCATTTCCATGGTAATGGCCTCGTTCCCTCATCTCCAGCACGTAGTCGGGAGTCAGTCTTAATCCTGTTGGCCCTACTGCAGCCGTGCCAGTCCTCCAGCTGAAGAAAGCAAATTAGAATAAACAGTGAGAGCTTGTGGCTTAGAGAGCAAACTTAGTGAAAACACACATGGCTGCGGGCCCACAGACAAAGATCTGCAGCCTTTCTCTCCTTCTCCTCTGAGCAAGCAAACAAAGTGAATTTGCATTATCTATTGTTTTATCTCCCTCCCTCAGCTTGGATCTCACATGTTGTCTTTGCTGTAAGTTATGCACGTTCTTCCTCTCGCTTCTTTATTTTTGTAGTTTTTTCTGATTCAGATTCTGCTCAAATGCTGCAGAAATTAAAAGCTTAATTGCAATCAGAACATATTAAAAACAAATTCTTCTTCTTTTTTTTACGTACTGACTGACTGCAATCCTTCACATCTCTGCTGCTAAAATGCAGAACCAGTCAAATACTGTATTTATCCTGACTGTAGCTGTTGTTGATCATACTGAATGTTGGTCTTGTCTAGTTGTTATTGTTGCTCTTGTGTTCTTTTTTTTTTTTTAGCTCTTTGAACTTGTGGTCTTGTGTTCTGTTCTGCTCTTGTGTTGCACCATGGTCCTAGAAGAACATTGTTTCGTTTTTACAATATACTGTATATATATTGCAGAAATGACAAATAAAACCTACATGACTTGACTTGTAAGATCATCTAGTTTTTTAAAACCATTTCTTGTTTTAAAAAGCTTAGCGAGTGAAAATTCCCCCTTTTTTTGGCAATTAATTGTGTGTGATTCTAGATGAACCTCTTAACAGTGAAGGCAACACACTTCCCTGCTTAAAACATCAATAATGACATCAGGCTGTGCTGAAGATCATCAGCGAGACTGAGTTTTCATAAAAGATTTATTTCCAGATGTGAGTAGAGTCTGAGTGTTTCTTCTAAGACAGATCATGGTCCAAAACTTTTCAGTCAAGGGCTGCTTTCCCAGGAACACAGCACAAGCAATCAATCTTGTGAGGCAGTTGGATCACTAGATATACCATAATCATAACCCTGTAATTCATTTGAGTTAATAATCCCTAATTACTGGGGGGTGGTGTGTGTGAGGGCTGCATGGTGGTGCAGTGGTTATTGATGTCGTCTCACAGCAAGTCGTGGTTTTGGTTCCTGTCCAGGGTATTTAGTTTCCTTTCTGTGTTGCCTTTGCCTGTTCTTTCTATGTCTACATGGTTGTCTTCCTTATTTGGAGACATTACCCTCCTCTCCAGGTGAGTGTATACAAAAGTACTGTGATCCCTGACCATTAAAACAATAGGGACTGTAATGACACTTCATTCAAATACATAGAATTTAATACAAAGTTTGTCCCCTCTTTGCAGCAAGAACAGCTTCTACTCTTCTTGGAAGGCTTTCCACAAGACTTTAGAGTTTCTGTGTGAATAAATCCATTCTGTAGAGAAGTCCTGGCTCACAATTTCCATTCCAGTTCATCCCAAAAGTGTTGGATGGTGTTGAGGTCAGGGCTCTGTGTGAGCCAGTCCAGTCAATCCAATCATGTCCTTATAGACCTTTATTTGTACACTGATATACAGTCATGTTGAGACATAAAAGATTCTTACATGTCCACACAGTTGGACACATGACGTTGTCGAGAATATATTGGTCTGCTGAATCATTAAGATTGTCATTTCAAGTAAGAAGACTAAACCAACCCGTGAAAAACAGGTGTCCCAATACTTATGTTCATTTAGTGTATATTTGTCTATGTCTACCTTTGATGAACTGGTGATCTGTCCAGGGTTTTTCTCTTTTGTCCAATGACCACTGGGGTAGCCTCCAGCAACTCCTGTGAAAATGTTAAATAAAAACATCTCACAAAATAAATAGATGCTCTGGGTGAGAACCTGTTGTTTTTTCCCGTCCAGCAACACAGACAACACTAGCTTTGCGTAATAGTGCTGCCGCCTAGAGGTTCTCAAGGACAAACACAGTCTGTAAACCTGAACCCTTTCTCCTGACAGCAGCTTTCCCGGGGCCACCTCAAGGTCAAGAGAATTCACTTCTGTTTACTTCTGACAAACACTGATCAATTCATCCAAACCATTACACATATTAAACAATTCCACATTTTAAAAAATAGTTATTCTTATTTTATATCTTGCGCAATCTAGGATCGGGCCAGTTCAAGATTTCACATAATGTTGTCCTGGATAACTATGTAAAGTTTGGCCACCCCTTGATAAATAACAGATTTTGGTGATTTTTTTATTGACAAGATCATTACACTTACTCTTGGAAATGTAAGCAAATACACAATATGTTCAGCAAACATTGGTGCATAGTAACTTTTTATATCATAATTTGAACAAAAATAATAATTAAAAACATTATTATGGCACTGTGCAAAAGTTTGGGCACCCCAAGTCTCTGATTCGTTTTAGACGGTTTCAGACCTTAATCGGCTTGTTAGATGTGATGCATGGCAACATCTGTCATTAGTAGGGGTGGAGGTAGCTCAGTGGGTAGGATACTTGCCTCCAGACCAAGAGGTCATGCGTTTGAATCCTACCTTCAGCAGACAACCAGGTACCTTGAGCAAGACCCTTAACCCCAAGCTGCTCCAGGGAGAGACTGCCCCCCCCTGGTCATACATGAACACACAACAGCACGAAATTCACCCACGGTATTTAGCCCATTCACCAAGTGAAGCCATGAACACGGCGTCCGGGGAGCAGTGTGTGGGGACGGTACCTTGCTCAGGGTACCTCAGCTGTGCCAAGTGACCTGGGAATCGAACCTGGACTTTCTGATCACAGGGCGAATTCCCTAACCACTAGGCTACCAACTGCCCCTTTGGATAAAAGTATCTGATAAATGCCGTAAATGTAAATGTAAATGTAGTAAATGTCTGACTTCAAACCTTGTGCACACATTTGTGGCCACAACAACCATGGGTTCCTCTAAGCAGCTGTAAATGACTCTGACTCTGAAAATGAAAGTTATTGATGCCCAAAATGCAGAAAAAGGCTACAAGAAGATGTTGTCAGCTTGCAGTATCCACAGTGAGAAATGTAAATAAAAGATGGGTGTTCAGGGTAACTGTGGAGGTCAAGATGAGAAGACCAAGAAAACTCTCAGAGAGAACTGCTCGTATGCTGGTCAGAAATACAAATCAAAGCACCCATTTAATATAAAAAAACCTTCAGGAAGATTTAACAGACTCAGGAGTGGTGGTGCACCGTTCCATAAGACCTTCATGGAAGAGTCAGCAGATTAAAACCTTACCTGTGTCCCCATCATAAAATCCAATGTCTGATGTATGCAACAGAACATTTACAGAAGCCTGATGAGTTTTGAAAACAAGGGCTGTGGAATGATGAAGATGAAGTTAAAATAGAACTCTTTGGCCACAATCAGCAAAAGCACGTTTGAAGGGGGAAAAAAGAGCAGTATTTCTTGAAAACAACACCTTGCCAACTATGAAGCATGGGCGTGGACCTATCATGCTTCAGGGTTGTGTTACAGCCAGTGGCACAGGAATGGATTCCACTAAATACCAGCAAATTCTGGAAGCAAACATAACACCATCTGTAAAAAAGCTGAAAAGAGGATGGCTTCTACAACAGGACAATGATCCTAAACATTCCTTAAAATCCACCATGGACGACCTCAAGAGACGCAAGCTGAAGGTTTTGGAATGGCTATCACAGTCCCTTGATTTAAACATCATTGAGAATTTGTGGGTAGATCTTAAAAGAGCCATGCATGCAAGACAACTAAAGAATATTAAAGAACTAGAAGCCTTTTACATGGAAGAATGGGAGAAAATCCCCAGTACGTAAAAAGTGTTTTCAAGCTGTGATATCTTCTAGAGGAGGTGTTACTAAGTACTTTTTGTTTAATTTATGATGTAAAAAGTAACTATGCAT
>JBBPDH010000034.1:4125250-4140035 GCA_037974565.1 Clupeocharax schoutedeni | reverse complement strand
GTTTGAATCAACAAGGTGTTAAGAAAATACACGATAAAACTGTATTGTTACACTCAGTCTGTGAAACCCTAAATAATGATAATAATAATAAATAATAATAATAATAATAATAAATAATAATAAAACAACTGTGTTTTGCTAGCCCATTGAGTCTTGTTTTGTAGGCATACTGTAACTTTAAACAATCAGATTAGATGTTTTTGCATTTCTAATTTTAAGTAACATGCTGTAAATCGAATTTGCGTATCTGGCTTAAGTAGAAGCCGCTACAATATGTAACATTCAAACTGAGCAAGTTTAGGGCTTCAAAACGCATTAATATAGCACCTCTTTACATAAGGAATAGTACATAGACTGACTATGAATGGGATACCAGTAATTTTGACGATCTAGCAACATATAATGACCTCTCACACATACAAGGCCTTCACATTAGGTATGAACTGAGTTTTTAAAAACGTAATAACTTTTTTTGTATTTTTAATAATCAAGTATAGCACTTCTACAACTGACTGGGAATTATATTCTCCCTTGTCTTAAAGTATATAGGACTAACTTTCAGAATTAAGTGAGTATCACGCACTACTATTCAAATGCCTTTAGTTTGTAGAACATACAAATACCAAAACAACTCAAGTGAGAAGAAAACAATCATCACCATAAAACTGGAGTATTGCTCAGAATTTTTCAAATGTCTTTTTGTTTTGTAGGACATACAAATACAAAAAAAGCTGAAGCAAGAAAAAAACTCAATGTGACTGCTTCTAATAATCAACCAAGTCAGCTGACAGGGCAGTTCTTTCTAAGAGTACAGGAATTTGCCCAGCCAAGCAACACCTCACTGTGTCTTGGAATGAGTTCATCATATTACATGAAGCATCAGGTGGATCCTTTAATACCACATTGAACCCTGCATACGATCAGCACGTCCGACAGAACACTAACAGAGAAATAATTATCGAGTGCTGCACTACCTTGCCCCAACGATGATCATACTAACCCATGGGGGTAGTTTTATATTGAATTATTTTTACTCTGAAAATAGAAATCTACTAAAAGCCCACTATATGGACAAAAGTATTGGAACGTTTGGCCATTACACCAACAGGGATTTAAATGTCTATGCAGTCAAATATATAGACTATATAAAGCATGTACGTTTACAAACTCACAGCTGAAAAGGAAACAACTGTTGAATAAGTGGGAAATAAAACACGAGTGACAAATGTATTATAAACCCAGCTATACACATTCAAATACGTATACAGTCCAATTCACAGACAAATTCCCAGAAATACTAGCTGCTTGGATTTTAGAAAATATTTAAAAAGCCAAATTCGACGGCTAAAATGTTGTTACCTAGTCCTAAAAACTAGTTTAACTCGAAACAAACACGCAAAAACAACTGCGCTGATTAGCTAATTAGCCGCTAGCAAGCTAAAGTTAGCCTCCTGTCCACCTTAAATTTCTCAGCACTGGAGCTCTGGAAGCTGCAGGGGGGGTCCGTGTTATAGCAGTGGGCCATTTAAGGTGGACCGGAAAAAATCGACCCAAGAAGCGGGCAACCAGGAACTTCAGCTTCGTCATGAGTTCAAGGCGAAAAATAAGAGAGTTCGAGCTGTGTAATTGAGATTACAATCTACATGAATTTAGTAAACACTTCAATTTGGCGAGTGTGAGCTCTGTTAAAAGAGTGGACACGTAAAATGGGCTAGTTTACCTTCTCGCACAGAGTCCGGACCTGGTTCTCCGTGAGCTGCTTGCACTCGTTCAGCTGCTCGACCCACTGGTCTAACTCTTTAGTGAAGGCTTTATCATCCATCCTGGTCGCGTCTTGAATGGTAAGACAAATTTCTTCCTTTAGTTTTTAGAGATTTCAGAGCTTAAATATTCCCTTAAGGTCCTCCCTCAGGAGCGTCTGTAGCTCTAAACCAGAACCAGTTTTCTATCAGGCGGCCCCTCAGCCTGGCGAACCCGACGGCTGTGTGTCTTTTCTCTGGCTGTTTTTATTTCAATTCTTCGCTCCAATTGTGAATCAGACGACCCAAAGTGTTCATCTGTTTCTGCGCTTCACGACGACGGTCTTCTGATCGAGGGCGCCTCGACAGGATCGGCACGTTGTCGTGGATCTATTTTGGTCTCTCCCCCGACCTTCCGAGGGAAACTCGCCGTGTAATGGCCGCCCTGCCTCTGCCTCATATCGGCGTCATCGAAAAGGCATCCGCGGAGGAGACTACTGGTCCATCGGTGGAAATCATCTACTGCCTCCTGGTGGACCAGAGGACTGAAATAGGCAAGTCGAGCTGAAAAAAGGCTGCTGCACTACACAGCCCTAACTATCATCATAAACTATATGGACAAAAGTATTAGTACACACCATATTAAAGTATGTATTTGAATTATCTACATCCTCCTTGTGGACCACAGGACCGAAATGTCTAACTCGAGCTGTGTGCGGCACTGTCCAGGCTTAATATTGATCATACTAACCCAGGGATGTAAAATTTTATATTTAATTCCACTCTTCTTGGAAGGCTTTCCACAAGATTTTGGAGTTTCTGTGGAAATGTGTGATCATTCATTCTGTAGAGTATTTATGAGGTCAGGTACTGATGTTAGAAGAGATGGCCTGAATCTCTGTCCCAGTTAATCCCAAACGTGTTGGAAAAGGTTGAGGTCAGGTCTTTGTAGAGGTCCAGTCAAGTTCTTCCACACCAAACTCATCCACCCATGGATCTTGCTTTGTGCACTGGGGCACAGTCATGCTAGAACAGAAAAGCTAAGTAAGGAAGTAAGGGGGCCTGAAACACAGGTGTGTCCCAGTACCTTTGTCCGTATAGTGTATGTTCGCATCCAACTGTGTAATGTTGTTATATTTTTGTGTATACTTTATATGTCTGTATATTAATAGTAATAACCAATAGTAATAATATCTAATGTCTAGAACAGTTGATTTCCCTGCTTAAACATTAGGGGCCGGTTTCCCAGACAGGGATTAAGCCTAGTCTTGGACTACCCTTTCTTTTTCAATGGAAAATGTCTATTGCCAGCACTACATAATCTAGGACTAGGCTTAATCCCTGTCTGTGAAACCGACCCCTGATGTATTAATTTACAAGCTAGTGTGCTGAGTTGAGTTGGGGAATTAACTGTGCTGAACACTGTATCTACTGTGTTTTCCCATGTTCGTCCTTTTACATCTATTCGAGTGTATTCATAAGGAAAGTATTCTCATTTCAATTTTGCTTATTTAAAAGTTATTGCAACAAATGTTCAAATTCCTGCGTAGTTCAGTTTTCAAGACGTAAACAGAGTAATTCAGAGTAGTTTAATGTGAAATGGTTCATCGTATGGAGAAGCATTCACGCTCCGATTTCTTTACAGTGGTGCTAAACTATGGCATACTTGTCTACCACACAGTCATTTATTTACCATCCAAAGTAACAGGTGAACCTGCATGTGTCTTCTCATTTATGTATGTCATGATGATGGTGAAATAATTTGTAAATCCAAAATTTAGGCCATAAACTTTTCTGAAAACTAATACAAAAAATATATATATAGGGTCTCATTACACTCAAATATATTGTAATAGGTTTATGTGTGGTAGAAATAATTGAATTAAATTAAATACTTCTGATATCTGGATCCTATCCACACGGCTGTGAAAAATTCTCGGTATGTTTCTCTAGAAAAGTTTATTTCACATTAAGCCTCTCTTAGTGACTTTATTGTTATTGACTTCTTGTTAGTGACTTCTTCATTACTGAAATATATAAAGAAGTGAATGTCTTCTCTAACATTTAATAAGAGGTGTGTATATATATACCAACATTAACTACCCTGCACATTGGGTTGCTGCCCATTGGTCAGTGATGGGTCATCAACACTTTGTACATGCCAGAATAATACTGAGAATAAATATGTGTCCAAAGGTACATAGCTTTAATGCACCGTTCTAAAAAAATAAAACAGTGTTTTTTTTAAAAAATCACATTATAAATATCAAGGAATAACAGCCTTTCTCTTCAGTGCCATCAAAACCAAAGGGCTGCTTCGGATCCTTTCACAAGAGGTTTGGTTCCTATCTTTATACAGAGGTGGTGCATATACATTACCTTGTATAGGTAAAAAATGCTTCATTTTTGCTTCAGAGAAAAACACTTTTAGTACATCATCAAACTGGTAGTAGGAGAAGAAATGCACTGATGGCTCAGTAAAGCAGATGGGTAGAAACATCAAAGTCTGGGGCTCTTCTTTTTGAGCTTGTGCTCAATCATAGCACCATGAACTCAGAAGTGAACAAAGATATTTCGAAATGGAAAGAATGCAAAGTAACCCTTCAAACAATAATATTCTGAAACGCACCAGCCACCTATAAGAATACTTTACCAATAAGAAAAATACAAAAATATATCGGTGAATTAACAATTCAACGTTAATATGCACTGCATTTTAAATACAAAACGGCAGCAAATGTAGCATGTCTTTACACACTTATTATATTACAGTATAAACAGACACTTACAGTGTTATTTTATATTTACATTAAATTTGTTAAATAATGCATTACTGGGCAGGACATTCAACCAGAGAGAGACATGAAAAAAGTGTTCAGAATATTGTAGAACTGCTTGTTTTGTATAAGCACATGAGTGAAAGTGCATTAATACAGAGTACACTCAGGTAACAGCAGGAGATGCCATATGCTGCCCCTACACTGCGTGGGGGTGGTATCGAGTTTCAGCCTGAAGGGCTGATCTAGGAACAGTGGAGTATGTTTGCCCATTGAAAACAAAGTAAGGATAGTTTATCGGTGTTGAAATCTCATTTTGTATGACTTGGTTTGAAGTGTTTAAGAATGGCGGAAGGGAAACAGGTGGAGGTCCTACAGAAGTCATATCTGGAGGTAAACATTTTAAAGGAAGAGGCTGAATCACAGGAGCGGTAGCGTCATTTGTTTGTTCTTTTCGAAGCTCAGCTTGGTAAGGAGGACTGCTTGTTGGCTGCTGGTTATTTCTCTCAACAGCCCCTGGATTTAGAAATGAAGGCACAGGCCACTGTTGCTTTCTAGCTGTGTGGCTGTTCTGGATGTCTGGCCTTGGTTCTGTGCATGGCAAAGACACCCTCCTCTTGGACAAAAGCAGACACCGTATTTCAGGGTGCGATTTTGAAGGTTGGACCACGCTTGGTGGGTTCCAATCCCAAGCATGATTTGCAGCCATCCTCCAGTGCACTGCACCGTTTCGCTGGGAGAAGTCAGGGTAAGGGGTCGGTCTTACAAGCTGGCCTTTCAAATTTGGTTGAATGAGTGGAACAGCATCACTCTCATCCAAGTTACTTCTCAGGGGTGGATGTGTTGCCCTGAAGACAACAAGGAATAATGGTTAAAACCACAGTTTCAAAGTTTGGTCACAATTTCTATTTCATAATCAACAAAAATGTGAATTGTTTTAGTTTATCCCTGACAGGCTAGCAAAGTATAGGAATGTATTCAGAAAACAATCCTGTGTGAAAGTATAATGCAGTGCAACTTTAAAGACAAGCCCCTTTTATACGTAATTCAGCCACAAAGTTCCTGTAGCTAAGTTTTCTTACCTTCTTCTGGCGGGCTGATTGATATCTTTCATTCCATCTTTTGTTTGAATGTCCTAAATGATGGCAAAAACCACAGTTTGACTTCGCTACTTGTTAAAAATTCACTTCAGAGTATTGTAATTCTAGGATCTTACCATTGCACCATGTTCCCGCTCAGTGGTGGTTTCAGACTTTGTGTTCTTGTAGTTCCTGACACCATCCGTTTGTTGCTGTGCTGTGATTCGTGCTCTTTCCACATGCTGTGCAGGCTGTTCTATTTTGTTAACCAATGCTATGCCAGACTCTGTCACTCCATAAACAATCTGTGGGTTTAACCTTTTGTATTTGGCCAGTACTTCATTTGACATTCCATGCTCCGGTTCTCTCCATACAAGAAGCTTCGATGCGTCATAAAGAAGATGTTCTAAGCCAAACCATGACACTTTACTAGTCAGTTCATTGGATTTCATGAAGATCACCTTTTCTTGAAGATATCTGCATATAATGGAGAGATGCTCCGCTTTCCCTACATCAAACAACCCTGGCAAGCGATCTGAGGGTGTCTCAACAAATCTCATCACTATATGATGTGTCTTTTCCAGGCTTTCCAAACTGTCTCCAAAGTTCATCATGAGAGCTATTGGTACAGATAAAAAGAAGCTCTTAATATCAGGGTGATTTCTGAGGGCAGCTTCTATCTCAAGTCTTTCTCGTTTACTTTTCAGGTACATGTAGTATGACGTGTCAGGGGCATCTTGGAGCTGCTGGTGCAGTGTGGATACTGCGGTATAGTACTCTTGCAATTTGCTGTAGCCTTCAGTGGCAAGGCACTGTTGGAATGATGAAAATAATGATGACTGCTGCTGAAACCCAACTGCCCCTTTGTATAGTTCACCATAGAGAGAGGGATCGTACCAAAGCAAACTCCTAAATGTTGCTTTCCTGCTCAGAAAGTTTATTTTGTTTTCGACGAACTGAGAGGCTTCCATCATCATCTGCATTTCCAAAAATGAATTCAGTCCCTCGAATTTGAGCTCCACTGGTGCTGGAGGTCTGTCCAGATATTTTTCCAAGATTAGGTTCCTCGAAATGCAGGACAGGTGGAAAGAAACCTTCTGATCTTGTTCAAAGTTTGAGATGAAATGGTGCAGCATGTGCTTGCATTTTAACTGCAGAGAGATAAGGTCTGCCACAGAAACTGCATGGTCAGCTAATTTCAGAGTGCTAGAGATGTCGGCCACACTGTATTTCTCCTGGACATATGTGGTCTTTACTATGTTGTCATAAAGGCTTTGTTCATTTATTTCTGTTGCTTTCTCAGCTGGCTGAATTGCACTTGATTCGTTTAGGGTTTCTGAGAATTGGGAGGGGACAGTGTGATTTTGCTGCACTGGAATGCCATGCATTTGCATCCATTGCTGCACATTGGGTACACCGAGGGAAATCTGTGGTTGATCTGCATCCTTATGGGAATCTTTTTGGACTAATTCCAGCATGCTAGTACTGTCTGGACTAACCCTTGCCAGTTTGTTTCTTCCTTTCCCTTTTGATGTATAGTCTTTGGATGGCTTCCGGCCTTTGCTTAGCTTATGTTTGCCAGGGGCCACTGAGGAATTTTGAACATGGGCTTTGCCAGCGATCTCCTCTTTTGTCATAGATGGCAGCATATAATTAAGCGTGTGGTTTTTTGGGATGAAGTTGCTCCCTGGATTGCTGAGATTAGCCAGTCTGTTGTAGTGTCCTTGGTCAAGTAACTGCCGTTTATGGCCAGTACTATCTAAAGTTATCCAAGCCATTGGCACCGGAGCACTCTTCACTGTTTCATTTACTGATTCGTGTCTCTTAACTGTGAACTCAAATTTTGTCAAATAATCTCTTAGTTTAGAAATGAGCTGGGTTTCTGTGCTAGTACCTGGAGCATTATCTTTGTCGGGTCCTTGCCAGGCTGGATGTAGATTGCCAGGCATTGCAACAATGCCTGATCCTTTTGCATCTTTTATGGGTTCGCTGAGGAAATCTGCTGTAGTCTTCACAAATGAGTCGATCACTCCGCTGCTTTTCATGTGCTCTACAGGAGTCTGGCATTGAGAGCTTGAAGCTGGCTCAGAAGGATGGTTCTCTCTGATACATTCCAGTGATTTTAAACAGTTCTGGTCAACAAATGATGTCACTGCTCTTGAAACGAATTTGTCATTTGCGTCAGCACTGTTTGCAAGGCTGCGTGAATTGCTATTTTCAACATTGACCTTTGCATCCAAGACTCCTGGTTTTACAGCATTTGATACATATGCCATGATATCCATACCTGATTTACTTACACTACTCTTGGCTTTCTCCACAGAACTGTCATTCAGGGTCCTAGTCTCTGTGACTGTCACATCATTATTCATCAGTCTGGGTAAATCTGTAGCCATAGCTGTATGGGCTTTGGCAATGTAGCTGAGGATCATATTACCTGAGGTTATATGATCAGGTAAACTTGAAACTACCTGAACAGGTTTACTCTTTTCCTTATAAGCCCCAACGTTGTTATCTGTGGATATCCCTCCTGTGTCATACTTGTTCTTCCCTTGTTTAGCGTTGGGCAGTGATAGCTTCTTCTGTGCAGTGGCCTCTTCCTCGTCTTCCTCTGCTTTGGCAATCTTACCATCATTGTTTGACTCATTGTTGGCAGGACATGTTACTGGGAAAGCTTTGTCCTCAGAACAGATGTTGCTTGTTCCTCTTTCTGGTTCCATTTCATCAGACATTACTCTGTTTTTGACATCTAAGATGGCTCCCTGCAATTTTTTGGTATCATCATCCCGCAAAATCACTGACTCAAACTCACTCACAGCTTCTGTGGACTTCTCTTTGAAGGCAGTGATGTGCCCTGATCCGTCATCATGACTTGAGTTATTTTCGCTGATAGATGTGTCAGGACAAGCATGATCTTCTGCCGAAATGTTCGAGATGTGTTCTTGATTGGACTCAAGTTTGTTATGGCTTCGAAGGCCAGGAGATTGAGATGATGCTCTCAAGTCAAGGCATGAAGTGGAAACTTTGTAACTAATAGGTGTCCCAGTATTAGGTGGTTTGGAAGATGATGGATTTGAAGTTGATTTGCTAAACCGACCGTGACACTGGGAAGTCCTTTTGGGTCCTAGTTTTGTTTTACATTTTTTTATTGGTTTCCACAAGCGTTTCTTCTTGAAATGCAGTGTCCTCCTTAGACCATAGGATGGTAACTGAGCTGAGTGTTTTAAAGGCAATGCATTAGAAAAAGTCTTTCTCTTTTGCACCTTGGAGCATTTCCCATGAAGGTGCCTGCAATTAGTCTGTGACCTAGCTGCACTGAACCTCTGTGCCAGTAGCTGTATCAGTTTAACATTGTTAAATGGTTCTTTTTCTCCATCATTTCTTAAACTTAGATCTTCTTCTGAATCAGACTTTATATCTCCATTGAGAGGAACTGTGATGATATCATTGACTTTTTTCTTAAGAATAACATCTCTTCGCTTCTTCTGAAGATGTCTCAATTTGGAGAATCGTTCAGAAAGAGTAAGCTTTTCTGTTGTCACAGACACTTGTTGGGACTTCCTTATAACAATGATATGGGGAATCTGGGACTCGTTGTTCTGTTCCTCAGTTTTGCTGCAGTCTTCCTTTGATGTTGTTTCATGTAGATGATTGATGACAGGGCTTTTGTCCAGATGTTTAGGGCAGAGGTACAACTTGTTGGAGAAGGGGTTTGCTCCATTTAAATGGGGCAATAATTGTTCCAGCTGTAATCTTTTGTATAAATCCCTGTGAATAGTGTTGTCTTGTCGTAATTCTCCCCTCCTAACCTCTATGGACATTTCAGAACTGTCACCGGATTCCAAATGTGTCAGTGATTCCCCATCTTTGTTTTTAGTGCTACATAGACTTTTCTGATATGGCATCATTGCAATAGCAGAAGGAAGATCACTACGTTCTGTCACATCCACAACTGACATGTCACAGGTTGCCAAATCCATGGTTATGATGTTGTGGAACTCTAATTCTTGATTTTCCTCTGTGTTATTACTTAGTGTAAAATCAGTTGTGGAACATTTGATTTCACTGACAGCTTGGGGATTTACTTTTTCTTGTTCTGAAGGACTCAAACACAACTGTTGTTCAGAATCACTGGAAGAGTCAGTGACCTCTCTCTTCTCTGAAATATTCAGAATCAAAGGACCCTTTTTGATAGACTGCTCTGAAAAACCTGGTTCTCTCCCATATTGAACCACACTTCCATTCTGAATCTCTGCTAAGTATGTGTGGCAATCTGTTGAAGGATTCTGTTCTTTATCCTTCAAGGCCTTTTCTGTTTCATTGTTTGATTCAACCCCATTATGTTCTACCTTATTGATGTTGGATTCATTTACTTTCGCTTTCTCGTTCTTTACCAGATCTTTTGTGGATGTCAACTTGGAATCATGAGAGCTTGCTGATTGTGTCATATGGGACTGATTCACAGTGTTATCTTGTATCATTAATTTCGACTTATCTGGGCTAGTTTCATTGTTTTTAGGCTCCAAATTCGATGAATTCAAGGCATTTTCTGTTTCACTGTCTTTCTGAAAGAGTAATCCTTGTTTGTATTTCCGGTAGTATGTCTCATAGAAAAGGATGCGGTCTGTCAAAAGTTGTTTTTGCTCTGGTGTCATGTCTTCTTGAGACCATATATTTTTGTGCCTCTCCTCATCTGACATCCTTAAATATGCAGCATATTTCTGAAATTTCATTTTGAATAACTTAACTGAAGGCATGTTTTCCGTTTTGATTTTCTGGGGATTTGTATGGCATTCCTGGGGACCGTCTTGGTGATGCTCCTCAACTGCTTGCAATGACTGATTTTCATGTGAGTCAGTCTTACAACACTCATTCCCCACTTCTTGGTTTTGTAGGTGGGGCTGGCATCTCAGTTCATCACACTCTGTAACATTGCTTGCTTCCTCTTGTTCTGAGCTACTCTTTAGGTTTGTTTCCTGCCTGGACAACCTTGGGTCCTTGACCAATCGAGAAGAATAAACTACGGTGGAAATTCTTTCTGCTGGAGCTTGAGGTATTAAATCACACTTGTCTGTATGGCTTCCATAGATGTCTGTGGTGCCCAGGGTTTGTGCATTTGAAGTAAATGTGGATTCATCTGGATTGCTATTCTCAAAAGGAATGGTATTGACAAATGGCAGAGATGGACTGAAATATCCAGCTGTATGAAAAAGAGGCATGTATGGGGGTGGGACAAAATATAAGGGGTTTTGCAGCTCATTGTACTGAACTGGGGTATTATCTGTTCCATAAGTCTGAGATGTGTAATCTGTTCCTGGACAGCCTTGTGTTGCAAAATGTTTGAAAGTCACTGTAGCATTCTCTCCTTTTCCTCTTCTCTTAGCTACCGTGCATCCTCTCAGATGTTCCAGAGGGCCTGCCAGGACAGATTGAAAAGCTTTGTTTAATAATATATAAGCCATCACAGATCATTATGAGTAAAGACAATAATTGTTTATGAATTTGCATAGACTTGTTTATTAAACCTGGAAGGGAACATTTTACCATACCGGGTGGGAGACTGTTAGGATGCTTAACAGGTGAAACCGGTGGGCTTATAGATGTAGGTGGTGTGGCATTAATGGCTGGAACAAATGAAACCACGGCATAGGGCAAACACTGCCTTGGCCTTTTGTTGAGCTCTTGGTGTTCATTGTAGTCAAACAAAAACATCTGGAGGCAGAAGATACATTTTTACATTTATTTTACATTATTACAATATTTGCATACATTCAATCATATTATACATTATTTTGTATCATTGAATGACTTACAAATGATCCCAAAACCTGCTGAGAAAGGCTTTCTCTGTGTGATACTGCATCCCTAGACATGTGACAGTCAAAGGCAACCATAGGGTCTGGTGTTCTGTTCCATTCTGAACATGGTGTTACTTTTTTCACCTTTCCAATGATTACCTTTAAAAACAAAATAATGGGATTAAATTAAAGCACCATATCATTCAAGCTGTTATATGTTTTAACTTTTTGAAAAAAGAATGTGTGTAAAAGATGCAAGTGTCGTTATACAGTAAGTGTGGAGAGTAAAACAAACCTTGAAAATGATCAGGTTTTTTCCATTTAATGTGCTGGTGGCTGCATGCTTTAGAGCCACATCAACATGCTTGAATAAATAAATCCCATGTGATGGCTTTCCCAAAGAATAATGTTCCTGGGTCTCAGTCCTTAATCCATGCTGATAAACTTGAGTTGTTGTTTCATGAGATGCAACCAAGAAGCAAAATCTTTCTTCCATTTCTCTCCCATGTCTACCTCTTGAACGCATCTCTGACCTGAATTTATGAAACATTAAATAAAATAAATAGAACTAGATGTATGCATTTTTAGAAAAGCAAACACTCATAAAATCATTTTTATTGTGTTTAAATGCCTTTGTTCTATTGGTGCCAGTGCACCCACTTATTGTGCTGCTGTACTGTATTATTCTGGTTCAGCCTTTCTTGTGGAGAGACATGAATTGTTTTCTCTGCAAAGGGTTTCCCCCACCTCCTGTTTCACCCACATTGCTCACTAGCAGTTCAACGAGTCACAACATTTCACACACAGAGTGGGTCCTAGTTTATCCTTTAACATAGTTACTTGGGGAAATCTTACATTTGATTAAATTAGTTAAAAGCATTTTAGTGGATTTCAATTCCACTGAATGAATGGCCTATAGGAAGTCTGCAAAAAGACATGACCTATTGGTGCTTTAACTAACTTAACTTACCTTTTTTCTGAGAATTCCTTCAGTAATTCTTCATTTTGCACTAACTTCACATCATTCCACAGCCAGTCATTAGCATGCTCTTTCCTCATGTCTAATCTGACCTCTCTCAATTTGGACTGAATAAGACAGTAATCCCGGCTTTCCTCGGGGCAAGGCTCCAGGAGGACTGTTAAGCAAATGTACAAGTCAGTCATCGTTTGCTCTTGGCAGAGCAAGCAAAGAAAATTCAGAGCATTGGATACAATTTGCAGCTCTTCACCAAAATCAATTCCCATGATGATTTCTTTTCTGACAGGAAATAAATGACTACCTTTCTTAAGTCTAAGTAAGAATACTTAAAATAGCTTCTGTATTTTGGGTTAGTGGGTTAATCAGGAAAACCTTGTCCAGACACCCGCTTCTTTCTGGGTATGGTGAAGTTCCTCAGTGCCAGGGTGCCGGCAGGCTTAGTGGGGTTTGTTGAGGAGAGCTGGACTCCTTCCCTCCCTCGTCCTTCCATGTCTCTTTACTATAGAATATCACCCTGCAAACATTAAAATACCTCTTTTCAGTTCATTGAATACTGTATATCTGTACCTTTTTTTCAGCATGCATGTGTATCTCTGTACACCACTTGGTAAATATGTCCCACCCATTTCAGTTAAAAAGATGTTACTTATAAGCTTTGTCACAGCAGCAGCCATCTGAAATGACCAGTTAGATTATTTATAGTCACAAACAGTGCTCATATCCTTTACAGCTTCCTTAACAGCATAGTTAGGAACAGATACACAGATACACAACAGAAATTACTTCTAACTTTGCTGACCATAACTTTGTTTGACCATTATCTATTTCCAGCTCAACCAGTTGTCTTTTCTTCTCAATGGCCATGTAGACCCATTTCCCTTAACAGGAATAACTATTAAGACACAGAAATGTGCTAAAAAAGAAATCTTACCCAGTTTCATGTTAGAGGAGGGCCTTGCTGCTGAGTGGTTCTTTTTAACACATGTTTCAGTACTTTTTAAATTGACCTTTGCCTACTCTCTATAGATAAGCATTTGATCTGCCATTTGTTCTGTTGTGACCATGTGACTATTTGACCATGAAAACAGCTTTTTACCACCACTATCCTCAGCAGGCATGCACCAATTGTTTGGATCAAATTTTCGCCTGTACACATAGCGGATAAGAGCGAAACCAGGCAACAAAAAAAAGCTACAAAAGCAGAGAAAGATGTGAAAGCAGAAGCAGGTTTACAGAACTGTATGATTCTGCTGCTCTCTGCAACGCTGTAGATAAACATGGAAGTAAAGATATGGATCTCTGTGTGAGATATCCTGTGGAAACTGACAATATAAAGTGATGGCTGTAGAACATCATGCTGGTGAGCACATGACAGAGGGTAGAAACTTCTCTTTTATCTACCGATGATGTAAGCGATCTTACTAAAATCCTTTATAAACACACATGCAACGCATTAAAGTCATTCATGTTAGTTGTATAGTGCTGTTAGAAAGCAAGAGAAAGCAGATGCATCACGTCTGTGTACCGAATGAAAAAAAAGGACCAGTAGCGCTGCAGCATGGTTAGAAAGTAGGTATTATTTATGTCAAATCTACTCATATATAGTAAATACCACTCCTACTAATTGCACTTGTTCTTATGGCCACTGATGTGTAATCAATATAAAGACAGTTCAATAAGCAAAAGCAGTTCATTCATTACGCTAAATGTTTTTATGTACTTACCATTGCGACAAAGGCTGCTGTGAGCTTTTGTAAGTAAGGAGTGTGTGACATGCGTTTGTAGGGAACTGTGCAGTTTGCCACTTCAGTTTGAGGAACATCAAGTGAGACATACCAAAAAGGAAATCACTTGACCTCAAACTCTAAACTGCAAAAGCACAGGAAATTACCCAGCTCTGCTAGCGGTAAAACCATAGGTTGTGCTTCTTTAGCCCCGACCACAACATGAACTTTAACAGAATCAGCACAGCCCCCAGGGACATTGGAAAATGAAAAATGTATCATTTTATCTGAGTTATAGAGCACATTTTACTCTAAGCTTACATATATATTACAGATTATAAATATATAAAAAGTTCCAGATACTAAGTTCCAAAGTGGTGTATATTCATACATACATTTGTAATAAATGAAAAAAGGAGAATAAAGCCAAAATATTAAAAAAAAAAACCACTCTTTCTTCTTTTCTACTCATTTCTTCTTATATTGCACACCAAGCTAATTGGCTTCCATAACTGTGATTAACTGCAGGGCTCTCAAGTTTACTCAAAACCTGTGTAAACTGCCGAGCCGATCGCGGAAGGGCAAACCGACACCACCCGGTGGTTCGGTTTACCAAACGAGGAGCGGGGGGTTGGTGTTTTGTTGGGATGCAACAGGACACCAGAGAAGCACCCAACGTTGATGGTGGT
>JBBPDH010000034.1:4111607-4125150 GCA_037974565.1 Clupeocharax schoutedeni | reverse complement strand
TCGGAGGTGTGGCGTGTGAGCGTGTGAATACAGTCAGATGCGTGTGTCTCACGCTCATTGCGTGAGACTTGAGAGCCAAGTTAACTGTTATTGTGTACAGCAAAACAATCAATCAACTATGGGTCGCACTGGCACTGTCAAAAGATCTCAGGGATAAAAGTGTGGTCAGGACATGGATATAAAAAATTCTAAGCCTCTGTCAATCCCCTATACTATTAGGACATATGCCTATCACAACAAACTGGATGGAAGAAAGAGGTGGAAACTGGTCAGAGAGGCTACCAAGAGGTCTATGGCAACTTTTGAGCAGGAGCAGGAATTTATGGCAAAGAGTGATCATTGTGACCCAAGTGTTCCACAAATGTGGCTTGTATGGGTGAGCTGGAAGAAAAAAAGTCACTCCTCAAGAAAAGCCACATTAAGTCTCATCTGAGCTTTTCCAAAAAGTGAGACCAATATCGAACCAATATTTTCCTCAACACCATATGCTCACCAGCCAAAGAACACAAAAAATGTCTGCGCCAAATAGTAAGAAACCTAATCTGTGTTCTTTTGTCTCCTTTTTAAAAACAAAACAATATCTTTTCCCATTTGGATGGGATAGCATGATATCCATTTATTGTACTATGTATTTATTGTAATGCTACAGTGTTTTTACAGCCAAACACATATTTAAAGAGTCTCTATTATATGTGTTTCTCTTGAGAACAGCAGCAGTTCAACAGGAAATGGTGAGGCGGTTGCATCAGCTGACCACTGGTAGAGGAGAGGCTAATAGCAGGGGCTTTTTTATCTTTACACAATCTAACGCTGCAGTTCTCTCTTAACCACTTCCTTTTTCTTCTTAAAACTAATTAGAGATTCACATGAAAAACAAGCTAGAAATAATGTTTACCTGCATTTTGAGTGTCATGCTATGGAATAACTGCATGGTAATAGCCAGCATAGGGCATGGAACCACACTCTCTGTTAATTATATCCAAAACGTAATAATGACATACTAAAGCTTCATGTACTCTGCTTGAAGCTCATACCCTTCCGAAACGTCTTGCCTAAGCAGTTCTTGCTAAACTAACTGAAGCAGAGAGAAGACTGAGACAACTAATAGATAAGACATAAGGATTTAATTAATGCCTGTACTATCTACTTTTACTTCGAAGGTTTCCTCATGGGTTCTTTGAGCAATGGCAGAGAAGAACCTTTTACACAACCATTTTTGGTCATGTAAGTGTGAAGGAACCCTTAAAAGCCCATATTTTACCTTTTTGGGGATTTTTTTCTCTAATGTCCAACTTCTTTGTGGGTTTAGGTATCAGAAAGCCATTATTATTTATTACAAGTCTTTCCAGACTCTTATTATCCTGTAGAATAAACAGTTTCTTCTGCCACCATGCCATAAGGACTGATCTGATACAGTAAAAAAAATTACCTCTGTTCTGATTGGCTGCCGTACAATGTTCCTTGTTGAGAAAGCAGTCTGGGCTGAAGCACTCCTTGTAGTTGGACGAGTGAAGCCAAAACTGCTTTAGGCTAAAAAGGCAGCTATAAATAAATGTTTACTTTTTTAACATCGCAGAATATACATATAGCATATGAGCTGTATGGTCTGGGAAGTGAATGTTAGTTTGCGCTTGAAAGTTTGTGAATCGGTTAGAATTTAAACAATCACATTTTCAAACAAGTCCTGAAAGAGAACTGAATTAATCGAATGAGATGAAAATATTCAACACTGCAATTCATTTATGGAGTAAAATAATCCATTATTACATATCTGTGGGTGGCAAAAGATCACTCCAACATCCTGGCAGGCCATAGCGAGGTCACAAAGGAGTCTGAGGTAACTTCTAAGCAACTAAGCTGATGCTTTGAAATGGCCATGCCAAAGTCCTGACCTTAATCCAATAGAAATGCTGTGGATAAATCTGAAGCAAGCAATTCACCCTCCAACATCCAAGAGATTGAGCTGTTCTGTGAGGAGGATAACTGCAGTTACTTGAGACGCTTAAAGCAAAGGTCCACATACTTCTGCCACTCACTTATAGATAATGTTGGATATTTGATGATTTGGATAAACGTATACAATTTTTGTTTCATTCATTAGGCCAGTGGTTAAGGCATTGCCTGGAAGGGTGTGGGTCCAAATCCCAGGACTGCCAGTGGCAGCACTGATGTACCCTTGAGTAAGGTACCTTCACCACACACTGCTCCCTGGGTGCTGTGTTGCTGGCTGCCCACTGCTTCACTTGGTGAATGGGTTAAATACAGAGAGAAGGACGTTCACACTGTGTGCTGTGCTGTGTGACCACGAGGGCCACTTTCCTTAACTGGGTTCTCTTTATCTAATTCTAAGACTTTGAGGTCACATATCTTGCAGAAATATTGGAAATTCCAACAGGTACATAAACCCTTGATCAGACGCATACAAGTAGGATGTCAAAAACATAAGTACTAAATTATAAAACAGCAGTGGAGCTTCTTAGTACCTTCTTTCAGCACAGGAACTGAACTATGTCAGGCTTTATTCTTCTCTTTTTGACAAACCATTTGTCCAAAATTAACAGGGAGATTCTCTCAATAACCTAAAATAAAGACACAGGATAGACAGTAACAAATAAACATGAAGTTGAAGTATTATTATTTGCAGATACTCAGGAATACATACATCCATCACCATTTTACATAAGCAAATAAAACTATAATTCACTATAAATAATTACTGCTGAAGACAAAATGAACTGCCATAATCTTTTAAGTAGAAGAATCTTTTATTATTACAATTTCTGTCATAAATTTATGATGTAGATCAGTGGCCACCAACCTTGGTCTTAAAAATCTACTTTCCTGAGAAGTCTAGTTCCTATCACAATCTGCACCACCCGCTCTAGATAATAGACTGATTAGCTGGAACGTCAGAGAGATGCAGTTTTAAACATGACAGGAAAGAAGATCTCCAGCAGCAGGCTTGGTATCCTCAGGTGTAGACGAAAACACAATGTACCACAAACTATAATGTCCAATTTCTGTTTGTTCATTTTTATTTAACAATAAAATAAAAGAAGCAAAGATACAACCAAAATATCCACATTCTCCTTTGTTTTTAAAAGCATAGGCTTAACACATCTTCCCACGTGACAATCTGCAATATATATATCTCTTTTCTTCTACTTTGTGACACGATACATTTTGATAAAAAAGACACATTTTAAACACAAGCTTAAAAAAAAGTTTTATTTCAGTTAGATTGTCTATGGATCTTTTGGAGCTTATCCACACAAAGGTTGGGTAACTGTAAATATGCATCTCAATCTTTTACTTTGGTGCAGGGTCCTCAAACTGCTTCCAAAGGTGAGGATTCTCCTGGATAAGCTACAGCTGTGTTCTCTCTGGTATTTTCTAAGTAACATAACTGTCACTGCGGCCTTCTGCTGGTGCAAACCTACGCTTGCTACGCCCTGATCTTGGTCAGCAAGATGTTGAGGTTTCTGCTGACTGCGTTTGCAATTTACAGTTACACAAAACCGCCTGTGTTTAAGGGAGGATATCTTGTCATTCAGTTGACGATTGACCAATAACTAGCTTCAAGTTTGCTCTACTTCAATTTTTCACTCGACATGCATGCACCTGGGGTCCGTATGAGCACCTTTAAAATCATAAGATAGCACCATTTTTTCAGAAAGTCAGTCAGGACCCAGCTGTCAGCATGCATGAGCTTTAAAAACTTTTATGTATCCTTCGAGTACGTATCCTACATGTTGCAACCTTTAACAAACATTACAAGGCAATCATGAATATTCATACAGTACCATACATGTTAAACGTGAACTAATACAGTACACACGTTAATGAAAAGTGCTACAATACAGAACAATTGCTTTCTTGTTTTGAGTCGTATAATACCCTATAGGACTATAGACACACTAATGATGTACGTTACATTATCAAAAGATACACCAAAACAATTTTTTTTTAAATTTCACCATTTCTTTTGAAGTCTTTATCAAACACTTATAATTCTAAATGTTTCCAACTGATGCCATGATCAACACAAAGGAAAAAAGGAAACAAACCAACAAAGCTTCGATATCTACACCTTTACACCACGTTACCTACACAACTATCAGTTACCAACACATAAAGAGGCCTATGCATTTTGGCCGTACCGGTATATTCGAACTGCCATGAATGTTTTCTTGAGTCGTTACTCAATCCTTCGTGAAGTCCTACTATTAGGAATGCTCAGTTACCCCATTCAACATTTTGGACTTTTGCTTTTTACGCAAAGCGATTCTTCCATTCATCTTGGGCCTCAAAAGAACTAATAAAAAAGCGACATTACATTTTGGTGATAAAGGCAAATAAATCATAAACCTAAACTAAATCATTACAGTTTCACTGCAGTGATTTTAAGGCTCATGGTTTCAAAAAGTGTTACTTAAATACAAGTTGGCTATGCATCATAACAGTCCAGTTCTATGAATTCAAGTTTTAAGATGAACTAAGATAGCTGCAATATGATCACTTTTTATAAATTGCCTCAAAGGCGCATCTTATAGTAGGGTTGGCTGGTATCCACTTTTCATAACTTTCAACAGTCTCCAGATTTTACAGCAGCATAAAGTGTGAAACAAAAGCATGATGTAAAGGCATTTATGTCCATCTTGTCCATATCTGATCACTTAAGTAATCATTAAATAAAGGAAACGCCATGCTTGAACTTCATTCATCCTGCTAACTGTTTAGTGGCACCCTGACAGCAGGCCAGCTCACACGTTCGATTCTAACTAACTAAAGCTCCGACAAACTTTGAATGACAATGACCAGAGATTGTTCACCCTGGTTGAAAACTCAATAAGAAAGATTTTAACTGTCAACATGGTGGTTGTTTATAGGGAAAGGGGCAACCTTGAAAACCTAAATGCTAAAGTAGCTACTCTTGTCGTAAAGAATGGCATGAAGAACTTTGCTGTTTGAACTAAATGCTACAATGCTACAAATTATTTTATGAGTGATTTCAAATATGATTTTGAAAGTGTGATAGCTTTCAAAATCATTAAAAATGACTGAGCTTAGCCAACACACCTAAAAACCTTTTGGAGCTATAGTGCATTGGTTAAGCTAACAGTAGTTTAGTTAGCAGTTCAAACATTCCACACAGCACCACAAAGGTTTGATTCTGTTGACACATGTCCAAGAGAGCAAAGTCAATCATTTGGATTTGAATGGACAGAAATCCAAAATTAAATTTGTCCTATGGTGCGTGTAGCTGTGAACCCCCAAATTTCATTGTCAGCACCAATCAATAATATTAAGTGTAATAAAAGCCCCAATATAAAGTGTTTTGGCCATTTTCTATGTAGATGAAGAATAATAACTTGACAGTTATTTTTGAATAATTTAGTATCCCTTATTATTGTTATACCACCCAACCCTACAAAGGGCCACTCATAGTTTTTGCCCCATCATGCAAAATCATCCTGGACTGCCAAGAACGACTGGATTCAGTGATGCAAAAAATAAAACAAATGCATAGCACTTTGAATAAAATGGTACCAAAAACACATTTTTTGCGATTGTATTTTTATCTTCTACACACAACATACTTAATATGTTTCTGTGAGGTCAAAAGGAATACATTTTAAAGTGCATCTCTTTTTTCGATCTAGGGTATGTTTCATCTGCACTGTCTACACTACAGTAGTTCAGAGGTAACATCCTTTATGGCCTTCACTCCACTTTGTTTCACTTTCCAAGGGTACAACCTTTTACCATAGAGACATATTTCATATTCTAATATTATCTAGTAACTATCTTTAATGATAGAATTTAAGTTCTGTCAATGCCCAGTATGAAATAGCCCTGAAATATAATCAATGAATAGGAGAAAAGAGCATTCGTGAGAGGTAATAAACCACAGTTCTTGAAAAGGTGAGTTGGGGAAAAAAAAGAAAAAAAGGTTTCCTGGGATGCTGATTTTCTGGATTACTCCTAAAGGAGAACTCCCACCGTCAGTGTAATGTAGTCAGAGACTAGGGGTAATCCAAGTCCAGAAAAGAAACCCAAAAAGTTTAGAAATGTTCAACAAGTGCTGACTTTTTTGAGGCAGCTTTCACTGTATGTTGAGTGTAGAGTCAGTCATTCTGAAGTGAGGAACCTCAATGCAAATACAATGAAAGCTACTGCCAATCACACCATAGTTCTGGTCATGTCTACGAAGCATTTTGCCGCTCTACTGTTGTTACGAATCTGACCCCAAACCCTAAACGGTCACATATTTACAGCCCAAACTGGTCTGATACTCCTTTTAATAGCAAGTAGTCTACAGATGCTAAGAATGTGCTGTATTTTCCCTTTAAAATGCGTTCTCGTGAGACGGTCTTTATGTGCGTGATTGTCATTAATTATCACTTGAGTGAAAAGTAGATTCCTCCTTGTAGTACACTGGGTGAGAAATAGTCCCTTCAAACAATTCAGATAGTAGAAGCAGCAGCAGCAGCAGAAAGTGCTGTTTTAATAAAGTGCTTGTGGGAAGTGCTGCTTGTGTCTTAAGTTTTAGGACATGTTTATGGGTCGACCATGTGAGCTAAACCCACACTAACCTTTCCTCATCACGGTTATACTATCGCGTAAAAGAGAAATAGATATAACTCTAAAACTGATCGCTCTAAAAATTGCTAATGCATCAAATAGCTAGATAACTTTAACTTTATATCAAAGTCCATTAAAGCGCTAATAACCATTAGGAATGGGCGAAAGGATTGCTTTTTTTGTCAGCTGGACATTATTTGCATACGTGAACATCTCTCAGGACATACACACACTCGGATAAGAAATAGGGGGGGAAGTAATCTTAAGAATAAAATCAAGATTGTGTTTAATTGTGCTGTGAGGTGTAAACTAATGTCTTGTAGCACAAATTTGTCCTTATAGAAAAGGCATTTGAAGGGCCACTGCCTGTCAGTTATGAGGCCAGTGTATGACTTTGAGACGCTGTTTTCTGAGCGCGATGGTGTGAATGTCAAATGTCAAATGTCTTTCCTATGATGACACTGATGTTTCCACCGAGACCTTTTTCTTTACTTTAGCTCCCTCTATGCTTACATAGCGATTGCACAACGTCTCCAACGACTCGGGGGGAAAAAAAGCAACAAACAAAATGCAGACTTAGCATTATGGACACCACATAAGAGTACTATAAGGATTTTGTGCTGTCTGTCTTGGGTGAATGGCAATGCCAAGACAGCGCCACGAAAAAACAGCTTCCATTGGTTAAAGCCTTTGAAAAGACCTCATAGCAGTTTAACTGTGTGATCAGATATGAAATGAAGCCCTGTTATAAGTATGAAAGCAGTAAAGCCCTTAGCATACCTGTCAGGTATGTTTTCAATAGAATATAGCTTGTTAAAATACAATGTGACTATTCATTGGTCACCCGCTATAGATAATGACTCCATTAAGTATGGCATGGCCATGACGAACAGGTAAACAATAACCAGATCCTCTGACAAATTAACACTGCGCTGTTTTTTCTACACCTTCACAACTCTTTCACCTTTAAAAAGGTTTCCATTTTAGACCTACAGGTCTTTAAATACTGGGTCAATTCAATTATACTCTATGCAGGAATGTGGGACTTTTCATTTTTAATTGAGCTAAGCCATTCAAGGCGTGTTGTTCGCTTTGCAATCATTTATGAATCAAAGGGAGATCTGTGATCCGAACTCTAGTCCGCTCAAACGCTCTCAAGCAATTAAGGTAAAAGCAATCTCAGTATGAGGCATACTTGCTGTGAAGCGGGTGCTAGCGTGCTAAACCAACGCTAGTAATGATTACCCATTCTTGGCCTGTTATTTCAACGCAGCGATGCTTTTCATTTACCAAGAGCCAAATAAATGTACGAATGGAATCAAATTTACACTTTTTACCTTCCCCAGATGTAATCCATCAGTCAAGACATGGTTGTAGTTTGTCATTTTTAGTTTTACACTCCAACAAGGTAAATGTGACTATTAAAATATTAAATCAGCTTGACTGATTCATTACAGGCAAACCGATTCTAGAACGGCAATCCTACACCTCAGGTTGTTTGGGAAAACAGACCCTGTTGTCTAAAACAGCTGCCTGCAGCATTTGACTATACGCTGACATTTTGTTCGGTGTGCCCGAATATATGTCCAAATGTCTGCTCCACCTCAATAACGGCCTGGACAGGGTTTGGGCTGACTGAGAGAAGTTTATGGAAATGATTTGGGTGACTATTGACTTCTCGTGTTTGTTAGAACAGCTCCAGTTCTAAACTAAAAAGCTTCATTTGGACACAAAACACGTCTTGTCTGATTGGCTACATGTGGAATGAGTGAAAACTGTTTTTTATTTAACTGTTCTTTTAACTTCCCATTCTTCATTTTAGCTCAGTACTCTTATTTTTGTTTCATTCTCCTGGAAAAGAGAAGGGGCTTGTTTATTTTCTTTAACAAAGAAAAAAAATGTCATTTTTCAAACTCATATAGCTCCATAGATTATCTGTGTATATATATATATATATATGTCAAAAAAAAGTTTCAGTATTTCTATATAATTTCATTATTTTTCTTATTACATTATATATTGAAAATTGTGCAAAGTGTTACAATTGCACTAATCCCCTTATGAGTAGAACAGGCCATGGGTTTCGGCATGTCCTCACTTCTGCTCATTAAGGAATGTGATACTCTATTACTGTTAAGAGTAAGAGAGCAGGGTTTGTACTTACAGAGAACATCTGACTTAAAATATTACATGATGGAGTTACTGACTGATGCATGTCCCTTTGCTCTTGTTATTTCTGTAGAAGGTTTCTCTAAAAGGAAAAAATGACAGCCAAATTTTCCTTCCACATATCTCTTTTACTGAGACATTTATATTATTTATATTAGATATTGCTGCAATTTTTGTACATTTACCATTTGTGTAAAAATCTGCTTCATTGTACAGTACTATGCCTCTGACACACATTCCTCTTGCCTAGTTAATTCCTTTATAAATTCTTCTAATTAGATCTGACCTTTCACCACTGAAGGTGCATTTTTATAATCGTCCATCAAGGCCTGCTCACTCCGCCTGGGTGCAAATGGTCGACAGAAATGTGTACAGTACCACTAACTGTGTAAAACAGACCTTTAAAATTGCTACTCGATTCTAATTCATAACACAAGCACATCCGATTGGGCATGTACCCACACATACATACACACACACACACACACACACATTGAGAAATGTTGAATGAACTGTTTTCCTCCACATCCTTAAAGTGTACTTTATCTCAAGCAGAGGCTCTTTACCTAAACGCTGCTCCTGCTTCCACACTGATGCTAATCATCTGTACATTGAAAAATAAAAATAAAACTTGCAGTGTTATTAGGCTAAGTGTGAAAGTGCTATTGTGGGTCACCAGAGTTGTACAGTACAGTAACAGGCTATAGAGGTACATTTTTCAAAAAACAGGCTTAGAAATTATAACACTGTGGCATTCTTCTGTTCTCTTCTTCTACGTGTGAAGCATCTTACATACACACACACTCACCATAGTGTGCTCCATTACACACACACACACACACACACACACACACACACACCCTGGTGCATCATCACATACACTGTAGTGCAGCATCACACACTCACCATGGTATGCACCATTACACACTTTCTGGTAAGCTAAAGTGCACCAGAACACATAATATAGTTTTACATTCTCTCTCTTTTTCTCTGTCTGACTGACACACACACACACAGTAACAAGATGGTGTAGGCCAACACACACCTCACTGCACAATCACATGCTCTGACACACACACTATTGAAACCTGGTGTGGACCACACACACACACACACACACACCATGTTAACCAACCTCACCCCCCTACAACCCCATGAAGACATGATGTGAACCATTAGAGTGAACCCACCCCTTTAGCGCACACACACACACACACACACGCAGAGAATAACGAGATGTTGTAGAACAATACACACATCCTATGGTAAGCTGGTATGCGCCATTACACACTCACATGCTCTCACACCCACACCATGTCAAGCTGGTGTGCACTTCACACTCACACACACACCATGGTGAGCAGCTTCAACCCCTCCAAACCCCATGGAAACATGATGTGAACCATTAGACTGAACCCACTCTCCCTCAGCGCGCGTGCACACACACACACACACACACACACACACACAAACACCCCCCAGGTCTAGCCGTCGTCAGTCCTCGTGCTCGTCCGTGTCCGTGCGCCTCTCCGTCCTCCTGTCCGCGCGACACGCCAAGATGCGGCGCATCTCCTCCTCGTAGCGCATGAAGCTCTCCCCGAAGCGCGCCCAGGCCTTCAGCGGCACGGTGATGGCGCTGCGGTGCGGCTGCCGCACCTCGCTCACTTTAAGGAAGACGCCGCGCCGGTTTGCGCCCACGTCGAAGTAGAAGCGCTTGTTGTCCACGCGGAAGGAAGCGGCTTCGGGCAGGAGAGCGCGCGGCCCTTCCCCACGGGCCCGGTCTACGGCGCGCACGCGCTCCCCAGCCTCCTCGGTGTCCTCGGCCTCCTCCGCGTCCCCGAAGTCGTCGATGAGCTGCGAGAGCGCGTCGCGAAACTCGATGAGGCCCTGTGCGGGCAGGACCACTGTCTGCTCGGCCGCTGCGCCCCCTGCTCCGCTCCCGTAGTACCCCACGCTCCCGGTGGCCATCCTCGCGCCGCCGCTGCTGACCGTCTGTCTGATCCGAAGGAACCGGCCGCGCTGGTTCTCTTTCAGGTCCAGGTAGTACTTGCGGTTGTCGCGCTCGAGCAGCTCGCTCTTCAGCACGCGCTGTGCCGCCGCGTGCTCATCGGACGGGGTCGGCGAGCCGGAGCCGGCCTCCCGGTCCCTCTCCCTATCTCGGTCCCGCTCCCGCTCCCGGTCCCTTTCGTGCTCGTCCTCGTCTTGCTCGTCCTCGTGCCTGCTCTGTTGAACCTGGCGAAGTCCAGCGCGCGCGTAGCAGTCAATGAAGCCGCCGAGGCTGCAGCGGAGCTCGGGCGCCAAGGCCATGGACAGGGTCAGCTTGCTCTTACGCACGCCGTCGCCGCGGCCCCTGCCGCCCCCTCCTCCACCTCCACCGCCTCCTCCACTACCTCCACCTCCCCCGCGTCCGCGGCCCAGCCACACCTCGGCGATCTTTAAGAAGCGGCCCCTCGCACTCTGCTTCACGTCCAGGTAGAAGCGTTTCTTCTGCACGTCCACGCGCTTCGAGGCCAGCTCCTGCACGTCCACGCACGGAGGAGGCGGCGGTGGGAACGCGCCGCGCGGACACTCGGACACCCTCCCCCTGCCTCTGCTGCCGTCGGCCATCATCATCCTCACCTCTCTCTCGCTCGCTCGCTCAGTCAGTCACATCGCGCGCGGAGCCGGCTCCTGGCTCTCCTCATGCGGCTCGAGCTCCTCTTCCTCCTCCTCTTCCTCCTCCTCTGGTCTGTTTTAGCAGCTGATAGACGAGTAACCTCGCTTGACCTGAAAATGGCTAAGCCGAGGCATCAGCTCGCTCCCGGTAGGAAAGGTCAGGCGAGCGGTAGGGACTCATTAGAAGATGCACTGTCCTCTCCTGTCCTCTACTTTCCTTTCCTTTCTTTCTGTCGCTCCCTCTCTCTTTCTTTCTGGCTGCAAATCTGATACTTAACCGGGGCTGCTGGAAGCACCAGCGAGCCTCCTGAAACACGAGAGAGAGAGAAAGAGGGAGAGAGATAGAGCATCCAACCCTGGAAAGCACTAGGGGGCGCTGCAGAGAATGAACTCATTGACCCTCTCCCTCCCCCTCAAACACACTCTCCGAGGCTTAAAGGCACAGACTGTAAATCCAGGTCCAAATTCAAGTTCACCTTCGAAACAAACCTCGTTTTCTTCGGCCATTCGAATATAAACGACCCTCCGAGAAACCGTGTAAAGCCCCCGCACTCGTCTGCAATTCAGCTCCTACATTTCATCTGCTTCCCTCCGCTCCCTACCTGTGTGAAACTTGCGCTACATGGCAGAAGGGATTTTAAGACACCATTTCACCTCACATGCCCTCACAAGCTGATGCTTCCGTTTATTGATAGGGCTCCTGATTTTTGTTTGTCTCTCTCTCCTCCCATTTAGCCATCTCTGTGTCAGGTTTAAGCTCTAGGTAAAGGACAATGCTTTAAAGCCCAAGGTTATTTATTGCAAGGGTCCTGAAAGCCCAAGTATAGATTAGCCCTTTTTATCAGGCTATTTCTGACAACACAATTGGCATCCGAGGACATGGGATGAGATTGCACGCTGAATGCTGACAAGGCTGCGGCTTGCAGCTTGTGTCGTAGGGAGGACCAGTGATGTCCTCAGATGCCCTGGCTTCCACCACATACACACACCGCATTCGTCTGGTGGTAATTAAGCTTCCCTGTGCATCATTTCTGGGTAAGAGTATCTGTCAAAAACAGTGTAATGTAATAGAGGCCCTCTAATAATGTAATATAGGCCTTTTAACATTAGGGCCTGATTCGATGGGTGGATTTCATGTTTGTAAACAAACAGTATCAAATGATCTGGTGGTTCAGACGGTCAGGTCCGAACATGGTGACCCATGGGGTAATACTTAAAGTCACTTCTGAGTGATTTGGACAGTCTCAGCATGTGCCCAAAGTATCCAAAATGCTGGAGTTGCTGACAGATTCCTAAGAGGTCTGCTAAGCTTTCTTATTATTTAAATATGAAGCGCGAATGAGGACATGAATAGGGATTAGCTAAATGCAAAATCTGTCCATAGTGATACTGGTAGAAATGTACTTAAGACCTAAAAAGGGGGAAATTCTTGTATAATTCTTGTATATTCTTGTATAATCTTTCAACGATTCCCAAGCCATAGAAGGTGAGCATTCCGTTTTAAAGATGTTTAAAGCAGATGGTTTGGTTTTTAATAGCTTTTCATAGCTTCCCCCACCCCAAGGTCCACTGCCACCCCAATCCCAGGACTGCTAGTGGCACCACTGGGGTACCTTTGACCATCTCCTTACACTGTTCCTGGCTGCTTCACTTGTTGAATGGGTTAAATTCAGTGAAAGAATGTGCTGTGGTGTGTTCACATATGACAAATGGTCATTTTACTTTTAATGGCCACCAGGATACGATAGTGGTATGCCTAATATACACCAATCAGTCATAATATTAAAACCACATGCCTAAAAGGGCATAGGTCCACTTTGCTGCCAAAAATCCTCTGACCTGACCTGGCACCGAGACATTCACAGTAGATCCGTTTAGTACAGGATTTGATGTAAATTCTTTGAACAGTGTTTATGTCGTGCTTGTAGAAAGCATAGCATAAACTCCTATTCCAGTGCTCCAAACTCATCCCACAGATGACCGATAGATTTGAGATCTTGGGGTTTTGGAGGCAAAATTAGTCTTGAACCCTTTGTCTTTGTCATGGTCAGTGGCCACTAGGGCCACAGCTTTCTGTTTCTTTTTGTGCTTGTTCTGTTCTGTTTGTTCTCTGGGTCTTTGTTGGGTTTTGGGG
>JBBPDH010000034.1:4087185-4108330 GCA_037974565.1 Clupeocharax schoutedeni | reverse complement strand
TCCTGCTTAGAGTTTATCTGAATCCTGGAAGGCCACCGAGCCTATTTCGTTTCTGTTTATTTTTGTTTGCCTTAATAAAAACCACAGCATGGAGTTTGGCTTTTCTGCGTGTTTCTTGCCCCGAGGGAAATCACGAGGGCCTGTTACATCCAGCCCTCGTGACAGTCTTGTTCCTAAAACGACACCTAAACTAAACATACAACATCACTGTGTATAAAATAACATATTTATTTTAGTGTCAGTGGAAATTAGAATTTCTAAAAATTACTTGAAAATGTTACTTAAGGGTTTGAATTTAATATTTTTTAAAAAGGTCATAAAAAGAGGAAAACATGTTGTGGGTGATTTGTTTAAAATTCATGCCGTCATTAGTAAGGCTACAAAATTTCATTATGCATTATGGTTGGCCATTCCGGCAGCCATGTACTGTATAGACTCTTTGTGTCCATTTTTTTGAGCAATACAAATAGAGATTTAGTAGATCCATGTGGGCAAATTCAAAACGTGTCCGGTGCATGAAGCTAGCATGGAAAAACACTCCCAACTTTTGGAGACATCTCAGCCATGTGGGACTACAAGTACAACAAGTTTCATGTAGATTACGTGGAAGTTTAAGTATATGATATCATTGGCCAAAGATTGGTGCACCTGTCATTACTTTTGCAGTGTGACAGGGTGCACCATCCTGCAGAGAGAGGCCACTGCCGTTAGGGGATTAGAGGATACTCTAATATTCCGGTGGGTAGTACATGTCAAAGTAACATCAACAGGCATGCCATCACTCAGGTTCCCCTCTTCCTCAGGTAAGCAATGCACATGCATTCAATCACCCACATGTGATGCTCACATGCTCATTGTAGGAGCTTTTAATGGTGGATGGGTTCAGCATGGGCATTCCGACCATTCTGCAGTTATGCAGCTCCATACACAAGCTGTGATGTGGTGTGTGTTCAGTCACTTTCTGTCAGAACACATTCATGTTTTAACAGTTAGTGCTATAGTGGGTCTTCTTTGCCGTGGGACCTGATGAGGTAGCATTTGTGCCCAACGTGCATCAGTGTGTCTTGGTTGTTCATGATCATGTTGCTGGTTTACTGGTAGTCCTTCCTTGGAGTAGCATGGGCCATGGCCACTGTATCCATTATATTGGATTTTAAAAACAATTCCCTCCTCTTATCCACCAGTACTGTTTCCATCGCTTCCTCATAAATAGACTTGCTTGCTGTTCCATGAAATACAGAAATATTTCGCATTTGACAAATAAAAGATGTGTTTTGTATTGAACGGAACACACTTTTTATTCCATGTTTTGCAAAACCTTGAAAAAAAATTACAGATTACTCCACCAATGAAGACTGTGAGATTTGAATGAGGGAAACGGATGCCCCATCCCTACAGCTAGCAACTACCATGGTTCCAGACCCACAATCTATTTTTCCAGCTGTGTGTGTGTGTGTGTAATAAAGCCAATAAAACATTGTGATTTGATTTTGTGTGAGTGTTGACAATTTCCAAACTTACAGCTAACCATTACTTTATTAAATCAGGTGTGCTGCTGGTTGAACTAATTGAACAAATGTGAGTTGTTTTCAATATGACTGTAAATCATTGTTATGGATTTTTACCCCATGGGCTTCTTCCAGGTGACCTGACTTGCTCCCATAGTCTGGATCCTTATAAGATGGCCCCAGTAAATTGTTACTGTGTGTGTGTGTGTGTATGTCAGAGTATGCTCAGCAGTAGTAATTCAGGGCAACCAATGAGAGTTTATAGCTAATAAAATAGCAGAATTCCACTAGTCATGAGAATGCAGGTTAAATAAATCAAAACATATGACTGGACTGCCCAATGAAAGAGATGCAGCATAGCATAACCCCCTTTAGCAACAGAGACGCACTGAAATAGGGGTTATGCTATGCTTTCTACCAGCACTACATAAACACCATTCAAAGTCCAGGAATTTACACCAAAGGTTAATCAAAAATTAAATCCATTTTCTATCAGTGCTGTTTTCATAATGCCATGGAAAGACGAAAAAGGTTGAAAGACTGGAAGCAGTTAGGTAACACTACATGACTTTGATAAATGGTGATTGTAATCCACATTTGATCTGTTTTCTGTTTAAGAAAATAAACTTCATCTACAAACTATATCTTTCAGTGTTTTGCTTACTTCCCACATGAACCCCATTAAATACAAAGAAAAGAAACACTCGCTTTGAAAGCCATGTTAGAATGGTTCATTCAACTAGCCAAAAGGATCTAACGATTTATCTGGCTTATCGCAGCTCAGAATTTGAGAAGGCATGATTCCAATAGACAGTCAGAGCATCAAATAGCCAATCAGAATCAACCACTAAATGATTAATTCAGTACGATGCTTTACTAGCTATCAGATTGAAGGGAGCTAAATTAGATTGAAGGATTCAACAACAGAGTGCAGTATTCAGTTAGCTAATCAGATCGTATGATTCATTCAATTCTTTCAGTATTCTCGTAGCCAATCAGATTGTATGAACAATTTAGTCAATATTCAAGTAGCCAATCATAGAGCAAGATCAAATGGGTCAACCAGAACGCAAAATTTTGGTAGGTAACCAGAGTGCTGGATTCAAATACACACACAGAGAGAGAATTCCTATTATTGACACTACTGGCACTTTACTACCTAGTTCTAATTCTTACCTTTCTTAAAGTCTTCTGCTATATTTTATTTAAATATTATTAGTAGTAGTAGTCCTTGTAGTATTAATATTATTATTACTGTATTAACTGTATCTGTATCCATTGTATTTTTTACCATATATTGTTGTTAAATCTTTTGTTTCATATCAGTGCTTTAGCAATACTGTACATCCCCATAGTTATGTCAATAAAATTGAATTGAGAGAGGAGGGATTAAATTTAAAATAAAAAAACAACTTTATATCATCATTTTATCTGTATTACATTTAATTCCTCTGCTACTAATCATGCATTATTATTATTAGTAGTAGTAGTAGTATTAGTAGTAGTAGTAGTAGGAGGAGGAGGAGGAGGTGGGGATGTAGTAGTATTAAAACTTTCTCTATTATCAGTGATAATTACTGATATTACTGTAGTAGAATTATTAATATTGACAATACTGACACCTTACAACATACGTCTAGTTCCTACCGCTGTATATTATTATTATATTATTAGTAGTAGTAACAGTATTACTATTATTACTATACGTATCTGCATTGGTGTTCCCTCTTATTTCATTTTACCTTATTTTATTGTTACATTTTTGGCAGTACTGTACATGAGAGAGAGAGAGAGAGAGAGAGAGAGAGAAATAAAAGAGAGAGGGTGACTGTGAGAGGGAAAATGGAGAGAGAGTAAATAGGAAGAAAATAGAAAGAGGAAGAAAAAAAGAAGGGATAGGGAGAAAGCGAGAGGCGAAGAAATGATAAGGAAAATAATGGAAAAGAAGAATAAAATAGAGAGAGAGGGAGAGAAAGATTAGACACGCACGCAGCGGGAATATGTAATCACGCCTCCACCCCTGCAGAGGGCGTTCACTCACATGTCTCCTAAAAACCCAGCACACAAACAAGCGTGGCGGTGTGCGGGAAAACTTTTGGAGCCAAAGCTCATGTTTACATCCAAAAACTCTTTAAAAATTTACATTTCCTGACGAGACAGCTCGACAGCCATGCCGTAAGGACACCTGCGCGCTGTGTTCGAGGTGGGGACGGCGAGACGGTCCTTTATATGTCTGTATATGGCTAAGTTGGACTGGATGAAGTGGAGAGTCTGCTTTTTAATGAAATTAGGAACGATTCTGGACACAAGCGACTTCCCAATACAGCTAGAACACCCCTGATGGTAACAGTGTCCGTTTCATCTCTTGGACAGCCAAGCTGAGGCTATTTTAGAGCAGCACAGACCCATCCAGTCCCCTTTCAGGTATGGGTGACAGGACTTTGCCCGCATGGATGGCAAAACAACGTAATCAGGAAGAGCAGGTGCACTCCCAGGTACGAGAAAACGATTTACTGACCTGTTGTTGTTTCATACAAGCTGCTGAAGTCTTCATTATGCAGTTCCCTGTCCTTATATAATTATATCTGGTCCTATAGTAGCGCCACTGACTGCAGGGTTCCTTGTTTAGTTCCCTTTTTGCTTTAAGTTATGCTGTCAGTCAGGTGTGAGTTTTCTATTGGCTGAGACAGACATCCATTTGCATATTTTGACAGGTACCTGTGCATGGCTGTGGCTTTTTATTCAAATGAAAAATATTCCTGGTATCGGTGTGTTATTAAAATCAGCCACAATCAACATTACTTTACCAGCGACAGAGTACGCTTCTTTCATTTCTTCTGTGCTCATAATGCTGTGAAAGATGCGCCAAGTGTTGGGATGCCTGATCATTACACCTACAGCTTCCTCAAACCATATTCATCACAAGTCTTGCTGTTGTGTGTTATTAGCATTGTATTCTCCCCAGACACTGCTACCTGGCTCTCATTGGTGGCAGCCCCCTGCTTCAGTTGGTGAATGGCTTATATGTAGAGACAAAATTTCACATTGGTCACACTGTGTTGTGATGAGGTGTGTTCACTAGTGACTTTTGGTGGCCACTTTACTTTTACTTCACCTTTATTCATTATTTACATCATCTGAAAAGTGTATGTACACCTGAATGGCAGGCGTTTGACTATAGTTGTTCAGTATTTGTATTTTCTCAGTCTGTATTCCTCTACTGATGGGGATTTTGTGGGAAAGGTTGATTGGAAACTAAACATGATGAGTTTATTTAATCATGTTAATCACAGATGACTATAATAAATAACAATCACGTACATGATGAATAAACTGATCAGATAGAATTTCCTAAATGAATATAAAGATTGTATATCAAGAGCATGTTTTGCATGTATGGGTTTGTTTCTTCAGTTATTATCAGTAATGTTTTTCATATTTAATATAAAGCGCAAATGCTCTAATCTTTGTTGACTAATTTTCTTTGATAATTCATCCTACATTGGTGCACTCATCTTCAGTATACATTGTTTGCCATAATTAATCTGTCTAAGTGTGATATTCAGAACACAATGTGTTCTTTACAGGGCATCTACAAAAAGAATGTCCTAGAGGATGATCTTCCATATCTTGAGTTTGGTGGTACAGTTATGTACAGCCAGGAGAAAAGTGATTGCTCATTTTTATCAGAGGATTTAAGGTATGTTTTCAACGATACAGCAGTGGATCGGTTCAGGGGAGCTCTGCCTGTGAATGTGGATGCTCAGTCCTTTTTTCAAAACAAAATTCAGTAAGATTTACCATGTAGGTGTGATCCTCCCCTTAATCTTGTGGTGTCTGAACACTTGTGCTTAGGTCCTCTCTTGCACCTGGCTCAGCTGTGGGCTTTGATTTGGAATGGCCACCGTCTTTCACCAAAGGGAAGAGCAAGAAAGTGGCTTTGGTTCAGCTTTGTGCCTCCGAGGAGAAGTGCTACCTCTTTCACCTCTCCTCAATGTCAGGTATGCTGAGCTTTTAGAAGTCACGGGTCTTTTTTTAATGCCTTCCACTCACCTCTCAGTCTTATTACAGGATTCCCTCCTGGCCTTAAGATGTTTCTGGAAGATGAGAACATCAAGAAGGTTGGCGTGGGCATCGAAGGAGACATGTGGAAGCTAATGTCCGATTATGAAATCAAGCTGAAGAACTTTGTAGAGCTCTCTGATATGGCCAATGAGAAAGTAAGTGTTTCTAAACGCTGTTTGCTGTTGCATTTTTTGTACGTGTGTCAACAAAAACAGATGTAATACCGATAAAGCACTAGATTTCAATATTCAAATGAGCCCTATAGTAAACAGTATGTGCTATGTGAGTTTCTGTGAGGGTTAGATTAATCAAGGCATTCATGGGATCCAACAATCATTTTGGGTATATAATAATAAAGAAAAGTAATACTCACATTATAATTATGCCACACGAAAGGCATGTGAATGTGCAACAATTAACTTTATTTTGGGTTCTTTGTGATTAAATGCAAAATTTATCCTAAATCAACAAAATAATAATATAAAAAGCAATGTATTGCTGTATGACTGGAAAAAATAAGCTTCTTCAGAATTTTATTTCTATCATTGTGTGTTATAAGAGTTTATGAATAATGACATTATTTCTGTGATTGCAGGTTTCATATGAGCCTGAACATGACAATCATTTTCAAAGAGTGAACACAGTTTTTATACATATATATATTAGGGTGCCTCCCATCCCCCATTCATTTGACATTTTGTTGAACACTTCTGTCTCTTACTTAAATTTGTTCCACTTATCAAGCAAAATATTTGGGTGAAGTTTGAATATTATTTAGGTGGTCCACCATCCTCATGAACTCTGAGGTAATAGAAAAATAGCAAATTATAGCATTTGGATATTTTATCAGCACAACATATGAATTTAATTGGCTGCAACCAAGTAACTTCATTTTTCACAAGTTACAAAGTAACTAAAATAGAGTAACTAAACTGCATTACATAAGTGCTATTCCAAAAATGATCAGAGATAATCTAGGTCCGTCCACTATCTATTCCGATTGATGGTAAACTAGCAACACCAAAAGAGGGAATGTCACTGTTTCGCAGGTTCAGCATCTGTTTCCATTCTTGCTCAGCAATTTGAAGAACTTCCTGGTAATGCTCTTCACCCTTAACCGATTACAAGTAGTCAGAATGCATCGTCAAACGTTCAGTGAAGGTTGGCAGCTGATGCTTGATAAGCAGCATGTTTTGATCTGCAGCTAAAAAGGCTGTATTGCAAAACCTGAAAGGAGAAACAGGAATCTGGACCAGCTAGATCGGCAAGGGTTGTCAACACAGTAGCAGCTTTTGGATATGATGGCTTTAGACACCACTGATGAAGCTCAAGCTGCATTCTTGGAGACGAAGTGCATTCACAGACTTGTAACGCAGCAGTTTCTTGTACAGTTGCAGATCGTGCATCAACTGCAGAGCTGCAAGTCTGCAAGCCTTTAACATGTATAGCTGCCATGCTAAGGTCGACCACCTAAATCTATTTAAAAGTATAGGCAGAAGTATTTCTTAGAGTAAAAGGACTTTTTAAGTTTGTAAACAGTTTGTAAACCTAGGAGGATGGGATGCAGGCTTATATAAATAACACTATAACAGTATATTTATTACATACACTACCGGTCAAACGTTTTAGAACACCCCAGTTTTTCTGTTTTTTTTATATTGAAACTCAAACGGTTCAGTGTCCTATTGTTAATTCTGCAGAAGGTTCTTCCCAACTTTGTTGCAGACGTTCCCATAAGTGTGTGGCTCCAATAGGCTGCTCTGCTTTCACTCTTCTGTCCAGTTCATCCTAAAGCAGCTTGATGGGGTTTAAGTCTGGAGGCTTCTGGCAACTCCATCTCACCAGCTCACAATTTGTTCATTTATCTAAGGAAGTTCTTGCAGAGCTTAGACTTTTGTTTTGGGTCACTATCTTGCTGTAGGACATTTTTAAACCTCTTGCAGTTCAGCTCTGTACTCTGATATTTATTGGACTTGAACTGTTTGAATTTCAATAAAAAATCTTGAAACACTGGGGTGTTTTAAAACTTTTGACTGGTAGTATATATATATATGTATATATGTGTGTGTGTGTAATAAATATATTGTTAATATATGTTCACTGCAGTAGCCAGTGTGAGGCCATTTAAATCGCTGTATTTGAACGAGAGGGCTACGTTTGTTGGTTCTTTCATAGCTTCATAAAGGGCGAGTGCAGCTGGGCTTCAGCCTGAGTAACTGTGAATGTGTAGAAGAGTAAAAGTAGGAAAATGCTTCAACAACATTTAAAATAATGTAACTTTAATAATATAATCTTGTTAACTTTTGCAGCTATTATAGGAATATGATTGCAGTATGTTTTCTTGTCCTTATATTGTGCAGCTCTTTTTTAAAGTATGGTAAGCCCTCTCTCAGATTATGTGTTTTGTTTCAAATCAGCTGAAGTGTGTGGAGAAATGGAGCTTGGAAGGCCTGGTTAAGCACTTATTCAAAAAGCAGCTCTTGAAAGATAAGGATGTCCGCTGCAGCCGCTGGGATGACTTTGACTTAACTGAGGAGCAGAAGCGATATGCTGCAACAGATGCCTATGTGAGTGTGAGCCGCAGTGTAATAAAGATTTACAGACTCTCTGAATCAGTTTCTACAGTTTGTCCAACCCAATTAAAGCTATTAGCTTTATTAATAGAAGTTTTTAGAAAAGTAGAAATATTAAACTACTTACCAAACTCTGAATATTTTTTTGTGGTTTCTTCATATTTCAGGCTGGACTGATTATTCATCAGAAGCTAGAGAAGACGGTGGTCTCAGGTGAGTTTTGCTTTTGTTCTGAGAATATCCATTATTCCCAGCCTGCTGTTCAAGTCCTCAAATATGTTTGTGGTAACATACTACAGGTGCTGTAAAGACTCCAGCTTGCCTGAAACAAAGGCTTTGTGAAATTAGCCGAGACCTGGAGGATCTTGCTAACTGTGTTTCTGATGGACTCGGTGGCACAAGCAGGTTTGTCAGGTTTTCAGCGTTTCCGTTTATTCAAACACATTGTGGTTGTAATTTACTCGCTGTGTTTTGAGTATTGATTGAGGGGATGGTAGGGGGTGGTTCCTCCTTCCTCTTTTTTGCCCACCTAATACAGTAGATTTGCATTATATCTGTACTGAAACAAGCCAACGATGCACACACTGAAAACCAATGTTGTGTCTGAATAGTTCATATTGTTGCTCATACTTGTGTTTTTGCATGTGCTTTCAGTTTGTGTTCACTTCAGATATTATTTTGTTTGTAAATCTCTCCTGTTAGCCATGTTGTATTGCTGTTTAAGTTCTCTACAATAAAGATTTAATGTTTCAACCATAGTTTTATCAATATACTGTATATAGGCATGTTTAGTGATTAATCTTTTTATTATAATGTATATAATTTAACATTTACAGTTTAACATTTACACAAGTCACGAACTACAATACGACACAGTACGATATAGATAGCCATCATAATGCAGTCAGTCATAAACAGGAAACAAAAGAACCTGCCGCAGTGAATATTTTTTGTCTTTGATGGTTAGATATATAAACGTGAAAATATGCATTCATAGTAATAAAAAGTAAAATGGTATTCAAACACTATTCAATGATCTTTATTCATCGCATACATAGTCATACAAGTACAACACACAGTGAAATGTATCCTGAACCGCACCTTTTGACTGTGCAACCTTTATAAAAAATCAAATATAGTGTAAATGTAAGTACAGTTGTAACTTTTAATCATATATCTGAAATGTTTTAAAAACCAAATATAAAAGTAAATAACTTAAACAAGGAGAACCACAAGTTTAAGATGAAATACAGTAATCCCTCAGTTTTACGCAGATCAGGAGTCGTGGATTCAGTCTCGATTTTTTTTGAGAACCGAACTTAGTCCTATCCGGAAATCCCCACAATAGGACGGAAGCAACAAATATTTTCTGCCTTTTTTTTTGTTGCTTCTTTTGTGGGTATAAATATATTTCTTCTGGATGTTTTCACACAAAGAGACTCAGGGCAGACTTAACCAACCTGGGCTCCAATGCGTTATTTCACACTTCAAATTCCAAAGTTCGATTTATCTCCAGCAGACCTTTCTAGCGAGCCCTCATTTGTATTTTTATCCCAAATAGATCAAGGGTTATTCCCAGAAAACCATTCACATCGCCACGGTGTCCCAATGCTTTTGTTCAGTGATCTTCCAAGTTGCATATCTCGGCCAGGAATTTAAATTACAAAAGGCGAAGACGGGTGTACCTATACATTTTCCTTAAGGGTAATACATTAAACTGATTTTAAAATGAAATTGAAGGCATTTCAAGATTTTTTTTGTTTTGTTTTGTTTTTTAAAAACCAGAACACAACTCGTTTTTCACTATACGTGGGTGCTCTTGAAATGTAACCCGCGTGAATGGCCTGAGGATAGAAGCTCCTATCCTCCTACCAACTTAAGAAAAAAACTAAAATAAATCACATTGTGTACATAAATTGTGCACAGAAATTTGTATAAATAAATTTGTTCTAGTGTCTTTGTCTCCAGAACACCACACTCACTGTGAAGTATGTAGGAGGGATCATTATGATATGAGGCTGCTTCTATGCATATTGTACAGGAACTTTAGCCACAATTGAAGGTAACATTAATAGACAGGTGTACCTCTGTTATCACTGATATCACTGTCCAACAAACTCAATCTGGGAAGGACATGGATGCTTCAATGAGACAATTTCTCAAATATACAACCAAAATTAGTGTTATCTTAATTTATGGCTTTGCCTCAAGCTGTTATTTTAGTTTAGCTTTAGTCACGTCCATTCTCTTTTTAGTCTAGTCAAGTCTGAGCATTTTAGTGAGAATTATCCACAGCTATTTTCGCCAATATTTTTTAGTCAGCGAGAACTGACACTTTATTCTAGTATTAGTCAATGAAAGTTGCATTTTAGTCTCTTTTTATAGTAATGCAGTTCTGTTTAACCCAGGCAATATAGTATAAGTACTTAGTAAAATAGACAAAATCTACATTTTCACAGTATTCAAGAATACTGTGCATCTATTCCAGACACAGAAGACACTCTGATTTGAATTTAAAATATTTATTTTGCCAACCAAACATGTTAGAACTTAAAAGTACACACACACAAATTTAAATAAAATAAATATCATAACACAATATAAAATGACAATGGGTGTGTCTATTGCCATTAAACCCAAATTTTGTAAAACTGGTAAAAGTCTCCAGATTCAGTGTGTTGGCCTGAACTTACCTTAACCTTTTTTTAAAATTCCTGAACAAAAATAGTCTACACATCCATATCAGAAGCTTTTGGCATGGATAAGGTTGAGCGTCCCAATCCTTGTTTCTTCTCGTCTTGTTTTAGTCAGCGAATATAAGGAGATATTTTTGCATAGTTTTTATATTGTAAACCACACTTGGTCTCATTCTTATTCGTCAACAATATTACATGATATATTTCATTATAGTTATCGTATGACTAGCGTCTCATCTCGTTTTGCGACGTAAATATTCGTTGACGACAATATTTAGTCAGAATTTTCTTTGACGAAAGCAACACTAGACAAAACAATTCAGCTGTTTTTTAACAAAGGTAGTCATACCTAGCCAGTCTCTGAAAAAAATGAATGAAGAATTAAAAAAATATATGTTGCTGTACAGAGGGGAAAATGCGTTATTATTTCTGATTATTGTTGACTTTTTTCACATTATTGTTTGTATACATCGTACACATACTGAATATATTAACTTTTGTATATCTTCCTCAATTAAAAAAAAATACTCTCACTCTGTGGAAATATCAACACTTGCTTTGATGATATTAAACTGAAAAATATTAACCATGTTTTGATCTTGCAGTACTGAAAGTCTAGTGGAAGAATTGGCTCAGAGGGTTGCGTCTTTAAGAGGTCTCCTGAAGACCAATGCGAACCTGGCTGGCGAAGAACATTCCCCAAACACTCCTGAGGACCAAATCCTTCACATTCAGAAAACCAAGAGTGAGGCGATGGGTCATGAAGCTGCTGAGGACAGAAATGGTCATTTAGCCTTTAAGGAACCCTTGATACCTTTATTTTCATTGGAAAAAGATCTAAAACCCAACGATAAACCACCACAGAGAGCATGCATCATGTCTTTGGATATTTCTGAGTATGAGCTTCAGATGCTGGAGATGCAGGCTAGAGAGGAGGAGCAGGAAGAGCAATCCATTCTGGCTTTCCAGGTATCCAGAGCTTAATGTTACATAACAATGTACAATAGATGAGTCTGATCATACATCTGGTATACAATATAGGTGCTGAGCTATTATTATAACTGTTATAATGACTTCTCTCTGGTCAAGGAGAAAGCAGCCTTGGAGAGCTCTGCAGAAATGTTCGAAGCTGAAGGCGAGGATGAGTTCGACAGCGAAATGATTCAGGTAAACCTGCCTTTTGGCTCTGCATTTATAAAAAATGATTAATGTGGCTGGTGCAGGAGATTTGAGCTGATATGAACAAATATGTTTTGTTTTTATTTATTATAATGTTCTCTTGGTGCTAAGGAAAATATATCCTGAATGTTCTGTTCCTTCTTCGGAGGAGTTGTGCAATTTCTTTCTTGTCTTTTTAAATTTTATTTATTAATTTTTATTTTAAATAATGTTTACTCTCTTCCAGTCTTCATATTCCACCTTAAAATAGATCCTTTTAAGCCTGCTCTGTCTGACTCTAGTGTGAGTGTGAGTGGCTTATGTTTGTTATTTCAACTCATTCTGCTGCACTTTGTCATGTCAGATAAAGTGTCTTGTTACATTGTTGCATATCACTGTATGTCTGATTTTACTATGTATTGTATGTATTGTAGCCTTGAAAGGTGCCTATAAATAAAATGTTATTATCGCTCCTACTGATGATTATTATTATTATTAAATCAACAGTGCGCTGAAGAAATGGAGAAAAGTTTCGAAGAACAGCCTGAAGCCCCGCAGCCCACTGTTGAGGAAGAGGAGGTGGATGTTGAGGAGGATGAGGAGGAAGGCTTTGGTAAACAGACTTTATTTGTGCTTGTTTGTTTGCAATGCTTGGAATTATGACGATTGTGTTGTTGAAGAAAAATTTCAACTAAAATTGCTAAACGGTAGAACTCTTAATGATGAGATCATTCTTAGTGAATGAAAAAGGATTCTTAGTGAATGGGCACTACAACATGAGGAAATCTTTTCTTTCTGGTCAGTCATAAGCCATAAGCCTATAAAACTGCAGCCTATGAAGATTGCATGTAAAATGCACTGTGACGGACACAACAAATTTTTGCCTTTATGTTGAATTTCGAAATATAGAGTTGGCTACAGTGTACAGTGAGGAGCGAATGAGACAATATTGTAAATGTTTTTTTTAAATCTGAAAATAAACAACAGTTTTATGGCTATACCAATTTAAAAGAAATTAATGAGTAAAACTAGAAAGTGCATTACTGTAAGAAAAATGAAAGTTTGATAGCATGGTGGCTATAAAGGCAGTCTCCGTCCTTGGCTTTGGTACACGTCACGCCACAAACCGTCCCCAAACAGTTTTCACAGTAGACTTGACCGTTCTCTCTCTTTCTCAATATGTTTTAGATGCGTCTTAACTAGTTTTTAAGCAGTCAGACACTGGACTGGTCCTGAGATTCAGCATGAGCTGCGACTGAATACGCTCCCTGTTTTAGCAATAAAAAGAATAGTAATAAAACTAAAACTTAAGAACAACAGTAGTGTGATTGCAATAAGGAAGAACTTTTTAAGATTCTGAGTTTTTCTTTTTATTCACATATATTGAAGCAAGTTTGTGACACTGACTTGTTAAAAACTAAGAAATTAAGAAATTCTGAAATTCATTTTCCTTTTCTCTCAAATCATTTGGTAAATGTCTGATAAACTGTTTGTATAATTTTTCAGGAAAAGCATAAAACGAATAGTAAAAAATGTTTTACATAATGAACATAAACGATTGGATTTTCCTAGCAGTATCTGACTTTTGCTCAAATGTTTGTCCTTAAAGAAGATCTATGAATCCGTCTTGTGGGGACTAGATGGATTTATGGTCCAGATTCCTGTTTATCACAGCTGTTGATGTCATTTGTGTTTACAGTTCTGCTATTTCTTCTTTTATGTTTAGATCCAAGTCTTCCAGAACCAAGTCCTGAACAAATCGCACGTCTGAAAACGTTTTTTGGACATCACAATTTTAAACCGTATGTCTGTTTGATTTCCAATGATTTTGACATGAAAGTATGTCCAAACTTAGTAAACAAATACCTATTATGCTGTTTTTCATTTCTACATTGATCTCTTGAGAATCGTCTAGTGTATGGGAACACTTAACTAAAGCAAGTGTGAGGTGCAGCCTTTGAAGAACTTGCTCTGCAGCCAAGTAGATTCAGGCTGATTTAGCACTTGGTGTTCCTCTGCAGGGTACAGTGGAAAGTGATTCAATCCGTTCTCCAGCAGAGGAGGGATAACCTTGTTGTCATGGCAACCGGTAAGGATTTTTTTTTTCAGAAGGGGTTGGAGGTGTTGCTGAAATATTCTTAATATTTGTGGACACATGATTAATAAGTTATTGTACTTCCCCAGACATCCTTTTTCTGCTTATTCGTTGCATTATTTTGCCTGCCTTGTAGATTTTACACTTACTTTTTGAAACATGTGCCTCATACATGAGAATGACAGATTGTCAAAACTTAAAAATAATCAGAAAAGGTGTGATAAATAACTATTATTTCAACTTCACACAAACAAAATCATTAAAAGTCTAGAGAATTTGAGAAAACGTTTCATTTTATGTTGATTTATTAATTTACAGCTTTATATATTAACATGTATATATTTTTTGAGGTTGTGAAGGGCTGTTGTACTGCTGGCAGGTGTGTGTTTTCATTTCCTCACTTCCAGGAGGGATTTAGAGTTGTGTTCATGACCCCCAGAGTTCAGCTTAGGAAACATATATCTGCTTGAACAGCTGAAGGAATCAATAATAATTGACACACAATATATCACTGTTTCCACAACATTAAAACCTAATAGTTTAGACCATTAGTCATTCTATGTTGACTATTGATTTATAATTGATTGACTATTGATTTATTAATTTATAACGTATATTATCTTGAGCTTATTTTTTGAGTTCTGTTATAGTGCTGCCAGTTGTGTGTGTGTGAGACAGATAGAGAAAGAGAGAGGTGCACACTAACTTTCCATGGTGTGAGTGTAAAATGGTGCTCTGGAGCTCACTGCGGCATGCCATATGATGTGTGTGTGTGTGTGAGAGAGAGAGAGAAATGATGCTGCTGTAGTATGTATATGTATATAGGGCCTCCATAATGTAAGAATACTTTAGACTCTATTTAATTTTTATAAAGCGAAAGTACCTGAACTTGCCTGGTTTAATGTCTACTGTCTATATTCTGAGTGTAATCAATGATGCGCTACCGATCAGCACATATTAAATGGGGGTTGAGATAACACATGAACTTTGACTGTGACTGTTCTTATCTTTGGTTCATTGTTTGTTTTTGATTTTCACTGCTCAATTAGAGATTTGATCCTTTTAGATGTGTTTATGATATTTTAACACTGTCTTTACAGGTTATGGAAAGAGCTTGTGCTTCCAATTCCCTCCGGTTTACTGTTTGAACGTCAGTGTTGTCATCTCTCCTCTGATCGCTCTAATGGAGGACCAAGTCATGCAACTCCAGTGGGTAACTCTGAGAACACTCCCCTTTACTAGCACTAGAACACATTTTTGAATTAACAATTTGATGGAACTGTCCCATAAACTTTTAGGACAGCTTTACACACTTGGATAGAGGTTCATAAAGGAACTATTATTTAGCATATGGGCATTTAAAAAAAATACACTAAATACTACGGTTGTCAAAAAAATCGATTCTCAGATACTAATGGATACTAAAATGAATTAGCACTGGTATCGATACTTAAATGCCACTTTTGCATCTACCGGTTCACAGAAATCCTCGGCAGACTAAAACAATTTTCTACATGCATTGCAGTGTGCAGCCCCTCACTAGCTACATTGAATTTAAGAAGCGCTTTTCAAAATACCCAAAGATGCTGAACAATTTTGAAATTCTATAGGAACTTATTTATTTCTATTTAATTATTTATTTCTGAGCTTATTACCTTGCCCTGTTAAGTTATAAATAACTTTGATATAAAGCAGAAATTCAAAAAAGTGAAATGTTTTTCTCTGTGTTCCAGAATGTCTAACATTCCAGCTTGTTTCCTTGGATCAGCGCAGACCAAAGATGTATTTGCTGACTTAAAAAAGTAGGCTCACTAACAGTCTTGGCTAATTATGAATTGTACATTTGGCTTTTCTGATATTTATTTCTGCATATTTTCTTTCCTTCCAGGGGGCTTTTTAGAGTTGTATACATGACTCCAGAGTTCTGCTCAGGAAACATATCTCTGCTTGAACAGCTGAATCAATCAATTGGTAAACCAGTGTGAAAAATTGAAAAGGAGCATTTCTTTTTTCAAGCGTTGATTACTGCTGATCCTGTGGATGTGTGTTGTGATTATTTTTGTTGTTGTTTTTTGTAGGGCTCTCGCTAATTGCAGTGGATGAAGCTCACTGTATTTCACATTGGGGGCATGATTTTAGAGGTGCTTACCGAGACCTTGGCAAACTGAAGAGACGTCTTCCAGATGTAAGTCTTTTCTAAATAAATGTAGACTTGAACAAATGTGAATTTTGCGGCAGCTGGTTAGTGTGTTTGCCCTGCGGTCAGAAAGTCATGGGTTCAAATTCCAGGACTGCTAGTGGCACCACGGAGGTTCCTTTGAGCAAGGGACCATCCCCACACACTGCACACTGCTCTGCTGCTTCACTTGGTGAATGTGTTAAATTCAGAAGAAGAATGTCGTGTTGTTCACACTGTTTGCTGTGATGTGTTCACATGTGACAGAATTCCCAGCTGGATTTGAAGCTTCTTTTTTTTTTTACACGGGGCATGAAGCAGTCCAGTTGTTTTGTTTTAACCATTTAGCTTTCATATGGAGAAGTCTTAAAAGAAGTTTTTATTCAAACAATCCCCATAAGCCATGTGAGAAGTCCTATGACCAAAGGAGGCAACATGTGCAATCTTTGGGGTGGAATAGTATTATTGGTGTACAGTAGAAAAGTGTAAAGTAGAAAAGTGTACGGTAGAAAAGTAAGAGCAGCAAAGAACAAAAGAATAAAGCTAAACAAAACAGTATAAAATAATATATACTATACACATAATACAGAGTTATAAATATATATATATATACATAAAAACATTTTTTATCCATATATATATATACAATTTTTAATGTAACAATTGAAGTTGATGCTTGTCATGTGTACAGAGTACAGTGTACAGAGTACAATGAAATTCTTACTTGAACATCCTCTTCACAGATAGAACCATAAGACATGAAAGACAACACAGTGCAGCAAAAGTAATCTTATGTTGTATAAAGGCTGTGGGACTAATAAAGGCTTATCATATCTAATCTCGCAGTTTACATCAACAGAGCAGAATTTGGATTAAATACATTAACCCCTTAGTGAAAACTGGCCAAAGAGGTTGTGTAAAACATAAACGGCACACTTGCCTGTGAACCCGATGACCCCTACCTTATCTGTTCATTTATTCTGTAGGTTCCTATTGTGGCCCTCACAGCCACTGCAAGCCCCTCTATCCGGGATGACATAGTGAAGAGTCTCCATTTGGTGAACCCTCTTATTACTTGCACCTCTTTTGATCGGCCTAACCTCTTTCTGGATGTCAATCGCAAATCTGGTGACATGATCCAAGACCTCAAGCGGTTCCTGGTGAAAAAGTCAGGGTACGTTTTCCTTCTTTTATACACAGATCAGCAACTTTAATACTAACCCCTTAATATTATGTTGGCCCCTTTGTGTCACTAAAACAGCTTTGACCTGTCATGGCATGGACTTCACAGTGTGGTATCTAGCACCAAGCTGTCAGCAGCACATCCTGTAAGTCCTTGAAGCTGGGAAATGCAGCCTCCATGTATTTGACCAGTTTGTCCACTACACCCCATAGATGCTCAATTAGATGGAGATCAGGGGAATTTGGAGTAGAAGTCAACTCCTTGATCTCTTCATCATGTTCCTTAAACCATGCCCGACCAATTTTTGCATGGTCAGTTATTCTACAGAAAGAGGCAGTTACCATTAGGTAATATGGTTGCCAGGAATGGGTGTACTTCATCTGCCAGTGTTTAGGTTTGTGATATGTAACATTCCCCTCTGTCCAGAGAATCACACTACCTTCATTACCACCGTCACTGCTAGTACCTACCAACCACTGTATGTTGCACCACATCAGCTTCAAGAACTGACCGTTCACTTTCTGGCTAATATGTCCCTCTCTTTGACCGGTGCCGCTCTAATGAGACAATCTCATTGACTTCACCTGTAATTTGCCCTCAGTGGTTTGAATGTATTGGTTGATCTGTGTAAACGAGACAGTTCTCCTGTTGGAAATGATTATTAATAATTAATAACCTCAGGTTTTCTGTGTGAAAATGTCATTTCTAGGGGTGATTACGAGTTTGAGGGGGCAGCCATCGTGTACTGCCAATCAAAGAAGGAGGCTGAGAGAGTGACGGGCACACTGTACAAGTTGGGTATCCGTTGTGGGGTGTATCATGCAGGTCTAAGCATCAAGCAGAGGAAGGAAACCCAGTACCAGTTCATGAGAGATGACCTCCAGGTGAATGTCTCCCTTAATACTGCTTATAGAATTTTTTTTTTTTTTTTTACAGAGACATGACACGATTTTCTCCCCAGAGCTGTATGAATGCAGAAGGCTGATCTTTTTAAATCAGATTCGACTCACTCTTTCTGTCTATTTCCAGCTTTTTCCGGCAGCATTTAAAAATAAAAAAGGCAAATAAGAAAGCATGAAATCAGAAACCAAGTTGCGCCTCGTTAGCTAGAAATGAGGTCACACGAGCAAACGTTATGAGTATACACTGTCATGCAAGACCATAGTGTTATAAACGAAGTGTGGCTTCAGTTGTTGCCGGGTTTTTCAGGGATGGCCCACATACACATGACCTCATTATTGTTAGAAAAACCGCTGCTAAAGCTGGAGAGAGAACAGCAAATTTAGTCCTGTTCAACTCAAACCAGGAAGCAAAATCTCTAAACCGAGTAGTTTATCATTCTTTTATAGTAAAACCATCCCATACACATACTAATAACAGTTCAATGATTATTATTGAATGAGTAACGGAGCTTTACCAATAATTCTTGGTTTATTAGTTGTGGTATGAATGGTGACCTTTTTTCAGTAGCGACACGTTTGATTTCCTGCTCCTGTGTGTTTAATAAAGGAGGTTTATCTGTTACTTATCTGTTGGTTAAGCTGTGTGCTGTTAGTGTAATAGCCAACTCTGTTGTTCTCAACTGACTTGCTCTACTTGCAATTTCATACCATGACTCAAGCACAATGTGGCACAAGTACATTTCAACCTTGAAGGGATGTAGGTTTATGTCCCTATGTAGCCTGTGGGGTCACTCGCTGAACATGGAGCAGCTGGCTTTCTAAGAAGAAAAAAAAAATCCACCATGAGCTCATGAGCCCGTTTCAGTTCAGAACGGATACATCATTATCATCTTCATACTTTGTGCTCCTGTTTTTTATTTTTGTGTGGGTTATATTTTGTTTAGCCAACACACAGGCTTGCGTTCTTTGTAAGGGTGTTGAAACAAATTAATTACAAGCTCTCTGATGAATGAATCTAGATTAATCCCAGACATTTTTGCTGTAAAAGTATTTAAAAATGGCCTATGAGTGAATGAATAATGAAGGTCTCTTTTATTTAATAATATAATGGTCACAGTAATCAAAAACATGATCTGACATGCTGAGAGAATACACTGTACATGTGAATGTATGTGCAGAAAAGGCTTCTCACTTTTTATTTCTGAAGCTAATGAGCTTGTAGACACACCGTTTAAACAGGTTAACTGACTTTGTTCCATTTCATAATGAATTGTCGTTCTCAGTGTGTGGTGGCTACCGTGGCGTTTGGGATGGGAATCAATAAGCCTGATATCAGAAAGGTCATTCATTATGGCGCACCTAAAGAGATGGAATCCTACTACCAGGAGATTGGCCGAGCAGGCAGAGACGGACTGCCCAGCGCCTGCCATGTCCTGTGGATGCCTTCAGACATGACCCTCAACAGGTTACTCTTCTTCGACACTTTTACTGCAACACTTTCCTCAGGATAATTTCAAAGCCTGGTATAACTTGAACTTGTGTTTAAATCTAAAAAAATTTTAAATTCTGCTTTGGTAGATTCCTTCTCAACCAGACAAAGAGCGACCGATTCAGAGGCTACAAACTGGAAATGATGGCCAAAATGGAGAAGTATTTGAATTCTACGAAGTGCAGAAGGAAGTAGGTTCACTCTGAGGGGGGAGATTTTGTCCATTTGTGTTTTTATATCAGCATTACATCAGACATTTATCTACAGAACCTAGAAATTAGCATTTTCAAGCAATTTAGAAAAATATTACCATATATTAAGCATTGTGCTTTTTATACAGTTGCAATCAGAAATATTCAAACCCCTCACTTCAATATACACTATATATTGGCACATTTTAAATGAAATTTTTAACTCTTTTTTTAAAGTGCATGTGCATTATTATTCGGCCCCCAGCTTCAGGTGAAGCATTCTTTAGACTTTATAACTTCTAATAACCATTTTTGGTTGGGATCCTTGTCCATTCGTCATGTGCAAAAAACTCAGTTCAGTGATGTTTGTTGGCTTCTGTGGTGTAACTGCTTTCTTTAAGTACTACGAGTGAATTTCAGTGTAATTAAAATCCAGGATCTGAGAAGGCCACTCCAGAACATTCCAGGATTTGTCTCAACCAAGCTTTGGTTGCCTAGGAGATGTGCTTCGGCTCATTGTCTTGCTGGAAAGTCCCATGATCACCAAAATATTGAACAGAGGGCATCGTGTTCCTTTTTTTTTTTTTTTTTTTACAATTCCTGGTATTTCTGGGAATCCATGATGTCAGTTTCACAGTACAGATGGCCAGTTCCTGCAGCAGAAGATCCCCAAATCTTCAGTGACCCACCTCCATGCTTGAATGTTGGGATGGTGTTCTTTTGGGCATAATCTAGGCCTTTCTCACACTTAATTATGCTTTAGCTCCACTTTAGGCCATAAAAGCTAACAGGATGTTTTAAGAACATCAGCATTATGTGGAGTTTGAATTACTGTGACATTTTATGTTATATCCCCTTACTCATCATATTTTTTTGTTTTTACATGTAACTCAAATGATAAAGAACTCACCCAAAATGTATTTTGGTAAATCCTTACCATCTTTGCAGGTTGGATATTTCAAATTGCAAAGGTGTGATTGTGGGTCTGGATGTGAGTCTGGGTTAGTGTTGATGTGAGTCTGGGTTAGTGTTGATGTGAGTCTGGGTTAGTGTTGATGTGAGTCTGGGTGTGAGTCTGGGTTAGTGTTGATGTGAGTCTGGGTGTGAGT